>JAGFBZ010000920.1:175000-332500 GCA_018398805.1 Hirundichthys speculiger | reverse complement strand
GCCTTTAAACAATCTGGGAAAGCCCAGATGATAATGTCACGGTTTTGGAAGCTCCTGATTGGTTAACTGACAACATCCAGGAACAACTGCCTCCTGGTGTGACATCATGGAAAAAAATCAAAAGAAACCAGCCAAGATATCAGGAAGATAAGTGTGGTCCTCCACCAGTCTGGTCCATCCTGGTCCAGTTTCCAGATGTCTGAAGGAGCCACGTTCATCTGCTCCAACTGTTCTCCACCAGTAGAACCACCATGGGAACGTCCACCATCATAGTCCTCAGGAAGGAGACGGTTCTGAGTCCCAGAGACGAACCTGGACCAACCCCAGAACAGAAGCTGAACAGCTGGTGAAGATGGAGCTGAAGCTGGTCAGAGAGGGTCATCATCCACAGAGAAACCAGTCCTGGACCAACATGGACTGAAGGACCACTCAGCCAGGAAGAAGACATTACTCCAGAAGAGACAGGACAGAGACAGATTACAGTTTGGAGACGCTCACAGGGACAAAGAGCTTCATTCCCGGAGACATGTCCTGGTCTGATGGAACTAAAATTGAACTGTTTGGACATGATGACCATCGTTACATCTGGAGGAGAAAGACCTGAGAACACCATTGTTGCATAATGAAATGCCGTGGAGGAAAAAAAAAATCATGGAGGCAAGGAAATCTTACAGAAAAGGAAAGTTAGCCATTTATTCTGGAAACAAACAAACAAATGACATCCAGCTCTTCAACATGCCAAACAAAGAAATATCCAAAAGGAAGCGCCAGAGCCCTCTTCCTGAGCTCCTATTTGTAGCCTTAATGCCCGCCTTTCCAGTTCAAACTGACCTATCAGGTCAGCTCTGCAGAAGAAAGGTTGACAAGATAAATCACAAACAACTTGCTTCATTACAGTTTGCTCACACTGACAAATGCCTCATTTCATTCTTAAATATGCTATCAAAATATTACAAATTTAAAATAGACATTCTCATAATTATCTTGCAGCAATTGCACTAATTACCTGCAATATCACTACTCTTCCTTTGACCAATTAGATTAAAGAATCCACCCACTTCTACAACACATGGGAAGGACCATACCTCAAATGTACATACAACCAAATGTTACACCCACCAGAACATTTCAAACAATTATCAAGCCAACAACCCAGAAAACTCAGTATCCTCCCACTCTACTGAGTGGACCTTAATGTTTAAGAAAAAGTGAGGGAGCAGATGCTTCGTCACAACCACCCAGCTGTGAAGCACGGGGGTGACAGCATCATGATGTGGGAGGGACTGGTGGACTTCACTAAATAGATGACATCATGAGCCTTTAACTCACCACCAGATTAGTTACTAAGAGGCTTCAGGACTACAGAGTCCATGTTCTGGAGTGGACATCACTTTAAAGAAAGTAATTAGAAAAATTATTCTGGCATTTAGCAAATGCGAATAATTCGGCTTTATGGATGAGGCAGCCAGGTTTCCTTTCAAAATAAAAGCTCCGTGAAGCGCCTCTGCTCTCTCCTGATAACCGAATCATCCCAGACGCTGCTCTGTCATCCTTCATCTTCAGGGGGGTTCGTGTTGCATCGCTCAGCGTGGCGGTACTTTGTTTGTTCGGTGATAAATTAAATAAATTCACAGCTGAAGGATTGCTGCAGCCTCTGGCCACGCAGAGACGAGTGGAGCGGTGAAATCCCTCCGGAGCGGAGCGGAGTGATTGGCGTTTCATTTAGAGAGCGGCGCCGTCGGAGGGATGTCAATGATTTAATTTGGGCCGCAGACAGATGAGATCAGAGCCTCCGCCGCTGTTTAACGGACGCCGGCGATGACGGCGCACATCTGGAGAATGAGCCAAGAGTCAGACCTGATGAGCATCACTACAACAATAACGGACTGACTGGGAGCAGCTGGTTCTGTGTTGTGCCTCCTTTTTACTTGTGAGTTTGGGCCAAACACATTGATGAGGTTCTAACTACTTCACGTCTGTCTTCATTTAAGTCTTGAAACTAGAGACCACCATGAGGAAGGAAACACTTTTTTCCATGACTTCGTTGTCTTGATCGGTCCTTTGACATCTTCTCTGACAGACTATGACGTCCTCTTTGTGAGCTGTGGTCCATTTAGAGTGAACCGGATCACAAACCTGACACCGCTTTAGAAGCAGCGTGACTTCAGCATCATCTCCGTCTCCATTGACACAACGATGCCACGCAGGCCCAGTATTCCCTCCCTGGTATCTGCTTTCAGGAACCATTGTGAGCTTTATTTGTCTTAGTTTGTTTTTTCCCCTTTTGTCAGTTTTTTTTTGGTGTGAACGCTGCTGTCAGGTGCTCTCAGCGTCCTCATGGGTGGACTGATTTTACATCCATCGCCACGCCCCCGTTCCCACATCACCCATGTCATGCCCCTGTTACTACCTTGTTACATCCCTATTACTACCCTGTTACACTCCTGTTACTACCCTATTACACCCTGTTACTACCCTGTTACACCCCTATTACTACCCTATTACACCCCTGTTACTACCCTGTTACACTCCTGTTGCTACCCTGTTACACCCCTGTTACTACCCTGTTACTCCTCTGTTACTACCCTGTTACACCCCTGTTACTACCCTGTTACACTGCTGTTGCTACCCTGTTACACCCCTGTTGCTACCCTGTTACACCCCTGTTACTACCCTGTTACTACCCTGTTACACTCCTGTTGCTACCCTGTTACACCCCTGTTGCTACCCTGTTACACACGTTACACCCCTGTTACTACCCTGTTACACCCCTGTTGCTACCCTGTTACACACGTTACACCCCTGTTACTACCCTGTTACACTCCGGTTGCTACCATGTTACTCCTCTGTTACTACCCTGTTACACCTATTACATCCCTGTTGCTACCCTGTTACACCCGTTACACCCCTGTTACTACCCTGTTACACCCGTTACACCCCTGTTGCTACCTTGTTACATCCATTACACCCCTGTTGCTACCCTGTTACTACCCTGTTACGTCCCTGTTACTATCCTGTTACTACCCTGTTACACCCTTGTTACTACCCTGTTACGTCTCTGCTGCAGGCTGTGATGACACTGAAGTAGAAAGAACACAAAAACAACAGCAGCAGAAGCGCTCTTTTGTTTCAGGATAACTTTATTAATACAAAAACAAGTGAAATAGAGTACAGCCAGAAAGAAAGAGGAACAATCAGCTGGTTTTCCTCACACAAGCGCTTGAGTTTCTGACAGATTGTTAAAAACTGAGACAAACACAGGACGTGAACCCGCACACCTCCGCCACGAGTTCACGTGGGACAGAAGTGAAAGGGAACACACAGGAAGTGTATTTTCAGAATAAGATGACACATAAAGCTTCTACTGGATGCACGACAAGCGTCTGACGACTGAAGAGCAGGAGGCGTTTGATCCTGTGATTCTGACGAAGGAGGCGAACCGTAATCACTTCAGGAGGATCAACTTCATCCAGGAAAGATGAGCCGAAAGCTCCGAAGCCATAAAAACTACAGATTAAACCGCCTTAAATCCACCACGCTCCCTTTCTGGTGAGTAATTACTTTCTGAAACCAGCGCTGGTTAGATGACGGCTGCGTTGCTCTAAAGTCCACCTCAATTAGGTTCAAAGCTGCAACGAGCAAAGATTTTTATTTATTTCCCGCCGATAATGATAACGATAACGATAACGATACCAATACCGATACCGATACGTTTTCATATTGACCTTGATCTATCATGAAACTGCTGACCTTTTGGTGTTTTTGTGATTTTTGACGAGGGGAGAGAGAGAGAGCTGAGTGGGCGGACCCGGGGGAGGGGCCAGGCTGAGTCTACCTGCATGCTTGTTTGGGTGGCGCCTCTGAGCCATGTGACGGTGCAATGTCAAAAGATGAGCGGGGAGGGGGATGGGGACACAGCGACAGCATATCAGATACAGACTTTAGTGAATTTTGCAGCAGTCAGTGCTTGTGGAAGAGAAAAAAGGTAGAGTATCGATCTTTATCGTTCGATATCAATTGGTATCGATATTATCGATATTTGGATCGATCTGCTCACCTCTAGTGGAAACGGTGCAGCAGACACAGCAGACGTGGATTATTTAATCTGAACATCGAAACGACTGTGAAGGCTGGTGAACTCGAGGAAGAGCCGAGGCGACGTGCGGCGTTCAAAGATGGCTCAGGCGTAGTGCCGCTGTTCGCCGGCGTCACCAGTCTGACGATGAACCACCAGGCTTCTCAGAGACCAGCTGAAGCCAGTTTCACCCTCCCAGTTTTGGCAATTAGCATCGGATCACATGTGGATCCGGTTAAAAGAACACGGCACAAACTTCAACACTTCAACGTTCGGTTTCCTTCTCAAAGTCTCTTTTCGCTCCAGTCATCTCGTCCAATTAAACCGACTCTCATGTTAGACACTTCGGGGACCTTTTATCTAAAATACCGAACCTGAATCCCTCAAGGAGTTTGTTTAAAAAAAAAAACAACATTAAATGGGCTTAAATGAGCAGATTTTATAAAGAATCTCTTTTTTTCCCAGAACCGACTTATTTCGTTTTCATTAACTGAGACTAATAAAGTGTCTTTAATCAGCGTTGACCAATCACAGATATGTCCCGCCCTCTTACTTCCTGTAATCTTCCTCTGTTATCCGTGTAGCACCGGCCTCCTCCACTGGCCCCTCCCTTTTGGTTTCCAAGGCCACCTCGGTGTAGGCTACGCCCCCTTCCAGCTCCTCCCCCTTGGCCTTGGCTTCGCCCTCGGCCTCGGCGCCCTCCTGGCCCTCGCCGACGGCCCTCTCCTTCTTCAGCTTGATGCGGAAGGTCTCTTTGGTCGGGGCTTTCTTGGCGATGTTCTCCTTCAGCCGCCCGCCGGACTGCTTCAGCCGCTCGCCGGCCTGGTGCATCTTCTCCCGCCGCTCCGGCGGCATCACCTTCTCGCCCAGGTGGTGGAACTTGGTTCCCAGGTTGCCCTTGGTCTTGCTCATGTTCTCCTTGGAGAAGGCGGCCTTCAGGGTCTCCGTGCTCTTCACCATCGACTTCTTGAGGCGGGCGGCCCGCGAGGGGTCGGCCTCCTCCACGCTCAGATACTCCTCGTCGGAGGACAGGTCGGCCGGGACGTCGTAGGCGTCGGGCTCGATGTCCAGACCCTCCAGGCCGGGCCCTTTGGGAGACTTGGTGACGGCCACTGACGGGATCTCCGTCTCCCCCTGGAACGACAAAAAGATGCGTAGATAGATAAGTAGGAGCTTCATCCAATTAATTAAACAAAGCAGAAGACCATTTATCTTGTTCTTTCGGTCACTACCCAAAGCTCATGACCATAGGTGAGGGTGGGAACGTAGATCGACCGTTAAATCGAGAGCTTCGCCTTCCGACTCAGCTCCTTCTTCACCACAACAGACCGGCGCAGCACCCGCATCACTGCAGATGCCGCACCGATCCGTCTGTCGATCTCCCGCTCCATCCTTCCCTCACTCGTGAACAAGATCCCGAGATACTTAAACTCCTCCACTTGGGGAAGGACCTCATCTCCAACCCGGAGAGGGCACTCCACCCTTTTCCGGCTGAGGACCATGGTCTCGGATTTGGAGGTGCTGATTCTCATCCCAGCCGCTTCACAACCGGCTGCGAATCGCTCCAGCGAGAGCTGTAGATCACGGCTCGATGAAGCCAACAGAACCACATCATCTGCAAATAGCAGAGACCCAATCCTGAGGCCACCGAACCGGATCCCCTCGACACCTCGACTGCGCCTAGAAATTCTGTCCATAAAAGTAATGAACAGAATCGGTGACAAAGGGCAGCCTTGGCGGAGTCCAACCCTCACTGGAAACGAATCCGACTTACTGCCGGCAATGCGGACCAAACTCTGGCACCGGTCGTACAGGGACCGGACAGCCCGTATAAGGGAGTCCGGCACCCCATACTCCCGAAGCACCCCCCACAGGAATCCCCGGGGAACACGGTCGAACGCCTTCTCCAAGTCCACAAAACACATGTAGACTGGTTGGGCGAACTCCCATGCCCCCTCCAAGACCCTGAAGAGGGTGTAGAGCTGGTCCACCGTTCCACGGCCGGGACGAAAACCACACTGCTCCTCCTCAATCCGAGATTCGACTATCCGACGGACCCTCCTCTCCAGGACCCCTGAATAGACCTTCCCAGGGAGGCTGAGGAGTGTGATCCCCCTGTAGTTGAGCTTTGGGTAGTGACCGAAAGAACAAGATCGCGGATACAAGCGGCTGAAATGAGCTTCCTTCGCAGGGTGGCCGGGCTCTCCCTTAGAGATAGGGTGAGAAGCTCGGTCATCCGGGAGGGGCTCAGAGTAGAACCGCTGCTCCTCCGCATCGAGAGGAGCCAGATGAGGTGGCTCGGGCATCTGGTTAGGATGCCTCCTGGATGCCTCCCTGGTGAGGTGTTCCGGGCACGGCCCACTGGGAGGAGACCCCGGGGAAGACCCAGGACACGCTGGAGGGACTATGTCTCTCGGCTGGCCTGGGAACGCCTTGGGATCCCCCCAGAGGAGCTGGAGGAAGTGGCCGGGGAGAGGGGGGTCTGGGCTTCCTTACTCCGGCTGATGCCCCCGCGACCCGACCTCGGATAAGCGGAAGAAGACGGTACGGTACGGTAGAAGACCATTTAGGTTTGATACTGAATGCAACCTAAAAAAAAAGACCAACAGTCCTGGTGCTCGACCTTCAAAATCCCAGTGTTCAGGTTTGACTCTGCCCACTAAAACCTGGAGAAAAGACTCTGAAAAGTGCCAACGCTCCCGCTTCCTGCATGGGTCCTACCGGGAAGTGGGGCTTGTTGAGGTTCCTTGACCGACCAATAGGTGCTCATATCAAAACGGAGCAAATTTCCGACATTGCATTGGAAATAAACATTTTTAGTTTCTGTCGCTAGGGTTAGGGCTCGGGTTGGAGTTAGGGTTAGCCCTGACCCTAACCCCTAGCCCTAATCCTTACCCCTAACCCTAACCTTAAGACTAACCCTAACCCTTAACCCCTAACCCTAACCCATAACCCTTTTTACAGCCATGTTACCTGGAAGGCCTCCGACACGTCTTCAACCGCTGTCAGCTGTCCCACAGTGTGAGCGGTTTGACCACCGCCGTTACACTGGTCATGTGACCAGAGACCACCTGATTCTTACGGCCTCAGAAACCCTACGACTCTGTCAACTTACGAGCCAATCAAAATCCAACTTGAAATGATGACTAGGGGTGTGAAAGCAAATTGATTTGGCAATATATCGTAATTTTCGGCCGCCCAATATAATATCGATTTTTCAGCTCCTAATATCGATATCATCAGTATGTTGTAATGGTTACTTAAATGTGCAAAACACTAATAATAAACAATAAATAGGTTGTTTTGAAGCAAATAGTTTTGACTCAATTTGTCCTCTAATTTTGATATTAACTGGGTAGAATATCGCAATTTATCGTGATATCGTGACAATATTGTATCGTGACCCAAGTACCACGATACGATAATATCGTATTGCGATATTCTACCCAAATTAACTGGGTAGAATATCGCAATATATCGTGATAATATCATATTGTGACCCAAGTATCATGATACATATCGTATTGCGAGGTCCTTGCTAATACTCACCCCTAAGGATGACTAATTAATGCATTTTTCAGTGTAAATAAAAGCTACGACTGAGCGGTTCGTTTCTATGTGTTCGTTTGTTCGTTGTCAGCGCGGACTGATGACGCCTCCTAGGCCGATGCACATCCCTGCATCAGTCGTTAGCCTTCGTTTCTAGACGGCTCATCTTCGTACAATCTTGACCCCGTACGGTCTGGTCCGGTCCTTCTGACCAAATCTGTCCAAACAACGCCACGTCAGGTAAGTGCTGCCAGAGCTGAAGGACTAGCCGAGCTCTGCCAGTCCTTCAGAGACCGGCTTCAGCCTGTGAGTGACGTCTCGGAGGGTTCGTCCAGTTCTTCCTCTACGGTCTGTGGTCACGGCGCCGGGCCACATGAGTCCATGATGATTTCTTAATCCCAAGCAACCAGTTTGTGCCCAAAACTAAACTGAAGAGCAGGTGAAACTGAAAGTAGAGATGGAGCTAAACCTATCTGGAATAGCTCAATCTGAATGCAGAGAGGACAGGATTATTTTTGATAAATGTTCCTGCCTTTAAGGTTCTTCTGGGTTTTTCCACCTCAGCTCAGGTTCACCTGGAAGCCCTCGCTTATCTCCCATCACATTTGCTCTTCCAGGGTTTCCGCTGCTCACACAGAGGAAACGGATATCCATCCATCTCTTCTGTCCATCTCGGATGAATAACGAGGCTGCTCATTAAAGCGATATCGGCCCAGATAGAAAACAGGATATTTCTCTGAGCTGCCCCCCCCTCCTTCGGTCTGAAGACGGTCTGGAGATCAGGTTTTTCTATTTTTACGGATGAGGGGTAACCCGAAGCTCACTCAGACAGGAAGCTGCTGGCAGCGATTTCACCTGGAGCTGTGGACCAGCGGTAATAATAACCAGACCATCTGGCGTGAGGCGGTGGCTGCCGGTCCCTGCTGGATCTGTGGCTCCGGTATTTATAACAATCCACAGGATCAATCCCAGAGAGCAGGAAAAGTCTACAGTAACATCAGCAGGTACAACATTTTTCCTCCTTTAATCCCTTAATTCTCTCATTTCTCATAAAAATATCTACCAAACCCTAAATCCAGCCTTTAAATGAAGCAGAACCGCTCCATTTTTTTCTGTTTTTTTATTTAGAGGTGAGCCCTTGCCGGACCGCTCTGCCTGCTGCGCCCTACAGGTGACTTTGGATGTGAAAGCATATTAATCGTGCGAAGGCTGCGGCCACCTGCAATGATCGCGCTCATTAATCAGGGAGGAGTCGTCGGATCGCGTCCAGACCTGCTGAATGATGCAATAATCGCACCGGCGGGGGGGGGGGGGGGGTGTTACCTGTTAACCTGGAGGGAGACGGACAGGAAGCACCAGACTGTCGAAGCTGCCGGTTATACCGGGACGAACCTGGAGGCAGAACCAGTCAAGATGACGATGAAACCAATTATGGGTGAGTATTGGCAAGGACCCTGCAATACGATATGTATCATGATACTTGGCTCACGGTACGATATTATCATGATATCGCGATATATTGCGATATTCTATCCATGTAAACTAAAAGGAAAATAGTTTAATTCTAAATAATTTAATGCAAAATAATTAATTCTGAATTAAAAAATATCATGTAACCGTGGCCAATATCGCGATATCACGATATATTGCGATATTCTACCCAGTTAATGTCAAAATTAAAAGTAGAGATGAAAAATCAAGTTGCTGTATATGTTCATCAGATGATATTGATCATTCAGAGGACAAATTGAGTCAAAACTATTTGCTTCAAAACAACCTATTTATTGTTTATTATCAGTGTTTTTGCACATTTAATAAGTAAATAAAATAAAATAAATAGAATAAAATCACGGCTGGGCAATGATTAGAATTTTTAATCGCGATTAATCGCATGATTTGCCCTGATTAATCATGATTAATTACATTGTATACGCAAAATCAAATAACGAATTCAAAAGTAGTGTAAAGGTCACTTTTATTTAAATGTTCTGCTGCCATATGAACTAAAGTGTCATAACATTTGTTGTTCAACACTTTTAACATCAGCACTTGTCAGTAACACATATTTAGTGTAAATCTCATCTTAAAAAATGTAAAATAAAATAAAGCTTATTGCCTCTGCCAGAGCATTAATGTCATCCTGTTTTTAACAAAATCCAACAAAATGATTGTGTCTCAGCACAATCAGAACATTAAAACAGGTAATTTCTGAGGTAACAGCAGAAACTTTTAACGGGGAGTTCAACTTGTCAGTTGTTACAAATAACCTTGTTTCTGTTGAATCCTCCGTCTGGGAGAACTTTAAAGTGAAAATGTCCATGTTAACGTTCAGTAACTTTACCAATCTGTGTATCATTTGTTCTTTCCATTTTCAATTGTCAATTAAAAAAAAAAAAATTAAAAAGTGACATTTTATTACATTTTTTGTTTTTAATCTAACACAAAAAAATTTCAATTTTAGACTTGGATCAAAAATACGAAATGAAAAAAAGAGCCACAGAACTGAATTTATTTTATAATGGAGGACTGGACTATCTGTTGTCATTACACATCTGTGCCACTAGATGGAGCTGCACTGCAGTAACCAGCTAGAGAACAGCAGGACAGTGAACACATGGAGCAGATCTGATGGAACATGGAGGAATGATGGGAAAGTTTGGTTGCAGTCCAGAATTTTTGTTTTTCAGACAGAATTGTTAATATTGCTACCTGAGTTGCTACCAGAACTGTAAAGTACATAGATTTTTACCGTTCTTCATGTCTGTTTTAGCTTTTTCGCTTGTTTACCTGCCAATTGTTTTCTGGTTCCTTTGCAGCCAGTAACAGATTTTCAAAACAAAAGCATGTGAGCAACATGCGTTAACGCGCGATAAAATAAATGTCGGCGTTAATAAATTAATTAGTTAACATGATAATAACTTGTTAACTGAAACTGGCCTGACAGACACATAGAAAGGTGCTCTGGTGGGATACAAAACAACCAGAAAGGGATTTCATAGGACGACGAGGTGCAAACATCAGCGTCTGCAGCTGGTTGAGCTCTCAAATGATGAAAAACCTTTTTCTTGGATATGAAATGAAAGAAAAACTGGTTTCATGAAGGCTGCAGTGACTCTGAAGGGTAAATCACACATCGATGTTGAATCTCACTTCGCATTTATAGCGTCCGCTTCGGCAAAAAGGTGCCGCTGAATCGGGATTGTGGGTCACACTCGAAATGTTGCAGGTTAGGTCATGTGGCGTTAAAGCGCAGCTAAAAAAAGAGGCTTTTTGTGAGAAAATTGTGCTATTTTTTTATCCATTAGGTGGCAGTAGCGTGTTGCATTTGGAGCAAGAAGCTAGCACGAGCGATACAGATCATTCATTTTATTTCATCTTCTACGGTGCAGGACCACGATGCCGAGGAGCGCACATCACAAAGATCCGAAGCGAAGAAGCTACACCTCAGTCCCTCTGTGGCTGACGTGACTGAAACTCCACAATAATGTACAATAATGATAATTATCGCATTTGTATGATAATTATCGTATTTGTACGATAATTATCATACAAATACGACAAGATTGTACAAATGCAATAATTATCGTATTTGTACGATAATTATTGTACAAATATGATAGTTATTGTACAAATACGATAATTATCGTACAAATACAATGATTATCGTACAAATGCGATAATTATCATATTTGTACGACAATTTGGCCCTCTGTACGATGTACAATCTATAGTCCAAAAAAAGGCTAAATGTACGAGAATTTGAACATTTCAAATTATCGCCTGCCGCAACAGTTTTTTTTTGTGAACTCTGAAGGCATCTGTTCCCATGTGACATGTTTCCAGCCAATTGTGCTTTGCTGAGCGTGAGATACGAACATTTGTCTCTAGCATGATAGCATGATAGCAACAACTAGCACTGGGGTGCTCCGATCGATCGGTGACCTGATCGGATCGGCCGATATGCATATGATCGGGGTCGGTCAGAATTGTCATTAAAGCCGATCAAAAGAGCCGATCAAAAACGCTCTATTCTCGTGCGCATACACTGTCTATAGACCGTTTCGGGCCAGCCCCCCAGAAGTACCCCGTCCGACATTGCTGGGTTGTGCTACAGAGCGATTCTTTCACCGGCTCGCAGATTAACCAGTGTTTTTCTCTTTCTACAAATAGATATTTTTATAATGTCGAGTCGGTCGATTGGGAATACATGTTCCGTCATAAACTGTGCCAACAATGGCGTGAAAATTCAACAATGGAAGAAGAAAGTATGTGAAATACACAAGCCTTTACTGCACGAAGACTGCCTTGTTTGCAGAACAAGAAGTTAGGAAGACGTGGGTGAAAGATATCAACAGAAAGGACTTTGTTCCAAATGAATACAGCCGGGTGAGTTTTCATTAACATTTAATCTCGTACTATTCATAGTCTCGCTGAGAGTCCCGGACGATTCTGGCCGAAAGAACAGCAGTATGAGGCTACTGTACCCCTCGGCACTAGCACAAGCCTATAAATCAATGAATGAATGAATGAATTAGGAGAATGATAAAATAAATTAAATATAACATTAACACATAGCCTAATTTACCGCTAGCGTTAACGTTACAGTAGCATAATCTTTATGGTTTGTTGACGTTAGTTATAGCCAGCGTTGCAGCGTTCCACAGTTTTTAGTGTTTGATTATGGGAATAGATCATGCTATTTCCATAACCAATCATTAAAAACAGCGATAAACTACCTTCATCTGTAACTGGAGGCCACTGCCTAACATCATCAATCCAAGACATGTCTGCGTTATCCGTAACAGATGCTCCACGCTGCTGTGTTTGGGTTAGTTGGTGGAGCACCGCACCCTCCAGTTATGGCTGGGCCACTAGGGGGCGCATGTCCACAATTTTTAAGTCGAAAAGGTCTAAGACAGCAAGAAACAAAGGGAAATAAATACAATCGGTGATCGGTATCGGATCAGCCGATATTGATTTCAGTGATCGGTGATCGGCCCCAATAACCCTGATCGGAGCACCCCTAACTAGCATGATAGGCTGAATGGGCTGAATGGTCAGCTATTTAACACTAGAGTGATTAAATCTGACTGTAGCGCATCATCGGGGCTCGTTATTCTGGTTATGACAGATGTACGATAATTTTTAGTCTTTGGTACGATAATCCTACATTTCCTACCTGGCAACACTGGCTCCAGGTGAACTTCCCTCACGCTGAAATTCCTGCGTTTGTAACAGAGTTGGAAAAATGTAACTTGTTCAATTCTATGTTCAGAGTATATGTGGGTATTTTGTTTATTAATTTATTTATTTTGGTGTATAATTTTGAATTTTATCTTAATGTGTTATTTTATTTCATAAATATTTTTATTTGCGTTTGGCTCTCACTTCTTCATGTACCTCCTGAGCTTCCGTACTGCAGCTTGTCAACTCCTCACAGTATCGTATGACACTGATGAGGGTAAGTCGTGTTGCTAAATGCTGCTCTGATTTATTTTTTATTTTTTGGTAGGAACACAATCTATTGAGCTATCTGTTGGTGCTAATTAATTATATTTAAGTAGTAAGAAGACTACGAGGCTGTTTTGTGTTGTTTATAGTTGTTACCCTACAGTTTTATTGATGTTTTATTTTTCACGCTCATAATTCGGTAACTGGCTAGGTGGCTAGTGAAGGAAGCTAATGTGTTGCTGCCCGTCTTTATGTTTTAATTTTCCTTAGTTAGGAGAGCAGTGAGAGAGAGAGAGCCAAACACAGAAGATGTGAATGTTTTTGAACTTTACCCGGGTCATCATTTCTGCCTAATCCAACAAAAAAAAACACAGAGCGTTACACGTTGATACTGCAGGGGTTTTACGTGTAAAACAACTCCGTGTCTGCTTTAACTCACAGACACTCACAGCCGCCGCAGCAGCTGCCGCAGCAGCCGCCGCAGCAGCCAGCCGCCGCAGCAGCCGCCGCACCACCATCGCAGCTATCGCCACCACTGCCGCTACCGCTACCGCTGCCGCTGCCGCCACCGCCGCCTCCCCCGCAGCCACCGCACCGCCACCAGCAGCCACCGCAGCCGCCGCAGCAGCCGCCGCAGCAGCCGCCGCACCCCATCGCACCATCGCCACCCGCCCACCTGCAGCACCGCTGCCCGCTCGCCGCCGCTCCTCGCTACCGCCGCACCGCCACCTCCAGCCGCCACGCCCCCCGCTAGCCGCCGCAGCCCCCCAGCCGCCGCAGCCGCCGCAGCCGCCGCAGCAGCCGCCAGCAGCCGCCGCAGCAGCCGCCGCAGCCGCCGCAGCCCGCCGCAGCAGCCGCCGCAGCAGCCGCAGCAGCCGCCGCAGCAGCCGCCGCAGCAGAAACATGGCGGACTAAAAGCTGTTCAAACTGCATGTTGTCCTCTACCGTCGGGGCGCTGTGAGCAACAGCCGAGGTGGAGCGACCCCCCAGGCGGGGAGGTGGAGGGCATTTGTCTTTTTCTTATTACACCCCCCCCCCCCCCCCTCCCCTGACCATCATTCAGCCGCCGGCGGTGAGAGAGTCCAGCAGACCAGTCGAGTCGCCGCTTCCCGGTTAAACGGCCGGAGCTCTATATTAGGAGACGAACCGAGGCCTCAGAATAACCGACAGCACATCAGTCATGAGGACACTGGACACCGCCAGCGTCCCCCCGGCACGGCGGGGAGGTGGAGGGGCCCTCAACATAACATTAAATCATGACTCTGTTTGTCTCCTTGTGCAGGAGGGACGCGGGTCGGGCATGATGGCGAACGAAGGGAAAATACGTTTCTACTACTCTTTTACAAAGTAATTAGCAACTGTAACTAGTTACTATTTTTCAGTAACTAGCACAACACTGCATATGGGTAATGGACTCTCAGGAGGACGAGCCACTTTGCTACTTGTGACACACTCTTGAAACTATTTACAGTGTACCGTATGTGGAAACCCATCTTTATTTGTTATTTTTATCTGGACTGATTTGCATTTAAATGAAATCGTCTGAGATGTTTTGACGGGCGTTTTTTCAGGTTTTTCTGCTTCCTGTCAGTTCGAACTGAGGACTGAGCGAAGCGTTGATCACTCAGGATCCGACCGCTGTGAAACCGTCTGTTTGTCATCACGAAAGTGAGTTTTATCTCTCGTTGGAGTTTGTCTCACTTAATTAAACCACCGGCTCACCCACGGAAACGGCAACCCTTCATCTAGATGGAGAGCAGCTCCTCCTGAACGTCGGGAGGAACCGACGGCGGAGGCTGCCAGGAACGTTGCAGCTGATCCTCAGTCAAACGCTTCTTGTCAACAATGACCCTTAGGGCTAGGGCTAGGGTTAGGGTTAGGGTTGGGCTAGGGGTTATGGGTTAGGGGCTAGGGCTAGGGTTAGGGTTAGGGTTAGGGTTGGGCTAGGGGTTATGGGTTAGGGGCTAGGGCTAGGGCTAGGGTTAGGCATTCGCCGATTGTGCTAGTAAAAGTGGCATTTTATGCTAGTGGCAGTGCTCGTTTTTTGCCCAAATTATGCTCAAATTATGCTCGCTTTTCAAAATTATGCTACTTTAAAAAAAAAAATTATTCTGTACACAAACTTCACAACTCACAAGACAAGTTTGAAAATGTATTTTATTAACCCTGGCCTGATGTTCTGGGCCCAGTTGTTCAAAACCTGGGTAATATCCGGTGGTTAGGCCTATACGGCGGATAAATCTGCTATCCAGCGGATAGTTATCCAGCGAACAAAAATAGGTTGCACAAAGCCTGGATAGTGTGGTGGATAACTATCCACGGATAGCTTGCTAACCATCGCGTGTAGCAGAGCGTGACACAGTTTGCGCAAGGTTTTGCACTCAAATGGCCTCCAGTTACCATGGTAAAATATGCAAATTTTGAGTAAACAACAAACTGTGCACACGCTAGCAGCGCGCGCAAGGTTTCAAAACAAATAAAAACAAATACAGTGAAAACTAAACCATGCAGTTTCTGACAAAGCCCTGGATAACAAATTTAACATTGAATAATCTCGCTCGTTTCTGAACCACGCAGTCCGACTTGACTTCTCTAATTCGTTCTCTAACAGTTAATTAGCACTTGTTATATTGAAGCATCACACTTGCTTGCAAGTAATCTGCAAGTGCACGATCTTGTTGATCATTGAATGAAGCTGCCAGGATGCTGACGATGGCTGAACCAACGGTATTTTCTTCACTGCCATGGACCAATTTGGGAGACGGTCTGTAAAAAGCAATCGCAAAATAGGAGTGGAACCAACTGTTAATAGTAATCTATTGTTTTTAGTAGCTGAGATCTTCCTTTTCTTGAATTATTCTAAAATTGTGCTATTAAGACAAGAAAATATACGCATTATGCTAGCAGTGCTACTTTTGGAAAAAGGGCAAAAATTATGCTCAATGCCTCAGATTATGCCAAAAATTATGCTAGCACAATCGGCAAGAGACTAGTTAGGGTTAGGGCTAGGGTTAGGGTTAGGGCTAGGGCTAGGGTTAGGGCTAGGGTTAGGGTTAGGGTTAGGGCTAGGGTTATTGTTAGGGCTAGGGCTAGGGTTAGGGTTAGCCCTAACCCTCACGCAGCACCCACCGGGCCCAGAACTGGGCCACAGGGGCTAAAAGTGGCCCGCGTCAGGTCAAGCAGTTGCAGAATTTGCGAGCTTTGGTCGTGAGACTGCAGCATCTTGAGCTGCTATTTATTCCGTGTCCTCTCAGGAGGTCAGGTTGGACGTCTTAACCCGGCCTCGGCGCTGTGTCATCGCCCATCTCTGTGACAGCGGTCACATTTGTAGATCAGAGTTTTGGGTGACACGTCGATGCGGTGATCTGAGCCCTTTCTGCTTCCGTTTTTTCCCCGGTGCTTCTGTTTCCCGTCCCCTGTTTTCAGCAGCAGGTCGGGCTGATTGACGCGTCTCCCGCCGGATATCGACCCCCGCGTTGAGCTGCCGTCCCAGACCGTGATTCTGGGACGATCCCCGCTCACCTCCGAGCGGGGACACGGCCCAGAATAGGCGCCTCTGTCACGGATCCACAGCAGCTGTCGGCTGCACACGGAGATCCGGTTACCGTCCTGAAGGCAGGGCATCGCAGAGGACAGAGGCGTCAAATACCGATGGACAAATGCTCATGCGTTTGTCTCGGTCAAGGGAGGCGTTCGACCGAAACTTCAGGTCTGGTCATGATAATTATAAGGGATCATGTGGAGATGCAGGTTCTGGGTCGGTACCAGGAGAAACACATCAGGAGGGTCAGAACCACTGCAGCTCTGCAGAGAAGGGACTGACATCTGAGAGACATCAGGACGTTTACGGCTCAAAATGAACTGAGAAATGGAGAAAGGAAAGAACAAACCTGCGTCCTTTATGAGTCATTTACAGTGATCCCTTAGTTTTCGCAGTTAATGGGGCCTAAATAATATGTTTAAAAATATATTTAAATGCTGCAAAAAAGTAACGAGGCACTGCAGCGAAACAAGACAAAGGCTCAACTGTGGTCTTTCTGTTTCCCTACAGCCTCTGGTCTCTGAACCGTAGTAAATATAGTAAATGTGTCTCAGCCAATCAGAGCTCAGATTCTAGAGTTCTGGGCCGTCTCTGTTTCTCTGTTGCTTACAGGAAGCTGTGAGTTATCGTTTAACGTTTTGCTGGCAGCTGCGCCCTCTCGTCTGCTGTGGGGTGGATTTTAGCAGAATTTCAGCGATTATTTCTTGATTTTTTTATTATAATATATTTCTGTAAAAAAAATCAAACTGCGAAGTGGCGAGGGATCACTGTACTGACAAAAGCAGGACTTTAAAAGGATATTAACTGTCCCGTTTTCCATTATGATTCCACCCTCCATCTATCCTTCCATCATCCATCCATCCTTCCATCCATCATCCATCCATCCATCCATCCATCCATCCATCCATCCATCCATCCATCCATCCATCCATCCATCCATCCATTAATCCATCCATCCATCCATCCATCCATCCATCCATCCATCCATCCATCCATCCATCCATCCATCCATCCATCCATCCATCCATCCATCCATCCATCCATCCATCCATCCATCCATCCATCCATCCATCCATCCATCCATCCATCCATCCATCCATCCATTCCATCCATCCATCCTTCCATCCATCATCCATCCATCCATTAATCCATCCATACATCCATCCATACATCCATCCATCCATCCATCCATCCATCCATCCATCCATCCATCCATCCATCCATCCATCCATCCATCCATCCATCCATCCATCCATCCATCCATCCATCCATCCATCCATCCATCCATCCATCCATCCATCCATCCATCCATCCATCCATCCATCCATCCATCCATCCATCCATCATCCATCCATCCATCCATCCATCCATCCATCCATCCATCCATCCATCCATCCATCCATCCATCCATCCATCCATCCATCCATCCATCCATCCATCCATCCATCCATCCATCCATCCATCCATCCATCCATCCATCCATCCATCCATCCATCCATCCATCCATCCATCCATCATCCATCCATCCATCCATCCATCCATCCATCCCTCCATCCATCCATCCCTCCATCCATCCATCCATCCATCCATCCATCCATCCATCCATCCATCCATCCATCCATCCGTCCCTCCATGCATCCATCCCTCCATCCATCTACAGCTTTGGTTCATGGTTCACCTCCACCAGCCCTCTAGGAGGTGTTTCCAGGTCACCTTGGGACCTTCTTCCCAGTCGAACCTGTAAACTGTTGCCAGTCGCTACAGTGCTGAAGCACAGCAGAGAGGGAGGGGGCGGGACCGATCAGTGGTTCTGGCACGTGTCCGTCACAACAAGGCCTGGTGCTGATGTGTATTTTTCTTTTACCCGCCAGGAGTCGTTTTTCTTTTTTTTTTGTTTTTTGAGGTGCAAAGTATTTCCTCGGTCTTAAAGGCGGTTAACGATAATATATAAATATAAATGAACCTGCTGCTACTCTCCGTCACTCAGTCGTGCTAGAAGCTACGCAGCGGTTCTACACTTGTATCAAACCAAGAGCATTGCAGTTTTTTTGGTGATGATTTGAATAAACGAGCTAGTTATTGCACATCACAAACTGACTTTGCATAAAGTCGTTTAGTTGCCCCCCCCACCCCGAACATCCCACCGCCCCCCAACCTCCAGCTCAGCCTGTTATGAAGCCGCTTCATCTCTCTTTAACAGCAGCGTCCTCTGCTGCTTCTGTTTGGTGACCAGATGCAGAGTTTACATTTATTCATTTATTTTTAAGTCTTTGTGTCAGGAGAGGAATCTGTGATCATGCAAATTTAAATAATAAAAAAGAAGAAGCCCTCAATGACTCCGAAATGAAGAACTCACTGAAGTGTTTCAGATTACCAAAATAAATCTCCGGTGAGTCACCTTGTTTTCACGCGTTTCAGCAGCAGAGCTGATTAAGTTCATCACCACTTTAGGTGAAAGTGTCCTCACGCTAATGACGCTGCTTCGCCACAAACCGACGGTGTCGCGGACTGAAGGGCTCTCGGGAGTCTGAAGCTCCGCCGCTCGGCCTCCGTGAGTCACAGTTCGCCGAGGTGGAGATCTCGTTGGGCTTTTTCCTCCGTTATTTCTGACACTTAATTATGTTCCACAGAAAAACCTTTAGAGCGTCTCGTTTTTTAGGGAGACGATGGACTTGTAGTTTCTCTCTGAAGGTGCAGAAACACATTTTTTTTTTGTTTTTTGATGTTTGGTTTCTGCTCCAGGGAACCAGCAGGTGATAATAAAGGACGAGAAAGTGAAAAACTGATCTGGACCTGGTGGTTTCCAGCTTTCATTCGCTCCTCGTGGTTGGTACTGCTTTTCTTTTTTAAATTTAGAGCTTTGAGATCGAGAGGTGAATGATGACTCAACAGCCATCTTTTTTCTATTTTTGATTGTCCATTTCTTCTCCTGTTTTGGAACTCGTGACGGCTGCTGCCATCTTCATTCATCTACATGTCTCTCTGTTGCACAGCTGTGTCTGGATTCGTCCTTGACGGATCGTTGTGATTCGTCTTTTCCCCAAAACGTTTGCTTCATGAGTGACTTCAACCGGTTGGTTGTAGACACACAGTGACAGTAACCCCTACCCCTAATCCTAACCCTAACCCCTAACCCCTAACCCTGACTCCTAACCCCTAACCCTAACCCCTAACCCTGACTCCTAACCCCTAACCCTAACCCCTAACCCTAATCCCTAACCCATAACCTTAACCCTAACCCTAACCCCTAAACCTAACCCCTAATCCCTAACCCCTAACCCTAACCCTAACCCCTAACCCTAACCCTAACCCTAACCCCTAACCCCTAACCCCTAACCCCTAACCCCTAACCCCTAACCCTAACCCTAACCCTAACCCTAACCCCTAACCCTAACCCTAACCCATAACCTTAACCCTAACCCTAACCCCTAAACCTAACCCTAACCCCTAACCCTAACTCCCTAACCCCTAACCCTAACCCCTAACCCTAACCCTAACCCCTAACCCTAACCCCTAACCCTAACCCTAACCCTAACCCTAACCCTAACCCTAACCCCTAACCTAACCCTAACCCCTAACCCTAACTCCTAACCCCTAACCCTAACCCCTAACCCTGACTCCTAACCCCTAACCCTAACCCCTAACCCATAACCTTAATCCTAACCCTAACCCCTAACCCCAAACCCTAACCCTAACCCCTAACCCTAACCCCTAACCCCTAACCCTAACTCCAAACCCCTTACCCTAACCCCTAACCCATAACCTTAACCCTAACCCTAACCCCTAACCCCTAATCCTAACACCTAACCCTAACCCTAAACCTAACCCCTAACCCTAACCCTATACCTAATCCCTAACCCTAACCCTAACCCCTAACCCCTAATCCTAACACCTAACCCTAACCCTAAACCTAATCCCTAACCCTAATCCCTAACCCTAACCCCTAACCCTAACCCGAAACCAGCTGACTTCTTCGGTGCTAAAATAAACAGCTATTTCACATCACTCCAGCTTCACATCACACTCACCACGACAGGTGAGGTCAAACTCCGTAGATTCAGAGTGGGCTTACCTGGTAGATGACGACTCTGAACTTGTTGCGCGTCAGCAGCTCATCCTGCGTCGACTCCACCTTCTTGACCCGGACGTTCTGCTTCTCCACGCGGGCGCGGACCTCCTTGACGTTGGCGCTCACCTTGCGGGTCTTCTGCAGCAGCTTCTCCACGGCGCCGCTGGTGTCGCCGTGGTCCTTGGCCAGCTTGAGGACGTCCCCCTGGATGGTCTTGATGTTGCCCTCCAGCTCCTGCTGGCGCTCCTCCATGCGCTGCTGGCAGGACTGGACATTGTCGATGATGCCGGCCACGCGCTCCAGCAGTGACAGGATGGTCAGGGCGCTGATGGGGTTCCCGGCCTCGTCCTCCACCCCGACTATCTCCAGCTTCTCCTGGACGCCCGCCGTGCGATACTTGTGCTGATCCATGGTCTCGATGACTCGGCTCTCGAGGTCAAAGCTCGCGTGGAAGATGTTCGGTCTCGTTGGGGTTTCCAGCAGGGAGACTGGACAGTTGCAGCACCCAACCGCTGTGCCCAAACTGAGGTCTGGGACCAGGAGAGAAGAGCAGACTCCGCCCCCCCCCTTTAAAAAAGGAGGCTGAACTCAGCCCTCGCCGGGCGGTGGACTCCAAGCACCAAACCCCCTCCTCAGCTATTAATAAACACTCTTTGTAAGGCGACACTCTGACATTTTGAGAAGATGCAAAGCAGGGAGCGATGGAAATACCCGTCCAGGCCTCCTCCGCTCTGATACGCACTGATTGATAATTTTTCCGTCATTTTGCGCATGTGTCCACGCCGGCGACGGGCCGGGAGTCGTCCCGCACAGTTGCTCAGTCTGATTATTCAGGAATGTTTGCAGGGGGATTAAACACTGCAGCTCTGCCCTTTTTACTTTCCCCGGGGCAACGGAGTCCAAACATTGACTCAGATCGAGATCTAAAGCCCTTTATAGAGATGGCTGACAGTTCCAGGGCGCATCGGAGTATTTTAACTCTCCGAACAGCCGCTGCAGAGACTATTTAGCCTCACAGTCGTGTGGAAAACAAAGGCCACACTCTTAAAAAAAAAAAAAAAATTAACTGGACTTCACTATTTCTTACAACCTCAGATGAAGAGCACACTTCATCTGAGGTTGCTTAGCAAGAACTTACCCATAATGCTGAAAGAGTGCCTTTCAAAACTAAGCATGTTGCTTGATTCGCCGTCTTGTAGAGTTGGCTTGTTGACCGTTTTCTGCACGATGTTGTCAGATTCTTTCCAGTGATGCTTCTTTGCATCGAGATGCGTCTCTCTGTCAGGTCCCATCCCGGCCAGCTGTCCTGATTCCCTTCCTCTTCGATGCAGAGAGCTCACCTGGCTCACCTGTACTCGACTTTGACTTCCAGGTGGCCGTACAGGCGGACGCAGCTTCCTCTGTGTTCAGTGTAAAAATGACCCGGCGTGTTCGGTATCGCTGTCCTGTCAGAAGAAGACAGCAAGGAGCTCCAGGTCCTGGATAGAGCTGAGCGATTTTATGGATTCTGCGATATAAATCGATATTTTATTTCCCTCGATTTTTCAGCCGCGGGTATCAATATTCTAAGCTGGTATTGTAAAATGAATATTGATATGTATCGTATCGTGAGCCGAATATCGTGCATTGTATCGTATCGTGAGATTAGTGTATCGCTACAGCCCTGGTCCTGGAGCTGTAAAGGAGGCCCGCATCATCACGCCTCCACCACCGTGCTTGACTGCTGGCTGACGTTTCACTTTGGATTCATTTGGGTCCGAAGGAAACTGATGAAGTTATTTTGTTTGTTGTGAGAGATTTTTCCAAGTCTCAGCTGTCCTGCTGTGTCTTGTTTTGTTATTATTATTTTGTTATTGAGATCAGAGAAAAGACTGATCTTTCAACACTTTCAAATAAGCTCCACACATTCAGCCTTTTTTTTTGTTTTGTTGTCATTAACTGAACTTGAAAACTGAACTTATTGATTGGGTGAAACTGTTCTTCCAGGTTTTTTCTCTTATTTCTTAATTTTTAGAGTTGTGTTCATGCTTTTTTTTTAAATGTTCAAAGCTTCTTCAGTACCTTTCATGACAGCTTTGTTCAGCTCCTTGAACCAAAGCTCAAAAAGCTGCACTCGAGCTGCGTTTTGATTGTTTCGTTTCTGACGACCTTCAGATCCAAAATCGGTGAGCGTGATGTCACTTCCTGTCCCGGTCCGGGCCCCCGTCACACTCCTCTCTGAGGAAAGCCCCTCCTCGTGGTCAGGGTTCTTTTACAGCGCGGTCGGTGACTAACTGCTGAATCTGTTGGACTGAAGTCGGCAGCTGCTTCTGTCCCCGGACACCCCCCTCCCCACCCCCCTCCACCCACCATCACCAGCCTGTAAATCTATATTTACGGGGACGCGGCGAGCCTAAGATCCCACAACCAGCTGAAATGCATGACTCACAGTGAAGCTGGCGTA
Organism: Hirundichthys speculiger; assembly: GCA_018398805.1. NCBI lineage: Eukaryota > Metazoa > Chordata > Actinopteri > Beloniformes > Exocoetidae > Hirundichthys > Hirundichthys speculiger. The sequence goes on along the minus strand of JAGFBZ010000920.1, from coordinate 309,372 downwards.
TTTTCACGGGGAGAAGCGCTGACCTCTGCTCCAGAAAATGAGCAGTTTCATTTTAAGACTCTTTAAGACTTTAAGACTTTTCAGGATGCACCTCCTCCCCAGACCTGTACAACCTCATCCGTCTTCCTCCTCAAACCACAAACAAGCGGAGCGTCTCTAACTGTTGGTGTTTTACCAAGCGGTTTGCATGTAAAGCAGGGGTTCTTAGGACCCAGGGGAAAAATACCAGGCAATAAATATGGGAATATTTGGACAGAAATAAGAATAAAAATGGACTGGACTGGTAGAGTTGAGCATGCAGGTACTTGCTACAGATAGGCTGGGGTTACCAGAAGCATCGGTGGTGTCCGCCCCACCAGTCTGGAAAGGGTCCGTGCGACAGGGCAACCTCAAGCTGCAAACTGAAGGCCACATTACCAGTGGCGTATCCAGGACATTTTTACTGGTGTGGCCAAGATGGGACACAGAGCCAGACTGGGGTGGCCATACCCGGAGAACCTTTATGAATCGCATGTGATCAAAATGTGTAAACATCGCATTGCTTTGCATCAACATCTATGCTAACTCATGTTAGCATTCATTGAATTGTCACACTGTTGTTTTGAGATTTGACAGTTTTCTATTCCTGTTTCATTTCAACTTATTATGGTAGTTACATTTTCAGAGCCATTCTCATTGTAGAACATTAAAGTCCTCAACAAAATCAATCTGCCGATAATATCAGGTATAATGTATAATCATTAAAAAAAATGATACAGGTCAAAAGTAATGATTCCTTTGAATATTTATTTAAATAAATGATTAATAAGTCAAACACAATATGATAACAATACACTATGTACAACAACACACTCTTCTATAAACTTTTAAAGTCAAGAACAATAAGAGGTTCCCAATAAGCGCTTGCTTTTGTATTGCACTGCACAGTTAGGTACTTTTGCAAGAACCATAATCAATAACATGCCACTTTTAAAAAAGATTAGTTTTCCTGTTTTTGTGATTGCTTGCAAAAAGTTGGGTAAACTTGTCCATGACAAGAGACTTAGCTCTTCTAACTTCAATGCTAAGGATACTCCAGTTGCTCAGTCTGTCTTCTGTCATAGTTGTGCGTAAATGGGTTTTGATCAGTTTAAGAGCTGAGACGCTGCGCTCACATGCTGCGCTGCTAACTGGCAGGGCTATGGCTATTTTACACAGACAAAAGAGCTCATGAAAAACATCCTTATGAGGTTCAAGAAACACTCCAAGTTCAACTACACTTGACAGCTTCTGCATTCCACTTTGCTGTTTCCTTTGCAAAAGCCTCCTTGCTTGGTGGAGTTCATGACTGAGGTCCTCAGAATCACTTTCATAGATTTCTCCTAAGGGTCATTCCATCTCAATTCAACAGGACCTTCCTGCTTGACCATCTCTGATTTGCTTGATATTTTTTTCTTGTGAACTTTGACTATAATGTAGTAACCTTGTGCAATATTAGCCTGGTACTAGCAATAATTTCGGATTTATAAATCTTTGAAAAAGTATCCGTCATTTTCGCGACATTCCGAATGTAAAAATATTACCATTTTTGAGGGGCTGTATCTTCAAAACTGCACAAGCTAGAGAGCTGATTTTTTTAATGCTGTTAGTCCTGTATGTGCACTCTGTATGGAGTCTATATTTCTACAAGTTCTCAATAATTTGAAAAATGGCAAAAATGCTCGATTTAAGAATTTTTTCTAGGTAACTTAGAGACTTAGTACCAACTTGAAACTTTGTATATAAACAGATATTGTCATTACCTTTCTGGTAGTATATTTAGTTTTTTGGTACATCTTGTCATATTTTGTCAATTGCCAATTGAATATCGACAATAAAATGTGAAATTCGTTTTTTGCTGGGTCATATGAGAACTAAAATACAATTGTTTCTGCAAATTCTCTATGTATTTTTATTCTATCAGAGAAGGAGATTGTTCAACAAAAAAAGTAAGTCTCAGCTACTATTACAAGGGGTCCAAATGGGGACTTGAAATGTGAACCGCACAAAGCGAGTGAAATTTATTTTGGATTGGATGATTGAAATTTATTTTAAAACAAACAGCAATGAATAGACACCTGAAACTGACCCCATACAGAGTGCACATACAGGACTAACAGCATAAAAAAAAAAAAAAATCAGCTCTCTAGTTTGTACGGTTTCGAAGATACAGCCCCTCAAAAATGGTAATAATTTGAATAACGTTCGGAATGTCGCAAAAATAAGATAAGATAAGATAATCCTTTATTTGTCCCACAATGGGGACATTTACATTGTTACAGCAGCAAGTTAGAATAGCAACAAAAAAAAAGAAAAGGACAACAATAGAATAGGATAAAACAATAATAAAAACAAACAATAACTACAAAAGAGAATATATAATAAATAATAACTCTGACTTTATTTACAAGGATTTGTTGGTAGTGATTACTACACCTGAGGTAGTTATTGCACGTCAATGAGTATGTATATGTATATTGCACACAATAGAAATGAGTCATGTTGTCCATGGGGGGGGGGGTGCTGACAGCGGTGCTGATTGTACAGTCTTACAGCAGCAGGGAGGAAGGACCTGCGATATCGCTCCTTCACACACCTGGGGTGAAGGAGTCTGTCTCTGAATGAGCTCTCCAGTGCAGTCAGGGTGTCCTTCAGAGGATGGGAGACACTGTCCATCAGAGAGGACAGCTTAGTCCTCATTCTCCTCTCTCCCACCACTTCCACCGGGTCGAGGGGGCATCCCAGGACGGAGCTGGCCTTCTTAATGATTTTATTCAGTCTCTTTCTCTCCGCCACTGAGATGCTGCTGCCCCAGCAAACCACCCCGAAGAAAATAGCTGATGCCACCACAGTGTCGTAAAATGGCAAATAATGAAAATGGCCAAACGGGCACTTTTTCAAAAATGTATAAATTTGAAATTATTGCTAGTACCAGGCTAATATTGCACAAAGTTACTACATTATAGTCAAAGTTTAAAAGAAAAAAAATCAAGCAAATCAGAGATGGTCAAGCGGGAATTTTTTTTTCTAATCTGCTGATTTGAGGTGGAATGACCCCTAAGTGACAACACCCCCCCCCCCCCACCTGCCCCGTGTATAACGTATATAATTTTATCTACTGAACACACAAATCTGATTCATACGACTCTTATGAATAACACAAAATCAAGAGCTCGATGTCCCTCGCCCGGATCAGGGTCACCGGGGCCCCACCCTGGAGCCAGGCCTGGGGGAGGGGCTCGTTCGGGAGCACCTGGTGGCCGGGCCTTCACCCATGGGGCCCGGCCGGGCTCAGCCCGAAGGAGCAACATGGGTTCGCCTCCCCGTGGGCCCACCACCCGCAGGGAGGGCCATAGGAGTCAGGTGCAGTGTGGTATGGGTGGCAGCCGAAAACGTGGGCCTTGGCGTGCCGACCCTCGGCTGACGAAACTGGTTACTGGGACATGGAACGTTACCTCTCTGGTGGGGAAGGAGCCTGAGCTTGTGCGTGAGGTCAAGAGGTACTGACTAGATATAGTCGGGCTCACCTCGACGCACAGCCTGGGCTCTGGAACCAATCTTCTCGAGAGAGGCTGGACTTTATTCTACTCTGGAGTTGCCCGGGGTGAGAGGCGACGGGCTGGTGTGGGCTTGCTTATAGCCCCAGCTTGGAGCCTGTACGTTGGGGTTTTCCCCGGTGGATGAGAGGGTAGCTTCCCTGCACCTTCGGGTCTGGGAATGGGCTCTGACTGTCATTTGCGCTTATGCGCCAAATGACAGTTCAGAGTACCCAGCCTTCTTGGGGTCCTTGGCGGGGGTGCTGGAAAGCGCCCCTAATGGGGACTCCTTTATTCTGCTGGGGGACTTCAACGCTCACGTTGACAATGACAGTGGTACCTGGAGGGGAGTGATTGGGAGAAACGGCCTCTCTGATCTGAACCAGAGTGGTGTTTTGTTGTTGGACTTCTGTGCTCGTCACAGTTTGTCCATAACAAACACCATTTTCAAGCATAAGATTGTCCATAAATGCAGGTGGCATCAGGACACTCTTGGCCGCAGATCGATGATCAACTTTATAGTCGTATCATCTGATCTTCGGCCGTATGTTTTGGACACTCGGGTAAAGAGAGGAGCTGAGTTGTCAACTGATCACTACCTGGTGGTGGGTTGGATCAGATGGTGGGGGAGAATGCCGGTCAGACCTGGTAGGCCCAAACGTGTAGTCAGAAAGATCTTCAACTCGCACCTCCGACAGAGCTTCAATCACATCCCGGGGGAGGCGGGGGACATTGAGTCTGAATGGGCCATGTTCCGCGGCTCCATTGCTGAAGCAGCTGACCGGAGCTGTGGCCGTAAGGTCATCGGTGCCTGTCGTGGCGGCAATCCTCTAACTCGGTGGTGGACACCTCGGGTGAGAGAGGCCGTCAGACTGAAGGAGTCCTACCGGGCTTGGTTAGCCTGTGGGACTCCGGAATCAGCAGACAGGTATCGGCAGGCCAAGCGGGCGGCGGCTTTGGTGGTCTCTGAGGCGAAAACTCGGGAGGAGTTCGGTGAGGCCATGGAAAAAGACTTTTGATCGGAGATTCTGGCAAACCGTCAGACGGCTCAGGCGGGGAAAGCAGTGCCTCACCAACACTGTGTATAGTGGGGGTGGGGGGTGCTGCTGACCTCGACTGGAGATGTCGTTCGGCAGTGGAAGGAATACTTCGAGGACCTTCTCAATCCCACCAACATGCCTTCCGTTGAGGATGCTGAGCCTGTGGAATTAGAGGTGGACTCGTCCATTACTGGAGCTGAGGTCGCTGAAGTAGTTAAGAAGCTGCACAGTGGCCGGGCTCCGGGGGTGGACGAGATCCGCCCTGATTTCCTGAAGGCTCTGGATGTTGTAGGACTGTCTTGGTTGACACGTCTCTGCAACATCACATGGAAATCGGGGGCAGTACCTCTGGATTGGCAGACCGGGGTGGTGGTTCCCCTTTTTAAGAAGTACCGGAGGGTGTGTTCCAGTTGCAGGGGAATCACACTCCTCAGCCTCCCTGGTCAGGTCTATGCAGGGGTGCTGGAGAAGAGAGTTCGATCGATTGTCGAATCCCAGATTCAGGAGGAACAATGTGGGTTCTGTCCTGGTCCTGGAACACTGGACCAGCTCTATACCCTCACTAGGGTCCTGGAGGGAACATGGGAATTTGCCCAACCAGTCCACATGTGTTTTGTGGACTTGGAGAAGGCATTTGACCGTGTCCCTCGGGGTGTCCTGTGGGGGGTACTCCAGGATTATGGGGTTCTGGGCCCATTGTTACGGGCTGTCCAGTCCCTGTACAAATGGAGTGGGAGCTTGGTCCGCATTGCCGGTTGTAAGTCGGATTTGTTTTCGGTGAGAGTTGGACTCCGCCAGGGCTGCCCTTTGTCACCGATTCTGTTCATAACGTTTATGGACAGAATTTCTAGGCACAGCCAAGGAGCGGAAGGGTTCTGGTTCGGTGGTGTCGGATCTCGTCTCTGCTGTTTGGAGATGATGTGGTCCTGTTGGCGCCATCGAGTGGGGATCTGCAGCTCTCACTGGAGCGGTTTGCAGCCGAGTGTGAAGCGGCAGGGATGAGAATCAGCGCCTCCAAATCTGAGACCATGTTCCTCAGTCTGAAAAGGGTAGAATGCCTCCTCCGGGTCGGGAGTGAGGTTCTGCCTCGAGTGGAGGAGTTTAAGTATCTCGGGGTCTTGTTCACGAGTGATGGGAGAAAGGAGCAGGAGATCGACAGACAGATTGATGCAGTGTCTGCTGTGGTGGTGACTCTGTACCGGTCCGTTAGACTTAGACTTAGACTTTCTTTATTGTCATTGCACAAAAAAACACATGGCAGTGAGGTTTTTCGTCAACGAAATGTCGTTGCTTGGCTTTCCGTATTACAGCTTAAATAATTACAATACAATACTGTAGTGCTACAGACCTAAAAAACCTAAAGGTTGTGGTGAGTGCAGTGTAGAGAATAAATAGATAAAACCAGGATGTAAAACAGCAGAATCCGGTGTAAACAGCAGGTTCAAGTGCAGAGCTATAAAAAATAAATAAATAAAAATATATGAATATGAATATGACTATGGAATATACAAATATACAAATATTGCACAGAAATTGAGATTGAAAATATTGCACAGAATTTGAATTTGAAAAATGTATTGCACAGAAAAAATATATTTCACAGATATTTACATAAGGGAAATTATGTGCCATTGTCCATGGGGTGGGGGTTTATTTGTCCATTGAGTAGTCTGATGGCCTGTTTCTGAGCTGTTCTGCAACGGATGCTGCGGGACCTTCTGCCAGACGGCAGGCGTGAGAACAGTCCATAGTGGGGGTGGGTGGGGTCAGAGAGGATCCGATGGGCTCTGGATAAGCAGCGGCTGTCTGCTATGTCCTTGATGGGCAGGAGTGGGGTCCCGATGATCTTCTCCGCTGTCCTCACCACTCTCTGCAGAGACTTCCAGTCTGAGGCCCTGCAGCTCCCAGACCAGATGGAGATGCAGCTGGTCAGCAGGCTTTCGATGGTCCCTCTGTAGAAGGTGGTTAGGATGGGAGGGGGGAGGGAAGCTCTCCTCATCCGTCGCAGAAAGCGCAGGCGCTGCTGCGCCTTCTTCGCCAGGGAGGAGGTGTGGAGTGACCAGCTGAGGTCGTCGGTGATATGCATCCCCAGGTATTTGGTTGTGCTCACGACTTCCACGGCTGTGTTGTTGAGTGGCAGGAGTGTCGTTATTGTCCTGTATGAAGCCCACGACTGTTGTGTCATCCGCGTACTTCAGGATGTGGTTGCTGCTGTACCTGGGGCCACAGTCGTGGGTCATCAGGGTGAACAGCAGGGGGCTCAGAACACATCCCTGGGGGGAACCGGTGTTCAGAGAGATGACACTGGATGTGTTGTTACCCACTCGGACAGACTGGGTTCTGTCTGAGAGGAAGTCCAGCAGCCAGTTGCACAGCGATGTCTTGAGGCCCAGTGGCTCCAGTTTGCGTACCAGGTCCTGGGGGATGATCGTATTGAATGCTGAGCTGAAGTCCAGGAACAGCATCCGTACGTGGGTGTTCCTCTCCTCCAGGTGCGCCAGGCTCAGGTGGAGAGCAGTGGAGATGGCGTCCTCGGTGGAGCGGTTTGGCTGGTATGCAAACTGGAAAGGGTCGAGTGATGGGGGGAGTGTGGAGATGATGTGGTCCTTAACCACCCTCTCGAAGCACTTCATGATGGTGGAAGTAAGTGCAACGGGGCGAAAGTCATTAAGGCATGTGATGACTGGTTTCTTGGGCACCGGGATTATTGTGGCTGACTTGAAACACGGGGGGATGGTGGCCTGGTTCAGTGAGGTGTTGAAGATGTCTGTGAGCACGTGGGCCAGCTGGTCTGCACATCCCTTGATCAGCCTTCCTGGGATGTTGTCAGGGCCGGCAGCTTTCGGCGCGTTGACCTTCCTCGGGGCTCTCCGCACTGCAGTGGTTTCGAGCCTGAATGCCTGTTCATCGGGGTGGGGGGTGGCTTTCCTCGCTGGTGTGTTGTTCAGAGCTTCAAACCTTCCGAAGAAGCTCGTTGAGGAAGTTAATGTCACCCTGGCAGGGTGTGGGTGTGGCTTTGTAGTCAGTGACAGTCTGAATGCCCTGCCACAGTTGTCTGGTGTTGTTGGGGTTCTGGAAGAAGCACTGGATCATCTGACTGTGTGCGCGCTCTGCTACTCTGATGGCCCGGTTCAGATTGGCCCTTGCTGATCTGAGTGCCGTTGCATCACCAGATCTGAACGCAGCATCTCGCTCCCTCAGTCTGTCACGCACCTCCTTAGTCACCCAAGGTGGTTGGTCCGTGTGATGATTGTCTTGGTGACTGTAGCCTCTTCCATGCACCACTGTATGTAGCCTGACACAGATGCAGCATATTCCGTTGTGGTGAAGAGAGAGCTGAGCCAAAAGGCAAAGCTCTCTGTTTACCGGTCGATCTTTGTTCCAACCCTCACCTATGGTCATGAACTGTGGGTAGGGACCGAAAGAATGAGCGACGGAAATGAGTTTTCTCCGCAGGGTGGCTGGACTCTCCCTTAGAGATAGAGTGAGAAGTTCAGTCATTCGGGAGAGACTCAGAGTAGAGCTGCTGCTCCTTCACATCGAGAGGAGCCAGTTGAGGTGGTTCGGGCATCTAGTTAGGATGCCTCCGTAATTAATTAAGAAAACATGGCGTTTCATTTTTCATGTCACTATCAACATAGCAATAGCTAAAAAATGGTAAATGCGGTGCAGGGTCTGGCTAGCTGCTGTTAGCATGCTACATGAACGTTTTCACATTCAGGTGGAAATTCGGGATAAATTCAACGTTAGATGACCGTACCTCTCCGTTTTTTTGATGATCAATTCACGTTGGCTGGTTGTCACCATCTGGTCGACTAGCACCTTCTAGAAGCATCCGCCTCGCGATCAGTAACCGACGCTGCCGACCACAGCTAACACAGTCTCAGTCCGACCATTACTATAATAGTTAGAAATGTGAAACTGGCCCTGGGTCAGTGTAGCTCTGAATCAACAAATCACCTGAGCTGTCATCATTGATTGACAGGCATGGCCGAGGCCACCCCAGGCCACCCCCCAAAATCGCCACTGCACGTTACACATGTGGGACATCGGCTCCAAAGTGGGTGTCTCCACTTCAGCACTTAGGACCGATTCATGGGACGATATACCCAACGGCTCTCTGCCCAGACGATCCAGAACAGACCAGTCTCCGGTCTCATTGGGCTTATCTCAATACAGAAGCACATCCAGATGAAACCAGTGGCAATCCCATATCTCCACAGTCTTCCTCCAGGATGATGGGGGAGTGGAGAGGCTGCTGTTAAACTGCAGATGCGTCTCATGTCTTCAGACTTCAAATCATCCGACCCACCGAACAAAAGCAGCACATTAGTATCAGCTGCCAGACTTTCTAAGATGTGTGTTTTTCCTCAGAGTCCTGATATCGGTGTCATACATGTCTGATAAACAATGTCAGCATTGAAGGACGGCTTAAACTGTGCCGTGTTACTGTTTAACGAAAGTAGGACATCACGTCTCTGTGGAGGTAAAACAAAACCGTCTCCTCTCCTGTGACTAATCACACAAGTTATACGGTACACGAGTAGTTAGTGTCTATACGCTCAAAACACACACATGTACACAGATAATCATCTGTACGATTAGAGGGACGTCAGACGAAGACAGAAATCACAGCGAAGCCTCTTGGGACGCTGTCAGGTTCAAGCGACCTAAAACATTAGGGTTAGGGTTATTTTCTTTTTACTCGCGAGGAGAACGGACAGAGACGTGTTTCAGTTACACTCTCCAAACGCTCTGAACCAGCTCTGCCACTTCTTTGCCTTTTATTCAGAAAAAAAGAGAAATGCCAGTTACACAGGAAGCAGCTTTTATTGATGGGTGGATACCAGGCTGCACCGGACTCATCGTCTTACTGCTCTCCCATCTTTGTTGGAGGTTTCCTCTCAGTTTCTTCACCGTGGTTTTTACGTTATGCCTTATTGTTATCTTTGAACACAAGTCTCTGAAAGCAGTTAGCACAACATCCTGCACAGTGACACACACACACACACACACATTTCTCTAAACAGTATAAGCAAATATAAGATAATTTCTATGTACACTTATCCCAACAGACGCATTTAGAGAAGTCACGTCTGATTACAGATGGAAAGCGTCTCCATCCTCAGCAACAACTGTCTCATTTGCTGAAATCTTCAGAAACCTGCTGGTAGATTTGCAGATTAATCACCTCCAAGAGGCCACTGCTTGCGTCAAAGCACGGCGACAACAGTTTTGTGATGTTGTTGGCACGCTACAAGATCGAATCAATTTAATCAACTCACCGGCGTCGACTCGTAAAGGTTGGAATCAAAGCAACTGGATCGTCACTCTGAACTGAGCGGTCCTCCCATCATTCACCTGGTTTTAATCACACGAACGCAGGTGCTGATGGCTGAGAGACCATCTGGGCAGGAGACTCAAGCATTGTAGGTGTTTCACAGGTGAAACCAGAGTTCTCCTCGTCTATTCAATGTCGGTCATTCCTGTTTCACACATCTGTCTTCTCCTTTGAGTTTCTCTTAATCCTTAAAATGCAGGTAGACCATTAACCTGGAGCAGATCTGTCCTTACCCTTCAATTCGTCTCCTGGTGTGGATCAATCAGTTCAAAAACCAGGAATCGGCCTCATGATCTCGTTAAAGCAGGTGTCTGACTGAGCTGCAGGAAGTCAGAACCTTGAAGGAGGCCTGTGCTGTCCCGGTCGGTCCACGCCATCCACTTCGTACCGGCGCTGAGCTGCAGGACCGACAGCGTTAAGCCCGTTTGTACCCGTCTGCCTCCTTCATCACTCAAATCTCCCCCCTCTGTGAATGATAAATACGTCCTTGATCTTGGACTGGGGATACAACGGCGCTCAGTTTCTGTTTGGCTGGAACGGCAGCATTTTTTTCTTTTCTCAGTTTAAAACCTTAGTTTTAATATTTGTTTCTCCAGACTTCTTGTAAGGCTTGATGAAGGTCCAGGTTGGATATCCAGAGGTTTGAACTTTTGCTCCTTTTCATTTTTCCTCTGAGGGTGAATCCTCTCTTCCCGATAAAGTTCTGATGACGGGCAGTTTCTGCTCCAGAAAAAGCAGATGTTAGGTTGTCTGTCCGGGTTTCTGTGTCCACGGACCGCTGCAGTCAGTTGGTCATCAGGCTTCTACCTTCAGAACTGCCCCAATCACTGGTGCTGTGGTTCCAAAGAGGTGTTGGAAACGTCCCCTCAGAGATGTTGGTCCGTGTTGACGTGATGGTGTCACCAGTGTAGACTGGACTTGGGACCATCCTGATGTCCTCCAGAACCGCCAATCTGCAGGTCTTAGATGTTTCCCTGCCTTAGCACACCTGATTCACATGAATGGATCACCATCAGCTGGTCTTCCAGGCTCTAAGACATGCAGGTTTGTGGTTCTGGAGGACCAGACCCAGTAGATCAGTTTCTGGAACACTCAGACCAGCGACTGTGACACCTTCCTTCTGATGCTGGTCGGTCATCTTGACCACGTCTACATGAATAAGTGCACTGAGTTGCCGCCGTGTGATTGGCTGATCAGACATTTGTGGTAAAGCGCCCATCAGAAAACACGACAACGACCCCCCGACTTCGTTGAGCTCTTTATTGTGTTTGTCTAGAACACCATTAAAAAAGAAAAGAGGAAACAGTGTGTGCAACAGCTTCATCAAGAACAGGACCTTAGTTCGGAAACACAGTTAAGTACAAACATCATGAAACACAGACGGACACGAGACGAGCACCCAGCTTTTGCTTTCCCGCCCCCACCGGCACATGCACATAGCGCTCACGTCCTGCACGGATGGCGGACAGAGTCTTGGACGTCACGGACTTGGGAGGATGATGAAACTCACGTTCACGGGCATTAAGGAGCGGGGAGCGCGAGTCGGACTTCAGAAAGACGTAAATGACACACTGCTAACATCTCTAACATGTATCTAACCGCACGTTTGGACCAGAGGGGCTCTGACTGTTTGACACATCGCCCGCAGGATCATCAAGGTCTTTTTCTGTTATTTTTTTTCTGCACGTGTCTGGAATGTGTCGCAGAAAAAAAATATTCTTTTATTATCAAAGAAAAATTAAAAACCTCATCCATCTCAAGAACCAACACTTCTGCAGGTGCATGAAAAATGAAACCCCAAATCAGAAAAACGTAGGAAAATTTTAAAAACTGCACTACAGTGATCCCTCGCCAATTCGCGCTTTAAGTTCTGCGGTCTTAGTTGTTAGCGGATTTTTTCAGAAATATAAAATATAGTTAAAAAAAATCAAGAAAAAATTGTGGAAACATCACAGGATGTTGTGCGCGTTCTCTCACAGCGAAGAAATGCTGTGAGCCAGCCTGGTCCCTTTAAGAAGGTGGCCTTATGGGTAATGGAGTGGCATTATGGGTAATGTAGTGTGTGAGTGTCGTGGGACGGCAGAATAAAAACGGGGTTAGATGAAATCAGAATAAAGTTCCCGTTCCATGCAGAGAAAACCAGACTTTTTCTTATGTTGTTGTTAGCGTGTTAGCCGCTAATTACGAGCCAAAAATAGCACAATACCAGCAGTTTCTTTACTACGGTTCAGAGACCAGAGGCCGTGAAGGAAACAAAAAGACCACAGTTGAGCCTTTGTCTTGTTTCGCTGCAGTGTCTCACTAGTTTTTTGCAGTTTTTAAACATATTTTAAACACATTATTGAGGCTAGGGGGGCTCCGGCTCCAGTTCGCGGATTTTGAATTTCGCGGAAAAATTTCATGAAAAATAAGGGATCACTGTAATGCTGCTTTTCTTTTGAACTGAACGTTGGCTCTAAATATCCATAGCTGCTTTTGCGTTCCAGGCCTGCGACACGTTAAATATCAGTCGCTGTGGGTTCGTTAGCACTTGGAAGGAGGTGAAAGAGGAAAAAAACTTTTAAACTTGTCATCCTGTAACTAACTTTCAGGATGACAGACCCGCGGGAAAATACGGAGCTACATTCAAAAACGTCACTGTGCAAAAAAAGAAAAAAAAAAAAGCAAGTCTTCTGTGACCCTCGTTCAGAGGCCACGCCCACATCATCTGGGCTTGGAGGCGCCTGGAAACAGACCGTCACAAACGTGTCGTGGTCTGTTTTTTGGATCATCCGGAGTCCGAACATGGCTGCCTCCGTCCATTTATCTTCTTCTTCTTTCTCAATCAGACGACGTTGAAGCAGATCCGTCAGCTGTTATGGAGGCCCGGCTGCCGGACCGACCTGCCGGCGGAACGGAGGACTGAAACGCGAAGAAATCACGCTAAAAATGTTCATCTTTTTCTGGAACTTCTTGAACGTGTCGGGGGTTAATACTGAAGAACATGAACAACAATGAATCCCACCCTCCCCACCTCCGTCCAACAGCCCGACCTGTCACTTTCCTGCCACCACCGGACGACGGCGTTTCCTCCTAAAAAGTTTTAAATACACCACAGTACACAGTTTTCACGAGTCATGCTAATATACAGGAACTAGAATAAAAGTTAACATAAAAACCTTTAGTCAAAACTACCTTAACAAAAAAAAAAAAAAAAAAAAAAATCCCCATCGGAGTAATAAGAACAATAAATTATTTTCTTGTTTTAGTCTTTACACAGAATAAAGAATAAAGTGTAAACAGATCAATCGCTGGCTGGGCCCCTCCCACCGTCTACGAGAAGAAAAGGATTTTTAAAAAAGAAAGAAAGACAGTGAAGACAAACTGCATTTGGTCATCAGCTGCACTTTTTTTTTCTATATATTTTTTTTTTTTTAGTAAAAAGCTAAACGGATGTGGGGGGGGGGGGGCAAACGAGGTTTCTAACGAACGGCACATTCCAGAGGGGCGGACGTTATTCTGTTAGCCAGTTTACCAAAATAAAATGAAAATAAAAATAAAAATCCAACTGAACAGAGCCTCGTTCTTCTTGCAGAAGGGAAAAAAAAATAATAAAAAATCGACAGCGCAAAAATAAATGCGCAAAAATTGTTTTTCCATCCAAAAAAAAACAAAACAAAACAAAAATTCGGGATAATAAGGCCCCTTAAATAAATATTCTCATTCTTCTTTTAACGATTTTTCCAGGAGAAAAAAAACAACAACAAAAAAACGCCTGCTGTTAAAAAAATGGCATTCCCACCCTGTAAGAAAAAACTCTTCAAAAAAAGGAGCAGCAGCCGACGGGGCTATACCATCCGGGAGTTAGTGTCCGAGGAAAAGTGTCCCAGGTTCTGTTTTTGCCGGCGGCCTCTGTTGTTTTTTGGACATTTCCTGTAGAGAGAGAGAGAAAGAAATTCTTATTAAAAGGCTTTTTTGTGTGCGGTTCTCCATTTTAATACTGTGATTAGGGATGCACATTTTGGAATTTTTTTTATGACCGTTAACCGACGCCCTTCAACGATTAATAACCGTTAACCGATAAGTCCGGGAGGGTTGGCTGCCATGATGTTGCACGCGTTGTCATGGAAGCATGCGGACACTTCCCCGTGTATACTCTCACGGCAATGTGTCGCCGTTAGCTTGTCGCAGAAATGCCGCCGTCACTTTTGATTTATACTAGCGCGCGCTCCGCTATGTTATTCCACGCCACAACGCAAGAGCGACAATCACGAACTAGCTAAATTTACTAAACTTATCTCTTGCGTTTTTCCACTTCCTCACTGTCTCGGCCGTACATTCTACATCCGCTCTACGCGGATGTAGAATTGACCAATCAGAGGCCTGTTGCACCTGTCGACACGCCCCCATGAGTTGATTGAATTACGTAGCTTAAAAACAAAATTGACCGTTAGTATTAATCGGTTAGAATTACTGTTATCGGTTAACGGTTAAACGGCTAAACATGTGCATCCCTAACTGTGATGGTGCAAAACTCACTTCATGGTCTAAACAGAGAACGAACTGGCACATCTGTTACTGAATATTTCATAACACAATGGAAGTATTTTAATTACATCCTTAAGAAATTATTTATGGTGAACTTAATGTCGAGTAATATTTTATCAGGTCCTTGTGAGGACGGTAAGGTGCTCTGGGAAGATATTAAAAATGCATCGTCTGTTCCACAGTTTATGCAACAAACCTTTTTAACCTGCAGCTTCCGACCAGACAAATAAATGGAAGCACTGCTTCTGTTAAAGCAATGCTATGTAGTAATTCAATGAGCCGGGGCTTGTAATACTGCTTTCTTCCACTAGCGATGCACTTTATTGTGTCTTATAGACTAAATATATATATGTTAACGTTGCATTACCGAGTGATGCACATCACCACGGCGACGATGATGGCGATCTGCACGGCGCCGATGATGGCGGCGATGAGGACGTAGTGCAGCTTCTGCCCGCTCGGGACCACGTAGAGGACGTTGAAGTCCTGAGGCTCGTCACACTGAGGACCCTTGTAGCCGGCGTCACACCTGAGCCAGACACACAGGTTTTTGTATCAACACGGGCCTGCAGAGGCTTTGTGAGTGAAACATCAGAACATCAGCAAAGTAAAAGCCACAGCAGAAAGCCAATCCGATCCTCCTTCATGCTGTGTGGACCCAGATCAGGTTGCAGATCCGACCCGGGAGCCCAAATTGAAGAGGCTCAACTCAGATCTGAAGTTAGAAGAGACAGTCGTGTTTCTGGTTCCACACGTCCCTGAACTGTTTCTGTCGGCTTAACTTCCTGTTCTATTTTGAAAGTCTGTCTCCCTGCTTGGTAGTTTTACTTCCCTGATTACCTTCACCTGCTCCTGTTGTGTGTGTGTGTATATATATGTATATATATATATATATATATATATATATATATATATATATATATATATATATATATATATATATATATATATATATATATGCATAAAAGCAGTGTTTTTGGCAGTACAACGCCATAGCTATTGATGTAAAAAGTTAAGTGATTTAGGTTATAATCAAGAAAACCATGGAAAATGGTAAGATATCAGCTCTTAAATAAAACTCTTATGAGCAATCTTTGTGGTTATCGTTATGTTTGTCCAAACAAATGTACCTTTAGTTGTACCAGGCATTAAAATGAACAAGAAACTGAAGAAAACAAGGGTGGTCTAATTATTTTTTCCATGACTGTATATATATATATAAGGGCTGGGCAATGATTAAAAATTATAATCGCGATTAATCGCATTATTTCCCTGATTAATCACGATTAATCGCATTGTTACGGAAAATGAAATAATGAATTCAAAAGTAGTGTAAAGGTCACTTTTATTTAAATGTTCTGCTGCCATATGAACTAAAGTGTCATAACATTTGTTGTTCAAACACTTTTAACATCAGCACTTGTCAGTAACACATATTTAGTGTAAATTTCATCTTAAAAAATGTAAAATAAAATAAAGCTTATTGCCACTGCCAGAGCATTAATGTCATCCTGTTTTTATGAAAAATAAAAAAGTCTACCAACAACATCCTGAGCCACAATCAGAACATTAAAACAGGTAATTTCTGAGGTAACAGCAGAAACTTTTAACGGGGAGTTCAACTTGTCAGTTGTTACAAATAACCTTGTTTCTGTTGAATCCTCCGTCTGGGAGAACTTTAAAATGAAAATGTCCATGTTAAAGTTCAGTAACTTTACCAATCCGTAATTATCTGTGAATCATTTGGGTTTTTTTTTTCAAATAAAAAAAAAAAGAAATTAAAAAGTGACATTTTATTTTGTTTTTCGTTTTTTAATCGAACACAAAAAAAGAAAAAAATGCCTGTTTTTTTTTTTTTAATATTTACATTTTAGCAAACCGGCCACGGTACTGAATTTGTTTTTAATATTTAATTGTCCGGTTTAGTGACCCTGAAATGTCTTTGTGCAGCAGTTTAGGTAGCATGGCGGCGCTGGAATCACAGACTATAATATTTGCAATATTGTGGAAATCTGAATGAAAACTCAGCTCATATATAGATGAACCAAAGCCTCTCCAGCTCTGCGTCTGACATCAGTCTTTTTCTCCTCAGATCATGACGAGCACAGAATCATCTGACACCCATCTGCTGTTGAATAAGTCCTGGATCAAACTACCGTATTGACCCGAATATGGGACGATATTTTAATCTAGAAGTCAAATTCTCAAAAATGGGGGGTCGTTTTATAATTCTGTTGTCATTACACATCTGTGCCACTAGATGGAGCCGCACTGAAGTAACCAGCATGATGAATCGATCGTCTTGAACAGGGGTTTAAAAGGGTTTTTTTTCAGACAGAATTGTTAATATTTCTACCTGAGTTGCTACCCGAACTGTAAAGTTCACTGATTTTTACCGTTCTCCATGTCTGTTTTAGCTTTTCAGTTCCTCCATGCAACCAGATCACAGCGCTCCCTCTCTGCTGTGCTTCAGCTCTGCCCCTCCATGTGGAGGAGGCGTTAAAACAGTTGCTAATCCTGATCGCGTTGGTCATTCGTCATCGATCTGCAGAGAGGTACGCGTGACGCCTCTCCGCATTAAACATTAAAATTCACCGACATCCGGTCATCTGCGTCTTTGCCGGCACCCGTCGGGGACACGTCGAAGGTGATCACAAACCTGCAGGTGACCATGTTGTACTTGATCTCGCATTTCCCGTGCACGCATTTCCCGGCGTAGCTGTCGGCGCAGGGGATCGGCATGCCGGCGTAGAAGCCGTCTTCGTTGTCCCTGCCGGTGGTTTCTGAGCACGTTGAATGGAGGAAACACAGAAAAGAAACCACACGTGAGGGTGATTATAACAGCTGCAGACACAATAACAGGTAGACATTCAGAAAACCCTCAACTGGGACGAACAGACGATGTTGACGATGTTGACGATGTTGATGATGTTGACGCGAGCGTAGGGTTTCAAACTGAAGGGGCCGACGGAGCCGTGGAGGGATTTCCTCAACAAACCCTCTGGATTCAGTTTTTATCTCCAGACTCAACATCTCAACGTCCTCGTAATGCTCTGCTAATCTGCATGTTTACTTATGAGAAGTAACAGTGTCAAACCAAGATCAGGCGTTTAAACAAAAAACAAAAAAAAAAAAGCTAACTTTACTTGAGCAGAGATTTACAGCCGTTAGGTCCTGATTTAACTGCTCTGCTGTCCCCCGGGTGAGAACATTATTACGTCGGCTTAATAGGGAGATTTCATTATGTCTTATCCTGCGGTTACTGCTCCTCAGCAGATTCAGACTCAGGTTAACAGCCTGCTGAAAGACCGCAGGAAGGTTTACTGCCGGCTGCACCGAAGCCAGAGAGGTGGATTTACAGCGTGGTTTTATAATCCGGGTGAAAGTAAATGCTAAGTCTCCGACAGGTTGTTAATGTGCAGGCGACCAGAAACACCCAGCAACTCCAGGGCGGATTACCGGGAAGTTCCACGTGGCCGCTGGCGTCTCAAGTCGTGATGGACAGGGCTTCGGTCATGGCACTGCGCTAACTGAGCATGCTCAGGGTGGCGATCTCTACGGCGCTAGTGGAGTGGAGGTGGACCGCCAACAAGACGCCCAGGCTTGGGGGAGATGGGATGTTGGCAGATACTGACTCGACCTGACCCCGGTTAACCCCAAAAAACAGGCAAGCAGTTGGGCTCCTTTAGCTTGGCTTAGCTCATGCTAAGCTGCGATGCTAACTAGCATCACTCCACGGTCATTCTGCTTAAATCTGCCCCTCCGCCATCGTTTCAGATGTCGCCCCCAGAACAACGCCTGGAACGAGCAGTACCGGCACTGAAAGCCAGCCAAAGGTCAGACCGGGCTCCACCAGGACCCTGTCGTGGAAAATTTGAATACAGAATGCTAAGTATAACAAAGAACTCAGATGAAAGAGTGTCCTGGTAGAATTTGAATACAGAATGCTTCTGTCTAGGTGTCAAAGCTCCCTTTTCAATCAACATTTCCAGACGAAAGTTGCTAACACCTTCATCAGTATATTGTGACAACTTTCCCAGAGAGGAAGACTGTCTCCACACTACCGAAATGTTGATCAACCAGTCCTGCCTTTGATCAACAAAGGTTTGCTGTAAGACATGTAAATTGATTGAATCAGTTCCTGCCATTTGGTCAATAAGAGATGTAAATTGCCTTTTGTTCTTTCAGACTAATATATAAGAGATGTAAATGTGGATTATCGGGGGGCGCAGTCATCCAGCCGGCAGGCTTGCATGGCTGTGCTCCCGCTGTTGCGCTCAGCTGAAAATAAACCTGGTTAAAAGTTTGAGCTCTGCTGTTGCATTTTGTTAAGGATCTATAATTTTAATTTGTGCAATTTATAAAAATTGCCACAACATTTGGCGTCACGGAACAGGATTCCACGAGTGAAACTTTGTCGGAGAGGTCCCTGGTGGTTTGGCCGCCGTGAGGACAAATTACCTCAGCTCTACCACGATTGAAAATAATGTAGGGACCAGGACGAAACCGCTCCGACTTCGGGACACCGCTGGAATCATCGGACCTCCTTAGGAGAACTCCGATCAGAGGCAACAGGGTGAGCTCCTTTTTAATTTAGGACTATCTGAGAGGACTGGTCTGATATTAGGGTGAATCTGCAGACCTAAACGACCCTAGGAAATAAAATACGGTCTGAAGGATAAGTCTATTGTATCTACGAAGCATTTATTGCGAAATAGAGGACAAGTAGACGCGGCATTTTAGCACTTTTGCGCCGGTGAAGGATCACGAAGGCAGAAAGGCCAGCAGGAGACGTCCTGACTGAAAATGGGTAACAGATCTGTTCAGCCAGACAGTCCTCCAAGATACTCCAACCGGTAAAGACATGTCAAAGAAGTATGGGCCCGGGGGTGTGGATGTGTAAATGAAGGTTGAGAGAATTAGGATCTCCAGAGGGTGAGAGTCTCAGTACGACTCAGATCTAGAAAGTAAAGGAATGTATTGAAAGGAATAGGACGTCCTGATAAAAAAAGAGAAAAGAAAAAAAAAAATCAAATCTGATGATATTGGTAAATAGAGAAGCACCACAGGTGCCTATTAATTTTTTTTTTTTTTTAGAAGAGGTTGATTTTATTTGATTTTATTTTTTTTTATTTTTTTGAGCATGTATATGAAATTTAGAAGGACGACGGGGCTTGAGTGGAGATGTGGCTGGACGGACTGATAACGCATCAGTACCTGGGAGCCAGATCGGCTCTCAGCCCCGCGTCCGTACATCAGTGATGTTTCACCTCTTCTGTCTTTGCTCCTGCTATACAGGCTAAACTGCGACTGAACTGCACACGGATCTGGACTCGTCTCTTCCGCTGCTGCCGCCTCCAGTTTTCTCCCGGTCCTCCTGCGTCGCCTGATGCCCGTGTCGGTCCAGCGCATTCACCGTCTCCAAATTAAAATCTTGGAGCTGACACAACCAGCGCAGTTTGTCGCTCCCAGAGACAGAGACAGGCCACTGAAGGCCGAGGAGATATTCAACCACCACTCAGAGTTGGCTGACTGATCATGCTGGGACCACCAAAATACACTCTGGATTAGCTGGACCTGATGATCGTACCGGTCCTCCTGGGCCCTGGAAAGCTTCTGTGTTCTGCAATTATGGATGGACTGAAACCTGATGGTGCTGCACAAATTCATCAACTTTACGTGGACATTAGATAAAACACACCTGGATGAGCTTCACAGACATGCATGTTACGCACTGAATGTGCTGTCTGACAAAAGCAGAGATCGGCGACCAAAAGGGACTCAGAACTTCACACAGCCACACTAACGCTGCTCTGGGACTGATTCAGCAGCGAGCCATGGCAGACGCCGCGGCCGCTGACAGACGTAACGGCAACTAGCAACCTGGAGAACTTGACCAATGCCATAACTGGTCAAACTGGACAATGGAACGGTGAATGTCCCAGAACCGCTCGAGATTTTGTCATGGGAGGCCGGGTGGACTGATGGCGTGCGGGGAGGAGACGACCCCAGAGGATGTGATGACGCGTGAAAGGAGAAGTGAGACATCACAGACACACACAAACCTGCAGCTGCAGTAACACACACACATACTACAACTTATATTTTTCTCTGTAATGATGTTTGTAAGTCTTTTCCAGTTTTTAACTTGGATGTAACAGGTGTATCTGAACCATTCATGGTAGATTCTGCACGACTCATCCTGTGTTAAAATCGTGTTTGACCTTCCTGCTCTTCTGAGAGGACGTTAAATTTTCTCAATTTCTGCATCTGGTCACCGCCAAAGAGAGACTTTTACTGTACCACTTCCTTGTTTCTCTCCAGGAACAGGAAGTTTTAAACATAGCTTTATTCTGTCAGATTTGTGTCCCATAAATCTTTTGGGAAGGGACCTAATGTATATTAAGGCTAAAAATCACATCAGGTGCTGAAGGTCTCCACATAATTCAGACCCTATCATCCTGAAGAAGGTGATTATGAACACACCATGTTAAAGCATAGTTATACCACTCCATCATATGCTTACCAAAAAAAAATTGGAGATGGCCCCTGACCTCTGAAAATTGGATGAATTTATGTCGTGCAAGGACACGACTAAATTCAGACTATACGAAGGAAGGGGATTTGCATTGCATATCTTTCTTTAGTCCAGGTGGCCAAGATCCAGAATAAGAGAGACACTTTTACAAAAAAAGTATGTATATAGATATATATTTATATATATGATATGTTAACCCCGTGACCCTTCAGAGGATGAAACGGGTATAGATAATGGATGGATGGATGGATGATACGTTAAGTGTTGTATGTATGTTTCTGTGTTTTGTCTGTCTCATTAACCCCGGAACAGAGACAGTGGTTTCTGTCCCACACTGATAGCCCCCCTTTTGTTCCATTGTCCAAGCCATCTGATGCAGAGTGGCATGAGCTAGGACAATTTGTTTGTCAAGGGGACAGTGTAACTGATTGGAAACCTACCCCCGATAAGGGTGTGTTCTATTCTCCCTGTTGTAGATGTATAAACAGACCATGAATGAAATGACTCAATGCCAGAAAACCGCGCGGCTGGTAGTTGATGACAATTTCTTCTGTTTATCCTCCGAACTTTTCTCCTTTCCCCACATACCAGAAGCCCTGAAAGACGTGCCTATTTTTTTTTTTTTTCTACTATTTTCTTTCTCTGTCCCAGCTCATTCAGACAGTCAGTTTTGGCTTGCATTTGAATTTAATGGCAAGCCTTACACCTTTACCTTTACACGGCTGTATCAAGGTTACACTGTTTAGAATGAAGATCTCAGAAATTCTTTGAAGTTGGATCCTGGCTGTCTCTGAGATGGTTCCTCACTCTGTCTCCAATAGAGTTAGACCGAAAACATCTCACCTGCCTGCAGCCAGGCCGCTGAGATAGGGGATCTGAGATACTTTTCTGTCCTATTGGACATGCCCATGGACTGCCCAATGTGACTGTTCAGAGATCTAACACTCCCAATCCTGCCACCCTTCTGTGGAGGATGGTATGCCCCACCCCCGTGATCTGAGACACACCTCTCCCTAACCCTGATTTGGTTCCCTTTGTTAATGGCTCATCCTTACTTCATCCCTCAAGGAAGAACTGTGTGGGATTTGCTGTATGTTCTCATATTTTCTGTCTTGTCCTCAGACCTGCTCAGACTGCTGAAGTGATTTGATTTTTTTTATTGTACCCTTAGGTAAATTTAGTTTACAGTGAGTGATACATGTCGTATCACATACGACATGTATCACATACGACATGGACATCTCCAGGCAGAAAACCATGTCTTCCCAGACATTTCTTTTCTTGAGTTTTGCCAAATGGACACACAGGTTAGACCATGTATCCAAAGGGAGGATGTTCAACCTCCTTATGGTTTAAGCCCTCACAGAGGTGAGTGAAAGGCGGGGTTTTCATCTTAAAACCCACTGCTCCTACCACTTTGAGTCGGGAGGAGCAGTAGAGAGAAACGGTTCACTAAAATGAAACTGGCCAAATGCGCATGCGTAAACGGACAAAAACAATTCAAGTCCTTTTGAAATTCTGTTTGGACGACCATCCATGATTGGAATTGAACCCCCACAGTGGAGAGCTCTCTCTACTGACACATGTGACAGCAAAATGATTGTTTATTGCCAAAACCTGTCAAAAGCCCTATCACAGGTGCAGACTGCAGTGAAAGCGTCCCTGCCAAGACCAGCTGAAGGCCCTCTACATCCTTTTGCGACCCGGTGATTGGATCCGAGCAAAAGGAACTTCGAAGGATGCACTGGAAATCTAAGAGGTGGCGAGGTCCATTCCAGATATTTCTCACCACCTATACGGCAGTAAAAATCACTGAAAGGGCCACCTGGACACACACAAGTCACTGCAGACGGTTCTCAGGTACTCCTCCTGAGAACCACAAAAAAAAAAAACTGGTCTCTCAACACAGGGCAGAATAATCCCTGAGACCAGTTCCCGTGGAGGTAGTCTACCCTCCACGCGGCAACGATAAAAATTGCTTACTTTGTAAGCTTCCTCTGGGCTGATTCTGGTTTCAACACCAGTACCTTTATTCCATGGAAGGACACGAGCAGCCCATAAGATTGATCATCATGGCCATCAAAACAACCTCTGGTGGCTCACAGCACATCGGATGTCCACCAAGCATATAAATCCAGCTGTTATGTTTACTGTGTCATTTTGTTATGATGTTATATTGTTGTATAATCTCCTTGGCAAAATCTTTGTTTGTTTGAATATTCAATGCTACAGTGCTTACAACCTTCACTCTGTTCCTTTGCCTTCCCAGGAAGACATTGAGAACCAGAGCATGGAATTCTTTGTGATATAGAATGATTAAAAATGTTGTAAATTTAATAAAAAGGGAGGAGTGTCGTGGAAAATTTGAATACAGAATGCTAAGTATAACAAAGAACTCAGATGAAAGAGTGTCCTGGTAGAATTTGAATACAGAATGCTTCTGTCTAGGTGTCAAAGCTCCCTTTTCAATCAACATTTCCAGACGAAAGTTGCTAACACCTTCATCAGTATATTGTGACAACTTTCCCAGAGAGGAAGACTGTCTCCACACTACCGAAATGTTGATCAACCAGTCCTGCCTTTGATCAACAAAGGTTTCTTTGCTGTAAGACATGTAAATTGATTGAATCAGTTCCTGCCATTTGGTCAATAAGAGATGTAAATTGCCTTTTGTTCTTTCAGACTAATATATAAGAGATGTAAATGTGGATTATCGGGGGGCGCAGTCATCCAGCCGGCAGGCTTGCATGGCTGTGCTCCCGCTGTTGCGCTCAGCTGAAAATAAACCTGGTTAAAAGTTTGAGCTCTGCTGTTGCATTTTGTTAAGGATCTATAATTTTAATTTGTGCAATTTATAAAAATTGCCACAACAACCCTCAGCTAGCTAATGCTCAGCTAACAGTCCGGAGGCCCCCCCAGGGCTCAGTCACATCTGGTGATCTGGTTAGTCGGTTATTCAGGGCTGGCGGGCGACGAGCTTGAGACCATCCTCCGGTCAGCTCCGGGGGTTCAAGAGAAGACTTTAGGGGATTTTTCAGGAGACGCTGCTCCTCCATAGTCGTGGTTGCCTTGGTGTCTGATCAGAAAAGCCTGCTAAAGGCCTGGTGAACCGGTTGGGAGGAGGGGGAGGCCCTGGGGGCAGACCCCAGACCGGCTGGAGAGATTATACCTCCTACCTGGTCTAGGGAGAAACCTGGAGCTGGAGCTGGAGGAGTTGGATGGGAGGAGGGAGATCTGGGGATCTGAGCTCAGACTGGAGCCACCGAGACCTAGTCCCTGATGGATGGATGGATGGATGGATGGATGAAAAGGTGGACGGATGGATGGATGGATGGATGGATGGATGGATGGTTGGATGGACAGATGGATGGATGGTTTGGATGGATGGATGGATGGTTGGATGGATGGATGGATGGATGGACAGATGGATGGATGGAGATGGATGGATGGATGGTTGGATGGATGGACAGATGGATGGACAGATAGATGGATAGATGGACGGATGGATGGATGTTTGGATGGTTGGATGGATAGATGGATGGATGGATTTGGATAGATGGATGGATGGATGGATGGACAGATGGACGGACGGATGGATAGATGGATGGCAACACTATCTTTCAGTATTTTTCTTAGTTATCTGTACAGAAGAAACCATCGTCCTGCTTCCAGTCTTACCCAACACGTTGACTTTAAAAAGGCTGCTCTCGTCTTTCTTGCCCAGTTTTTCTTTGTCAGCTGTGAAGGAGACAAAAACAAAAGGATGCAGTGAGTTACATTCAGAGCTGCGTGCTAACCGGAGCCCCTCCCCTCACATCCAGGTGTTGGTTTGATTGCTCATCATGCAGCTGGATTTCACCGCCGCCGCCTGACAGGCTGCCTGTCCGCCGTCGCATGTTTTCTGAACCATTTATCAGCTGTGTGTGTGCGTATGAGTCTGTTTGTGTGTGCTTTGTTTACCCTTCAGGACAGACTAAAGGAAGTGGGGGCGGCAGGGGAGGAGGGGGTGTCGGGGGACTGTGTTTATCTGAGAAGAAGTGGTGAAGGGACGGTCAGGGCCTGTGTTGTGATGGTAAAAGAGGAAGAACAAAGAAGCAGCAGGCTCTGGTTGGGTCTCTGTGGTTGTTTTTCCCGTCAACAGCCTTCAGGTTTCCACGCCGTCGGCAGAAGAAGCTGCTCGGAACGTAAACAGCACACGCGCTTATCGGGACGTCGTATTGATTTCCATTCATGCTGAGGGGCTCGTCGTTAACCTTGACCCCACCTGGACTCAAACAACGTGAGGCCCAACCCCTAACCAGGGCCTCAGAAATGACATTTCCAAACAACAGAGTAAGGACGCCGCAATGACAGAGTCTGATAAGATGATCCCCGACAGTCTGGCTCTTCACTGGAGCTCCTGATCTGATCTGATCTGGTCTGAACTGATCTGATCTGATCCTGCAGTAACACCAGATCAGATGAGACCCAGCCTTCCAGAACAAACACAGTGGGGACAAAAACTGCACCAGGTCCTCAAGTGGGTCCATATATGAGAACGTCCACACACACACCAGAGCACACACACTCACAGGAAGACAGCCGCTGAGTGAAATGCACAGAGAGCAAACACACTCATCCATTTTTAATGCTCCATCATTCTTGAAGAAATATTGACAGAAGCCTCGCTCTCGTTCTCTCTGTCTCCCTCCATCCCTCCCTCCTCCCTTCTTTCCCATATTCCTTCTCATTTTCCCTCCGCTGCTCAGTTATGTGCAAAAGATGATCCTGCATGACTGATTTCACTATTTCGGTGTGTTCACGACAACCGGATCCAATTCGGGACGCGTTACCGATACTGTAAAAAGGTCATCTCAAAAATACGATGCTTCGGTTAACACAGAAAACAGAAACAAAAAAACATTTTAAAAGACGTCATAGACTCCCTGAGTTTGTCCATCCGTGTGCAGCATAGCAGCTGAATGCATTTTCACCCCGTTTGGTTCTAACTGGAGGTTCGACCAGCCTCCTGGATATCCTGAAGATCTCAGAGCTCCACCTGGATTATAGTCTACGAGGAGATCAAGAACGTATTCATGTTATTGATGCATTAAGGTCTGTTCTGCAGGCAGCTGGTAGCCACTGGAAGGATCTCAGAACTGGTTCTGGTCAGGACTCTGGGACCAGCAGTCTGGACGTCAGATCTCTGACTGTTAATAACTGACAGAGTGAGTCTGATGGACCAGAACCATTTTGATGAAAGATCCAGTAAATCAGAGTGTTATCTGCATAGCTGTGGTCATGTCGGATCTGACCTGGAGGAAACATGTTCAACAGTCCAAGGACGGACCCTTGAGGGACTCCACAGATCATCAGAAGCTCAAATTTATTCTCTTTCATGGAAACTGCAAAGTTCCTGCCCTCCAGAGATGATCTGAACCAACTGAGAATTGGACCCGACAACTCCAGCAGCACCAGAGTGGACGTTTTACCTGAATCAGTGTTCAGATAAATGTCATTTAGGTTGAAAGTTTTCCTGTTTGGGGTGGAAGCTGAACGCAGCAGTCACATCTCACTCGTTGAACGTAAAAGGGTTTTTCTCCACCACGAAACTCCTCGAACACCCTCAACTATTGTTATCTTTGACTGTTTAATGTGATCAAACAGTCCCTTTATCACAATATCACCGATTACCTTCAGACGGTGTCCCTCTTTGTCTTTAGTCTGGTGTCCACCAGCATCAAAACAGAGAGGAATTCTTGTCTGTGGATGACTCCACAGCCTAACCCTAACCCTAACCCACAGCAGTCCCTCCTTTATTTTTAAAAATAAAGGAGGTAGGATCTACTGAGCTCACGCAGTACCACTCCATACCACATGGTGGCCACGGTGCACAACTTTTTATTTGCCATCTGCGAGTAAATATATATAAAAAAAGAAAATGGCAACAAAGAAGTGGCAAAAAAGGAGAAAACAACTGGAACAATGGGATCAACATTGAAGCAGCTGGCTATGAACGAGAAGAGATGACTCGTACAAGATGTTAAGATTAAGATTGATTTAGGGAACGTGAATTCTGTGTCTGCATATGTGCATGCAAGCATGTGTAAGAATAAAAATGGCCTGTTGCCTGTGTAAATGTGTCACAGTTTTTTTAATGAAAAAATTCTACTGTTAGATAAGTCGTGATCTGTTGACCTACACACCAAAGAATCGGAATCGAGAATCGTTTTGAACAGGAATCGAAACAGAGAATCGGAATCCGAATCGGAATCGTTAAAATCCAAACGATGCCCAACACTAGAGGTGAGTCCTCAGTTTTGCTGTTCTATGACCTAACGACTGAAACATCCCCCCCGACTCCCAACAGTTTGCGACCCCCAGATAAACAGTTCGTTTATTATCTTGGATTGGAGAGCTGGTGGCCATCTGGATTTTCCAAGACAAAGGGCCATAAAAAGAAGAGTGAGGATCCGCCTCTATAAGAACGGACATTTCCTGACATCCAGGGTGTTAAGGCCATGCACCATCAGCCGATTATAATATTCTGCATGGCATATTGAATCTTTGTTTTCATGATTGTATATTAAACTTTTTAATTGACCTTAGTTTCTAGTCTTGTCAATGGCACCAGATAAAAGAATAACTTTCAAAGAAAAGGATATTAGAACAGCTGAACAACATCATCTCTGATCCTCAGCTTATCCAATCAGCACAGAGTAAACACATCCCGAAAAACACAGCGGTTTTCAGTGTTGCCCTGGGGGTAGAAGTCAACTTACATCAGCACATGCATTTCTTTAATAAATAATGTTATTCATGCGTTGATGAGCTTTGTGTTTGGCCTCAGAGAAAACAGCGCTAGTTCTCGTTCAGCGGGATTTCCTTCATCCCTGCAGCTGCGTTACTGACTGCGGCTAAATGTTTCAGCAGGAGGTCCAGAGAACCGCTGCAGAACAATAACAGACTGTATCCGGGGTTCACATACCCCCCCCCCCCCCTCCCTCAGCCAATCAGGTGTTTGGTCACGGCCCACTTTGAAGCCATAACCGCTGACAAGAAAATCCACGAGCCCCGCTGGGCCGTGATCTCCCGCCGACACCCGTGGCGAGACGACACGCCGCGACTCAAGGTGAGTCTTATCGACATGAATCGGATCTGAGAGGAGACTCGGAGCTTCACCGGTTGTTGTGCTCAGGCTTTGAACGGTACCAGACGACAAACTGTGACTGCAAATCACGTTTCCATCCGATGCCTCAAAGGAAAAAAAAAAAAAACCTTCAGTGACGGATCAAAAGAGCCGTGACTCAGTCTGAGTGAAAATTTGTTCGGCGTATTCAAGGATGCTGCGCGGAGGAAAGTTTCTAAACCCGACAGCGTGTCAGAGTAAAAGCAGGAGTAGCTGCAGACCGCCGGCGGCGTCATTAACGCGGCGGGAAACGAGGCCTTGAGCTGCGTCAGCCCTCCAACTCTGAAAATACGACACAGAGGTTTCAGTTCTCTCGTCCCTTCTGGCATTAAAGGAGTCAAATTAAAACATGGTTGGACATGCGACTCACAACTTTACATTCATACGTGGTACTTTTTGTGTACGTAAACTTTTGACCTCGAAGGAAAAAAAGTAAACTTCTGGCTTCAACTGTAACTCCAACTGTACAGCCGGAGCTCCGAGCTGTTGGCGTGTTCCAGTAGGATCGTCCAACTGGGAACTGGGAAGTTACGACTCTTTTTAATCCTCTTTTTGCTGACTCCGTCCTCTTCCTCACTCATAGGGCCGCTGCCTGCGCTCGAGTGTCAGACGCTGCGGACGTCGCAGGTGCATCTTCGCCGCCGACGGTGCTGCACACGAACCGGAGGTTTTAATAACCGCTCCGCGACTCTGACGACTCCGACTGGTAAAGCACTGATGAGTTCACCCGTTTGCCCCTCCCCCATCCCCCCATCTTTACCTCGCTATTAAATTATTTTTACGTTGAACCTACTTTTGTTTTCATCCTGTAAATCACTTGGCCGAGGTTTCCATTAGTCAGCAGCGCTGGCGTGGATCCCAGCAGGCAGCTGCTTCAGCAGAAACCACACGAGCTCATCAGCTGAGAAATCCATCAGCCAGGAGGAAATATACGACGGAGATGGTGGACGCACATCTGGACGCACAGACAGACATCTGGGAGCCACGAGTGCTTTTCCAGCACAGGTTTGGATCAGGCTCGGACCCGGTTTCTGGTGAGACTGATGTCACTGCACACCATCTTTCTTTTTGTTAAGGCGTTTAATATAAATCCATGTCAAATTTCAGCTCTAAAATGTGTAAATTTCAATCTCAGACAGTTGGTGGATTTTTTTTTGGGACTTTTGCAACTTTTAAAAAAGCTTTTCATTGTATAAATGAAGTTAAGAAATATATTAATTTACTCAGAAAAAGTGTTAAAACACTGGGCAGCGAATCACATCCACCAATAATCTGATCGACGCTCCTGAAACATCGAGCAGACCATCGGCCAATCAGAGCTGGACCCGGTGGCCCCGCCCCCCTAGAACCGCCCATGGAAGGAACACAGCCAATGAGAAAGGATGAGAGTGGATGACAGCGGAGGTAATTAATAAACGAGCTGTTACGTCATAAGATTAATAAAATCAAGTAAAATAAAAGTGAAATGAAGTTGGGTTGATGATATTAAGGAAACGGAGAGAAAATACGAGAAAAGATGCGACTTGAAATAAACCAAAGAAATAAAACAAAAACAGATTTCAGAGAGAACGAAGGTATGGAAGGAAAAAAAGAGAAAGAAAACTGATGAGAGAAGACACGGTGCGGTCCGGTGGGACGGCGTTTCCAGGACGCTGCCTCCTTTATCCGGCTGGTCCGGTCTGATCCGGTCCGTCGCTGACGGAGGAGCTGTCCGAGGTTCTGAACGTCTCACGTTCACGTTAAATCAACGTTGATAAACCTCAGTGGGAATCAGAGTTTCTTTTATCAGCTGTGAAATCAACTGACTGCTACAACCTCATCTTTGGATCCTCTTTTTTTTTTTTCAAACTCGTCAACGTGCTCTGCAGTCTAAAGGCACCGTATCCATGGCAACAGTGTTCGCCTCGTTTCCTCTGAACTTCTTAAATTCACAAAAGCAAAGATAAATCACTGAGAAAATATTCAAAGATATTTAAAAAAAAAACCCTTAAACGATACCGATGGCCATCATGATTCTCGTTATGATTAAAAGTGATTACAGCAGAACTGTTAAAGAAACTCTTCAGCTTCGTTCTAATTACAAATCCTCTAATTATCTGGTAACTTTAGTGTGATTATTATGTGTCTGTAGAAAATGAAAAAAACCTGCTGGAGACAGACAAAACTTCAGTTAAATTATTTTTGCTTAACCTTCCAGAGTTAATTTTCTACTTCTTATTTCCTCTCACATCCTGCAAACAAACAGAATTTTATCAGCAAACATCCGTCACAATTCAGTCAAACCTGTCGGTTCGCTGTTATTTTAGAGTTTAATGACGTTTCTTTTATTCCAAAATGTCCCGACACCTTTGTGGTCCAAGAACCGGTGACCCGACTTCCGTCCTGGATGAGCAGCTGTTGGAGAACGCCGTGATTTCACCCTGGAGTTAATATTTGCTCTGTCGGGTCGCTGCTGCTTTTTTATTTATTATTATTTTTATTTTGTTGGGTTCCTCCCGATCGGTGTCACGTGACTCCGACACTCACCGTGGGTTGTTCAGGTTGAGCGGCCACCGTTTAAATCAGTGCTTCTCAATAGAGGGTTTTCACCTACGTCCCATTTTGGTCAGTGGCCCGGATGAGCGGCCATCTTGGAGGTACTCGGATGTAAATGCACCGCTGGATCAATGCTAACGACCGTGAATAAAGGATGGATAAACCACAGAAAAGCTCTTCAAAAGGCGTTACAGACGCAAAAACATCCAGAGAAGGACTTGGTCCACGGGAAAGGGAACGGTATTCTGAAAAGTTACAGTTTGTCAGTGGTAACAATCCGTACGAGTTAGCTCCCTCGTCTTGGAGCAATGACAAGCCGGAGAGCCTCCCTTCGATTGGATACCCCGACATCGTAAACTACCTGGTTTCTACCCATCATTCCAACAGATTGGACCCAATCTGGGTCATCCTTTTGATAAAGGTCAGACCTTTTACCTGGAATACAGTCAGAAATATAACACATTGTAGTTCTACATTTTATGAACTGTGTTGCTAGTGTAGCTAGGTGCTAGCTTGATATTATCATTAGACTAGAAATTAAGAGCTTTTTTTCTTGATAATTGTTAAGAGCTAACAACATTTCACTTAACTTACCTGACATGAAATGGGCCAAACAAATTCGGATGTTGTCCAGATTTTTGCCACGCAGGTCTTGGTTTAGCTTTGCTAACCACAAGCGCCTCCTTTCCTCTGACAACTTCTGGTATTGTTCTCCCTGATTTTTAATAACCTTTGGAAGTCTATAAAACTCCAAGTGTCTCTCGCGGTCTGTCCGGTTGGTACAGCCGAAAACACGGCAATAATTTACCATTTTCAATGAAGACGTCCGATTTACTCCAGTGAGCGTGCTTTGTTTACGTTGCCGCGTGCCTCCAAGATGCGACTTCCGGTTGGACGACGCGCTGATGACGCACTGTCTGTGAGACAGTTTGATCTGCAGTTGCGGGTGGTTTTTCATAATAAAAGCACGGCTGAGAACGGAAGGACTTTTCTCCATTTAACCACAGAGGACATTTTAATTTGAAAGCGGACAGGAAGTGTTAGGTGTGGACGTGGAGCAGCTCTGATCTGTGTGTGAGCCAGATGTTGAAGGCTGAACAGATGTGCACCAGGGAAGCACGACTGAGCAGCTTTAATGTAGATAAATGAGGTGCCTTCTCTTTTTTTATAAGCTTATGAAAACTTGTAGGACAAATGTGATTTGCGCCTGCACACCTGTTAGCTTTGCTTCCCGCGCCGTTTGCCCGTCACACCTGTTCTCACATGATTCATTCATCTCCGTTTCTTTGAGTCTCATTCCCCAGCTGTTAATTCACCATCTTTGTACGACTTTATTAGTTTCTAGACGCTCATTTTACCTGTCACCTGTCTGCTTTTCCTTTTCTGACGGTTGATTGTCTGCTGTCCTTTAACGAAAAGGCGGCCGTTATGAATGAAGGTTAGAGATTTAAATCTCATGTTTGTCTGCTTGAAGCAGAGAAATAAAGGTTTGTGAAGACAACGATAATAACGATGACGTGTGTAACCAACATCTCATCTGCTTCCTCTCTAATTTGACGTTAATTTAATATTCATGTACCGGTCCGACACAGTACATGAATGAGATCCACCTCACATGTAAAAGGTTCCACCGCTAAATCGCACGCCGACACCTACGAGCGTCGCTCTCTGATGCAGGCGAGGTCCCTGAGCCGTGAGTCGACAGCTCCTCTGAAACCTCACCAGCTGCTTAATGAGTCGTGTTTCAGGAAGCAGCTGCTGTGCGTCGCGCCGGCTCACCCCGAGAGGGATTTTTTTCCGCCAACGTTGTGAACTTTGGCGGGTGAAGGGAACACGGCGCCAAAGACGTAAAGCCACCGGATCGATGGTGGCGCGCTGCAGAGAGCAGAGGTTCAACACGTCTTCAGACCTGGTTTTCATGTAAGTTTAAATGTTAGTAATGATTAACCATTTAGAGACAGGCTTTAACCTTTAACCTTTAACCTTCAGACTGATGACTCCCAAAGCTTTCATCCATTAAAGGAGCCGGTCAGTGAACCGGAGATGCCACTGTTAGCCTGTAGCTGCTACTCCATCCAGACAATTCCTGCAACGGCGACTTCGAATGCTTTCTTAACGAGTTTCTAATCGATCTCCACTAATCAGGTACAACTCAACCTCCAGTCCACAGAGCTGGAGCCTCTTGACCCTGAAACAGACCCATCAATCAATCAATTAATCAATCAATCAATCAACTTTTATTTGTAGAGCCCTTTACAACACACAAGGTGACCAAAGTGCTTTCCTTTAAAATCCACATAAAAAAAAACAATTTAAGTTCGACATAACAATACAGTGATTCCTTATTTTTTGCGGTTAATGGGGACCGGCACCCCCCCGTGAAAATCAAAATCCGCGAACTGGAGCCGGAGCCCCCCGAGCCTAAATAATGTGTTTAAAATATGTTTAAAAACCACAAAAAAGTATCGAGGCACTGCAGCGAAACAAGATAAAGGCTCAACTGTGGTGTTTCTGTTTCCTTCACAGTCTCTGGTCTCTGAACCGTAGTAAAGAATCTACTGCTATTGTGCTAATTTTAGCTCGTAATTAGCGGCTAGCACGCTAACAACAACAAAAGAAAAAGTCCGGTTTTCTCTGCATGGAACAGTTGTAAAGAAACCGCTCTTTCATCTAACCCCTTTTTCATTCTGCCGTCCCACGACACACACACTACATTACCCATAAGGCTGTCTTCTTAAAGGGGCCAGGCTGGCTCACAACATTTCTTTGCTGCGAGAGAACGCACACAACACCCTGTGATGTTTCCGCAATTTTTTCTTGATTTTTTTTATAATATTATATATTTCTGAAAAAAAAAAAAAAAAACGCGAATAACGAAAACCGAGGAACTTAAAGGGCAAATTGGCGAGGGATCACTGTACAAATAAAATTAAATTAAAAATATCTTACATTACTTACATTACTGTGTATTAAAAGCCTGGATTTAAAAAGCCCTAGTCAGTGATGGTGCGCATTTCAGGGGCAGCTTGTTCCAGAGTCTGGGTCCAACTGAGAAGACCGGATCACCCCAGAGTTTAGTCCTCGTTCTGGGGACTCCCAGCAAGAGCTGGTTTGAGGACCGAAGGCTCTAGTGGGGATCTGAACCCGCACTTTTTTACATAAATACAGAGGGGCAAGGCCCTTAAGGGCTTTAAAAATAAAGGTTAACATTTTAAAATCAATTCTAAAAGAAACAGGAAGCCAAACAACCTCTTTTGTTTGGGAGCACAGGAAGATAAATTTGCAGGTCATCTGCATAGCAGTGAACGGCTAGGTTGAGCCTGGCTATAATAGAGCCCAGAGGCAACATATAAAGTGAAAACAATAAATGGCCCAGTATGGAGCCTTGGGGCACACCACAGAACAAAGGAGCAGCAGAGGAGGACAAGTCGCCAATCATTACAGAAAATCTTCTGTTTGTCAGGTACGATTCAAACCATTTCAGCGCTGTACCACCAATATCAGCACCAGGAGGACTGAATGATTGAGGCGCAGCCACAGGAACAAACCGTGGTGGAGGCGAGGCATAGAATGGCGCTTGACAGGACCGCCTGAACCAGCTCTGAGGGGTCGCCTCATTATGGGATGCTGTACAGTTTTTCGGGGGACAAGATTCTCCTGTGATTGTGATTTTGCAAGGAACGTATCTCGTTAACAGTTGATGATCGGGTTCTGGGTGCAGGAGTAGATGCCTGATGGGACGATGATCCGGGATTCTTGGCTGCAGATGGACAACAAGACCGTTAGAGTCTCGAGCTGTTGGAGGGAATGGGGGGGAGCGCCCTTCAGGCGCGTGTTTTTACGTCGATGCTGCGTCGATGCCTCGTCAGCGTTTCATTCATGCTTCGTTCACGTTTCGTTCGAGTTTCCTTAACGTTTCGTTCACGCTTTGCTAACGTTACGCTTACGTTTCGTCAGCGTTTCATTCAGGCTTTGTTCACATTTCGTTCACACTTCGCTCATGTTTCGTTCACACTTTGCTAATGCTACGCTCACGTTTGGTCAACGTTTTGTTCACGCTTCGTTCCCATTTCATTCATGCTTCATTCACATTTCGTTAACGTTTCTTTCACGCTTTGCTAACACTAAGCTTACGTTTCGTCAGCGTTTCATTCAAGCTTTGTTCACGTTTTGCTAATGCTATGCTGAGGTTTGGTCAACTTTTTGTTTACGCTTCGTTCACGTTTCATTCATGCTTCGTTCACGCTTCGTTGGAGTTTCGTTAACGTTTCGTTCATGCTTTGCTAACGTTAGGCTTACGTTTTGTCAGCGTTTCATTCAAGCTTTGTTCACGCTTCATTTACACTTCGCTCACGTTTCATTCACGCTTTGCTAATGCTATGCTCATGTTTTGTCAACGTTTTGTTCACGCTTCGATTCCATTTTATTCATGCTTCGTTCACGCTTCGTTCGAGTTTCTTTAATGTTTCGTTCACGCTTTGCTAATGCTACGCTGACATTTCGTCAACGTTTTGTTCCCGCTTCGATCCCGTTTCATTCGTGCTTCGTTCACATTTCGTTAACATTTCTATCACGCTTTGCTAACACTAAGCTTACGTTTCGTCAGCGTTTCATTCAAGCTTTGTTCACGTTTCATTCACACTTCGCTCACGTTTCATTCATGCTTTGCTAATGCTATGCTCATGTTTTGTCAACGTTTTGTTCACGCTTCGATTCAATTTTATTCATGCTTCGTTCACGCTTCGTTCGAGTTTCTTTAATGTTTCGTTCACGCTTTGCTAATGCTACGCTGACATTTCGTCAACGTTTTGTTCCCGCTTTGTTCCCGTTTCATTCATGCTTTGTTCACGCTTCGTTCGAGTTTTGTTAATGTTTCGTTCAAGCTTTGCTAACGATAAGCTTACGTTTCGTCAGCGTTTCAGTCAAGCTTTGTTCACGTTTCATTCACACTTCGCTCACATTTCGGTCACACTTTGCTAATGCTATGCTGAGGTTTGGTCAACTTTTTGTTTACGCTTCGTTCACGTTTCATTCATGCTTCGTTCACGCTTCGTTGGAGTTTCGTTAACGTTTCGTTCATGCTTTGCTAACGTTAGGCTTACGTTTGTCAGCGTTTCATTCAAGCTTTGTTCACGCTTCATTTACACTTCGCTCATGTTTAGGTCACACTTTGCTAATGCTACGCTCACGTTTCGTCAACGTTTTGTTTACGCTTCATTCCCGTTTCAGTTATGCTTCGTTCATGCTTCGTTCGAGTTTCGTTAACATTTCTTTCACGCTTTGCTAACGTTACGCTTACGTTTTGTCAACGTTTCATTCAAGCTTCGTTCACGCTTCATTCACACTTCGCTCACGTTTCGGTCACACTTTGCTAATGCTACGTTCACGTTTTGTCAACGTATTGTTCACACTCTGTTCCCGTTTCATTCATGCTTCGTTCACGCTTCGTTCGAGTTTCGTTAATGTTTCGTTCACACTTTGCTAACGTTACGCTTACGTTTTGTCAGCAATTCATTCAAGCTTCGCTCACTGTTCGTTCACACTTCGCTCACGTTTCGGTCACACTTTGCTAATGCTACACTCACGTTTTGTCAACGTTTTGTTCACGCTTTATTCACGTTCATGTTCATCAACCCCTAACCAAAAAAATCACGTTCCGGTCCATTTCTACTTGACATAAACGCTAAAACACTGGTGTACATTCTCAGTGTTCCTGCAGAACTATTCTTAATCACCACTGAATTTTAAAGTCATACAAAGTGAATCCACTCAGTCAAGGAACATAAGTTTTTAATGTGCAGGAATCTGAGTGGAGCCAGTGCACCAGGGGAAAATTCACTTTTTTCTCTGGAAGGTCTATTTTCATCTCTTTTTTCACCTCTGTCTCCCATTTATTTTTTACCGACTTCACCTGGTAACAACGGCAGCAAGCGCAGACACGAGAACAGCGATCCTTCTGTAGACCTTTTATCTGTCATATATGGCATACGTAATATGGAAGTGAAGTTGAAAGCTTCAACAGTTTACGAAAGTGAAGTTTTACGGTAAGGGAGTTCCCGCATAAAAAAGGGAGACCATATATATGTGCTGCTTGTTGTCACCTCTCGCCGTAAGTGTTCATTCACAATAAACGGAGTAAAACAAGAGAGCCATTTGGTTATTTGCACTTTACTTTTGTTGACAGGGTTATCTTTGCTAATAGTGGAATGTTTACAGACTGAATGTGTTAACTGGAGAAGTAACATTGCCAACATGCTAAGGATAGATAAGTTTTATGTTGTTTTCTGACTGTTATGTCATTTACCATGGTTTGTTGTAAGCAGTTGTGTGCATTTAATGTTATTAGAAATAACATGAAAAGGGAGGAGATGTCATATATGGCATATGTAATATGGAAGTTAAGTTGAAAGCTTCAACAGATTACGACAGTGAAGTTTTACAGTAAGGTAGTTCCCGCATAAAAAAGGGAGACCATATATATGTGCTGCTTGTTGTCACCTCTCGCTGTAAGTGTTCGTTCACAATAAACAGAGTTAAACAAGAAAGCCATCCCTCGATCATTCTACGCTGTCCATCTGATGCTGTTCTGTTGTGGTCCGGTTCTGACCCGTTCAGTCAGATACCACCTCTTTATGGCGCCGGCGTCAGCTTTAACATGAGTTGAGTGTCTGTAAACGTTACAGGTGTTTCATTCAGCCTTACCGAGGCACCTGCCCAGGTGCTTGACGTCGATCTGCTCCTGCTTCATGCACGACGCCTCCCGGACCAGACAGGGGTTGTTGTAGGAGTTTCCGTCGGTGGCGCACACCGGGTTCTCGTTGTGACCGCTGCAGTCGATATTGCATATGCACCTGAGGGGGAGAAGTCGAGCATTAGAGCGGATCCTCTGGGGAAATTAAATGTTTCGCCCGCGGCCTGGAGGCTGAACACGTTTTCTTTTTTTTTTTTTTTTTTGCCACGCGGCGTCCATCAGCGCTGAATCATTAGCTGAAGTACATTTAGTGAAATTACGACGCGCCTCATTAATCTTTCACAGGCTGTTTCTGCAGATACGAGGAGCTCATTTTAATCCCGTGGAAACTTTCTCTGACATGCAAGCCACTTTAGGACGTGATTAATATTTCTGAATGCGCTACCGTTGCAGAGACGGCATTTAAGGTCAAAGTAAAGTAGTTTAAGACTTGCATGTGGTTGTCCTGAGACGACATGGTTCACGGGATAGTTTCTTTCCACTCTTGGCTAACTCTTTACTGACCCTGCCCCGACACTTTAACACCACAAACTGACCAATTATGATGCGAACTGGGCGCTGAATATTCAGCCTTCACCGCAGAAATGCATCAAAGTCTGCAGAATTTGGACGGCTAACCTGAACCGAAGTCAACGTATCAGACTTATTTAACTTGTGGACTGGAGCGCCGTGGTCAGCGCACGTAGCAGCTAGCTTGATCACGAGAAGAGGCCGCTGCTGCGCCGCAGAGGTTAGAGGGCGGCGCACCCGCTGAGAGGACCGATTACAACAAGTTAAAACGCGAGAGCTGCTTCTTCTTTCTGCAGTTCTGGAGAACGTCTTCTTTCTTCGTCCGGTCTGATTTCAGTCA
Organism: Hirundichthys speculiger; assembly: GCA_018398805.1. Taxonomy (NCBI): domain Eukaryota; kingdom Metazoa; phylum Chordata; class Actinopteri; order Beloniformes; family Exocoetidae; genus Hirundichthys; species Hirundichthys speculiger. The sequence goes on along the minus strand of JAGFBZ010000920.1, from coordinate 271,068 downwards.
GCGACGCACGAAGCCGAGTCACTTTTCACTCACAAAGTCAAAACGACCCTCAAACGTTCCCGTTAGAAAAGAAAAAAAAAAAACCCTCAGTAATTAAAACAGAGTAAAGAGTGTTTTTCTCTCGCGGGTCATTCTGGTCTCATCTCCTAATTTCAGTACTGATCAGTATGCAGACGTCCCCCTGAAACTAATTCCACCGTTAAATAGTTGTTGGGCCTTAAAGATCAGCGTTTGAGGACACGACTCTTTCCAGTGACGCGCTTTAGAGTCTGAGGCTGAAAAGACTCGGATGTTTCCCTCTGCAGGGATTCTGGTGTCCTTTAATGGTTTTTTCTAGGGCTGGGCAACAATTAAACTTTTAAATCGTGATTAATTGCATGATTTCCCTGATTTATCACGATTAATCGCTTTGTATACGGAAAATCAAATGAATTACAAAATATAAAATGGACTTTTATTTAAATGTTCTGCTGCCATATGAACTAAAGTGTCATAACATTTGTTGTTCAAACACTTTTAACATCAGCACTTGTCAGTAACACATATTTAGTGTAAATCTCATCTTAAAAATGTCAAATAAAATAAAGCTTATTGCCACTGCCAGGGCATTAATGTCATCCTTTTTTTTTATTAAAAAAAAAAAAAAAAAAGTCTACAAACAAAATCCAACATAATGATTGTGTCTCAGCACAATCAGAACATTAAAACAGGTAATTTCTGAGGTAACAGCAGAAACTTTTAACGGGGAGTTCAACTTGTCAGTTGTTACAAATAACCTTGTTTCTGTTGAATCCTCCGTCTGGAGAACTTTGAAATGAAAATGTCCATGTTAAAGTTCAGTAACTTTATCAATACGTGTATCATTCATTCTTTCCATTTTCAATAGTCAATCAAAAGTAAAAATTAAAAAAAAATTTAAAAGTGACATTTCATTACATTTTTCGTTATATAATCTAACACAAAAAAAAGGGAAAAAAATGCCTGTTTTTTTATATTTCAATTTAAGACTTGGATCAAAAATACGAAATTAAAAAACGGGCCACAGAACTGAATTTGTTTTATAATGGAGGACTGGACTTTCTGTTGTCATTACACATCTGTGCCACTAGATGGAGCCGCACTGCAGTAACCAGCTAGAGAACAGCAGGACAGTGAACACATGGAGCAGATCTGATGGAACATGGAGGAATGACATCAAAGTTTTGTTGCAGAATTATTGTTTTCAGACAGAATTGTTAATATTTCTACCTGAGTTGCTACCTGAACTGTAAAGTTCACAGATTTTTACCGTTCTCCATGTCTGTTTAAGCTTTTCCTTGTTTACCTGCTAATTGTCTTCCGGTTTCTGCAGCAGCCAGTAACAGACTTTTCAAAACAAAAGCATGTGAGCAACATGCGTTAACGTGCGATAAAATAAATGTCGGCGTTAATAAATTAACAAGTTAACGTGATAATAACGCGTTAACTTGCTCAGCCCTAGTTTTTTCATGTGCTCAATAAAGCTCAATGAAGCCGACTCCTGACAGCGTCATATTTTTACAGGGGTGGGGGTCAACATCATTATCACAGCTGGCGTTAATTACAGATGTGCACTGATTGGGATTCAAGTGTGAATATTTCCAAGGAAACTCTAAATCAGGGGTGTCCAAACTCTGGAGGGCACAACACACCTGACTGTAATGACTGGATCACCATCAGCTGGTCATCCAGGTCGGCAGTGTCCGTTAAGGACCCATTCATTTGAATCAGGTGCGCTGAAGCAGGAAACATCTGGAACGGCCTCCAGGACTGGAGCTGGACACCCCTGGTCTAAATGGTGGTGACTAAATACCAAACACGAGGCCTGAAAGAGCGTCAACGATCTACTTCTGGGACGTCCCCAGTACGAGGTCAGTCGCTGCCGTTTCCTCTCCAGATGTCTATAAAGGTAGGGCTGTAGCGATACACTAATCTTGCGATACGATACACGATACGATATATATCGATATTCATCTTAAGATACATTTACATCATTTTCTGAAAAATTTTAATAGACAGATGTGGACAGATGTGGAACTGTGCTGACGGCAAATGAGCAACAAGTGAGAATAAACGGGCCTGTTGTAGCTAGGGGTGTGAAAAAAAATTGATTTGGCAATATATCGCAATTTTTGGCTGCCCAATATAATATTAATTTTTCAGCTCCTAATATCAAATTTTTAGGAAAATTGTTTAATTTTCACATTAACTGTGCAAAAACATTAATAATAAATAATAAATAGGTTCTTTTGAAGTAAATACTTGTGGCTCAATTTGTCCTCTGAATGATCAATATCATCTGATGAACATAAACAGCAACTTGATTTTTCATCTCTACTTTTAATTTTGATATTTACTGGGTAGAATATCGCAATATATAGTGATATCGCGATATTGTGATAATATCACATTGTGACCCAAGTATCATGATACATATCGTATTGCGAGGTCCTTGCCAATACTCACACCTAGTCGTTGCTAGGGCTGTAGCGATACACTAATCTCGTGATATATGATACACGATATTCGGCTCACGATACGATATATATCGATATTCATCTTAAAATACATTTACATCATTTTCTGAAAGGTTTTAAAGGGACAAAGTGATTTTGGTGACATCTTGTGAGTGTTCCAATGACTTTGTTTGAATTAATTGAACTGAAAGCATCAATTACACATTATATGGCTGACAGGCAGCTTACAAATGCTGGACAAAATGAATAAAAGATTTGTTGAGAAAAATAGTTTCATTTACTTAAACAGTGCAAATAGTTGCTTGCAAGCTTTTAAAGGTGGGACACGGGGGTTTTGAAAGAAGCTTAGAATATCAATACCTGCGGCTGAAAAATCGATACTCTCTGGGGAAATAAAATATCGATATATATCACAGAATCGATAAATTCGCTCAGCTCTACATAAATGTGTCACGAACACGCAGCTGTCATTACTTCCAGCATGTCGGCCTTTTCTGAGTCCTCATAAAACAAATTAATTGTACAGATCAAACACTCACCAGACGTCTTCTGAGTCTTCGTCGCACTCCGCTCCGTATTTACACGTGCTGCACTTGGTGAACTTTTTCCCAGCGTCGGAGCCCGAACCTTCGTCGTCTGAAACCAACACAGAGAAACAGAGAAATGTCTTTTAGATGTTCTGCTTCCCAGTTTGCAGTTCTGCTGCTTTCTCTTTTGAGTTGGGATTTTTTTACGGACCGGGAGTCTCGTGTCGGGGTTTTGTCCATCCAGGAGATGAACGGCTACTCTGTACCGAGAGAGGGAGAGATCTACACCTTCACCTATCAGGAGTGTCCAAAGACGTGACATCACAGACACAAGCGATGACATGAGTCCCCTCCACAGGATGACTGCTCTGTCCCTGATTCTCAGAAACACTGGGCGTTCATCTCACAGTGAGACAGAACCATCTGTCTCACCGTGAGATGAACGTCCAATGGGAGCGCACGGCGAAACGACGTAAACAATAGCACCATTAGGGCGAGTACCGGCTCTCAACTCAGTGGCACGTTGGTGGAAACTGAACGTGGGTGCCGATGACGTAGAGCCTGAAATACACCCAGGTCGACTGCTGTCACAGCCACATATCCAAGCACGTTCACGGTTTCACGTGTGGTGAATTAATGATCCATATCTGGAGGAGCCCCAACAACCCAAACTCAGAGCAGCGGAGGGAAACTCAGCTTTCAGACACTGTAAACCCTTCATTACGTCTTATCATTAGGGATGCACGATAACTGTTTTTAAAACCGATACGATAACCGATAACTTTCAGTTCCTAAAGGCCGATACTGATAACCGATAACACACACATATACCTAAGATCATTACATCAATACTATGAACAAAATCAAAAATAGTTTTGACTTTTTAAATGAACAGATATTTATTTTTTCCAATGAAAAACTATTGTCAAGCCTCTCAAACATTTTCATAAAGCTATCAAACAAACCTATTTGATATCTCACATCAACTTAAATAAGGTTCATTACTGACTGATATAAAAAAAATAAAGGCTCCTTGAACTGATGGAAATACATGCATCAGAATTACAAACTGAAAAAGATTAACATTTAAAGGATTTTGGCTTGTGGTTCCATTTAAATCAATACCTTTAATTAAAGTAAATGAGGTTCGGTAGTTTTTTTGTTTTTTTGTATCATGGAAGCTTTAGACGAGGGAGAGGAGAGGGGAGACTTGCTGCTGGCATGCTCATGTTAGTGTTAGCTGACGTTAGCTTTAGCTCACATTAACTTTAGCCCACGTTAGCATTAGCTTGGATTAGCTCATGTTAGCTCACGTTACCGGAATTTCTAACGCTCACGTTAGTGTTAGCTCATGTTAGCATTAGCTCGCATTAGCTCATGTTAGCTCACATGTTAGCACGATTTCTAAACTCCATGGAAGCGATGGTTATGTTATGCTTGTGCTTCCCTCCTTGTACAATTTGCCTTGAGGATTCGTCACAAATAACCACCAAACTATCTTCTTCTGAAACTTTAACGAAGTTCCACGCCGCCATGTTTGTTGTGATCAGCACAATTGCATGTTGCATTCAAGGTGTAACGTAAATTCCTCCGTTCCCTCGTTTGCTCGTCGTTCTTTCGGCCTTTTCTATTTTTTCTATCAATTTTTTTATGTGTAACATGTGGGAAAATACTGGGAATATCGGTTCAAGTCAGCAACTACTAAAATTATGACCGAGTTAACAAGTTGTTTTCTGGCATGAGGGGGTATTCTTGATTTTCCTGTTTGAGTAATCGTTTTTCTGATTATGCCGACGACACTTGAACATAACATTCACTCATTCAAGGCTCATAGGGAACGAGGCACTGCTGTGTTGACAAAAATATATGTTATTCGGGATATTCGTCATGATATCGGACTTATCGGGATGATGTCATAATTTCCTGTATAGTTATCGTGCACCCCTAGTTATCATGTTAAATGAACGAAAGTTATGAACATCAACAGCTCCAAAGTATTTGCTCATATCTGTGATAAATGTGAAATCAACGTGCATTAAAAGCCTCAGAAGAGCAGGATTAGTGAGTAATCCATCAGCTAAAGATCACAGGGCTACAACTGGGAAAAGTCCTGTCAAAAGAAAGCTGTGCAGCCATGTCCTAGAAAAACGAGTGTTTCAAAGAAAAATGAGTGAGAAATAAAAGCACTCCACATGTGGATGATGGGAAAAAAATGGCCTATTTACTGATGACTGAGATATGTGGCAGTAACAGGAGGGTGCATGTCTGGAAGACCACCAGGGTGTCAGGGACTGTCGGAGGACCCAGATCCAAGGGCAAATGATGGTACATCATTTATTCATCTGCAAATGAAAACAGCTAAAACTTAAGGAGAGGCGGGAAACGAGGCTCGGAGGAAAACCGAAGCATCCGAACAGAGAAAAACAAAGATAAAGAGCAGGTACTAGCAAAGGAAGCTGAGGAGTAAATACTGGGGGAGGTGATAACTATGAGGGGCCAGCAACAGAAACCTGAAGCTCCCACCGACAGGATTAGGGGTGTGAAAAAAAATCGATTTGGCAATATATCGTGATTTTAGGCCGCCTAGCTCCTAATATTGATTTTTTTTCAAAAACACTAATAATAAACAATAAATAGGTTGTTTTGAAGCAAATAGTTTTGACTCAGTTTGTCCTCTGAATGATCAATATCATCTGATGAACATATACAGCAACTTGATTTTTCATCTCTACTTTTAATTTTGATATTAACTGGGTAGAATATCGCAATATATCATGATATCGCGATATCAGCGTGATATCAGCTGTCGTTTTTTTGTTCCCGACATAACTGGACCGGCCTTTAAAACTGATCCACATCCTTCAACTAAAACCTTTGTCCAAAAATCACAAATTCTTATCACCAAATAGGGGTGTGAAAAAAAATAGATTTGGCAATATATCGCGATTTTCGGCCGCCCAATATAATATCAATTTTTAGCTCCTAATATTGATTTTTTAGGAAAATTCATGTATTCATGTATTAGACGCATTGTGAATACTTACATGTGCAAAAACACTAATAATAAAAAATAAATAGGTTGTTTTGAAGCAAATAGTTTTGACTCAATTTGTCCTCTGAATGATCAATATCATCTGATGAACATATACAGCAACTTGATTTTTAATCTCTACTTTTTATTTTGTTATAACTGGGTAGAATATTGCAATACAGTGATCCCTTGCCAATTTGTGGTTTTAATTCCGGGGTTTTAGTTATTCGTGGATTTTTTTCAGAAATATAAAGTATAATAAAAAATCTAGAAAAAATCGCGGAAACAACACAGATTGTCGTTCTCTCACAGCAAAGAAATGCTATGAGCCAGCCTGGCCCCTTTAAGAAGGTGGCCTTATGGGTAATGATGTGGCCTTATGGGTAATGTTGTGTGTATGTCGTGAGACGGAAGAAGAAAAATGGGGTGATGTTACAAGTTCCTGCAGTGCCAGAATAAAGTGCTCGTTCCATGCAGAGAAAACCTGGACTTTTTCTTTTGTTGTCATTAGCGTGTTAGCTGCTAATTATGAGCCAAAAATAGCATAATACCAGCGGTTTCTTTACTACGGTTCAGAGACCAGAGGCTGTGAAGGTAACAGAAAGACCACAGTTGAGCCTTTGTCTTGTTTCGCTGCAGTGCCTCGCTACTTTTTTACAGTTTTTAAACATATTTTAAACACATTATTAAGGCTCGGGGGGCTCCGGCTCCCATTCGCGGATTTTGATTTTCGCGGGGGAGACCCCGGTCCCCATTAACCGTGAAAAATAAGGGATCACTGTATATCGTGTTAAGATCGTATCGTTACCCAAGTATCACAATACATATCGTATTGCGAGGTCCTTACCAATAGTCGCCCCTAATCTGCCATTAGATTAATTAAGATTTTTATTTTTATCTTAAAATAGCAGATAGTCACAGAGTTTGGAAAAAGAGAAACTTACTTTGAGATTCATGGATTCGAGACACGCCGATAACGGTTTTGTAATTGTTTTTGAATCATGACGCGTTCCCAGGACTCAAGTGGAGACAATCAAGACAGAAGAGGAGCCAGCAGAGGAAAAGACTTTCAAAAGAAAACTAAAATAAAAATGCATTTCTGACCCCCGACACTCACTTCAGCGACGATTTACACCGATAAATTTAGGATAGATAAACTAATCTCGTGATACGATACACGATATTCAGCTCACGATACGATATATATCGATATTCATCTTACAATACATTTACTGAAACCTCCTCCTCCTTTCGTACTTTAACTTCAGCTCCTGTTTCTGCTCGCTCGACCGCTGGACTTTTTATTTCCAAATCCTCATAATCAGCTTTTATCGGTATTTTTTAGCGCGGCTCCCTCCAGAACGGAGGGACTTGATTTGATTCCCGGGAGGAGCCTCCAGCTCACGCGGGCTGCTGCTGCGGCGCGCCGTTAAAACGCTGATGGCTCTCGCGCCTCCATTGCGCTGCGACACGGCTTGTGCGCTTTCCCATCAGACGCAGACGGGCGTGAGAGGAGGCGCATTATCATTTCATGACATTATTACCGTCATTAGAGGGGACGCGTTTAAAACCATCTCGCATGATGACGTCCATTCTCTGGCGGTGCTAGCGGCAGATGATCCGCTAACGGTCTCGACATCAAATATCAAAGAGCCGCGGGGATTATCCAGGGCTTCCTTTCATCAGAGGAGCCCATTTCCATGATTCATCAAGTGCAATTTGGTCGTGAAATTGAGGAAAAAGCTCAGTTTTACTTTACAGGGAGGCAGAAATTAATCTGCAGGAGGTGCAGTGACCAGTTTTAAAGCCGAGCCTGTAAAAAAACGCCGCCGCCGTTGAGACGCAGGAAACATGAGGAAATAACAGTGAATGTTTGGAGGCTCATTTCCTTCCAGTTGGACCCGGAACCAGAGAGTCGGCCCATCAAAGCTCCAACGGGCCTCCATCCATCCTTCCATCCACCCAACGGCTCAACCAGGACTGGACCAGGAGGACATCTACCCCCAGACGTCCCTTCCTACAGCCACCTCCTCAGGCTCCAGAGGGGGGCGCTGAAGAGTAACCAAGCCTCTCTGGAGAGTCCTGGATCTGCACCTGGACCTCTTTCTGTAAGGACACAGAGAGAGGACACATCCTCTCTCTGTCCACAAACCTCTCTGTCCTCAAACCTCTCTGTCCTCCATCCTCTCTCTGTCCTGTCTCCTCTTTTCTTCTTTATCCAGCTGGTCTTCATCAGGAAGGTCCCTCCATATGATCCAGGTCCTGGTTCAGGTTTCTTCTTCTTAAAGTGGAGTTTTTTCTTGCCTCTGTTTGGCTTAAAGGTTTTTTTCTCCCTCTGTGGGAGTTTTTTACCTGCTATTATCCTTGATTAGGATTTAATATTCAGGTTAAATTTAGTTAATGATATTTGCTCAGGGGGGTCATGATCTGGGTCTCTCAGGTAAAGACCTGGGGGACAGTTGACATTGTAAGGTTCAGACAGCAGGTTATACAAATTAAACAGGTTGAGGTTCACTGAATTGAACCTGTCAGGTTCAGCACCGTGCTGGCTGTTCAGGTTCTCTTCAGGTCCGGTGGATCCAGAAGCAGCAGCTTCACAGACGTCTGGAGTCACAGGTTCAGGTTCAGGTTCAGGTTCAGGTCCAGTCAGGTTCAGGTTCAGGCCCAGTCAGGTTCAGGTTCAGGTCAGGCCCAGTCAGGTTCAGGTTCAGGTCCAGTCAGGGTCAGGTTCAGCTCCAGTCAGGTTCAGGCCCAGTCAGGTTCAGGTTCAGGTTCAGGTTCAGGTCCGTTCAGGTTCAGGTCCAGTCAGGTTCAGGTTCAGGTTTGTGACTCCAGGCCTCAGTCCTGCAGAACTGCTCGTGCAGAAACGGGATGCATCTGCAACAGCTGCGTGACACTCGGGCCTCCGATAAACAAGGCTCGTGTCTGAGCGGCTCGGCGTCTTGGTCCATTTTCAACGCATTGAGTTTTATCGTTAGTTATGAGGGCGTTTTTCTTTCATGCAAGTCGCACGTGACCGGCGTCGCGTTACAAACCGGGCAGCTTTCATGTCTTTAACAGCCGCGCACCACACAGATCTCCGCGTGTTCACGGCCGTCAGCGCGGCGCGGCAGCGTGGAGCAGACGTCACGCCGCTCCCGAGGAGCCGCCTGAACTAACGAAAGTCACGGAGACGTCTAAATGTTCAAAAGAATCCGATAATGAATCAGAGAGCCGTGAAGTCAGCTGAGTTTATCTAGTATGTAATAACATCCAGCTCAGCGGTGACGAGGAGATGATGGATGACGCTCATAAACCCGGTTAACTCCACATGAAGGAGATGAATTCACCCGAGAGGAGACAAAAGGCCCTTCAGATGCAAATAAACACTTCTTCTCTTCTTCTTCAGTCACAACGAGACGCACATTTTCCAAGAAAACACAAAAATCAAACCACAATCACAAAATCCCACAGAGACGAATCGATGCGAGTGTGACAGAAGAGGAGCACAGATGATCAGTTTACTGTCCAGCTGTAGGAGCAGTGTGATCACAGGGACTGGTGGAGGATGGGGGGGGCTCAGAGGATCCAATCAATGGACGAGGACCTGCAGCAAAGAGGCGACTCTGCTGACAGCAGAGTGACGTAGGACCAGTGACGCAAATTCATTTTTCATCTCTTGCTGTTTGTTTTTATTAGGGCTTGGCAACGATTAAAATTTTTAATCGCGATTAATCGCATGATTTCCCTGATTAATCGTGATTAATCGCATTATTTCGGCGGCGGCGGTCGGCCTAGGCTGGATGACTTGGGGTGAATTCCAGTTCCTCCCTTAACCCTCAATCTCAAAAATGTGCGCTCCCGCTAAGTGCTAGTGTTGTCCCGATTCTTAGCAAGTCAAGTTCAGGGACGAGTTTGACGGCTGTATCGCCCTCAAAATTGAGATTTTCCGACACCACCCTTGGTAGTAAGGGCTACCCAGAAGGCACTGGGTAATTTAGCCAAGACATCTTCGAAAAGGATGGTGACAAAAAAAGCTAGCTACAAACGTAAGTCTCTTCGTAATTCTTAAAGATATAAATGTTACGAGACCATCTTATTGTCTTTGTTTGAGACTTTTTTCATGGATTAACATCGTTGTTGGGTAACATTTATTTTTTTACTTTACGATGTTTGCCGTCGGCGGGGGTCGCCGGTGGGTCCCCGTCCCGGTCGCCAGCGGCCGGCGGGTCCGGGTCGGCTTCACGTTACTTGTGTAGCGACGGGTGGGAGGGTCGAATGTTATCAGCAACACGCCCCAGAGCTGCACCAGCGCCCCCTTCAGACAGAGCTCATCTCCACCAGCGTTGATGCAGAAAAGTACACTGTAAAAAAAAATCCTAATTTTACGGTAAATTTTTACAGTATTTTACTGTTTTCTGAAAATAGTCTCCAAAACTGTAAAATAATAGACATTTCTTGTAAATTTAACAACACAGTTGTTGCTCCTCTGGCCAGTCACTCAGTGATGTCACTTGTGTAGAAGTACTTACATGCTAAAGAATCTGATAAATGTCAAATGAGAAACGTTACAGCAGTAAGTAGTATATTTGAGAAAGTTAATCTTTACGTTCTTTAAAGAAGCAACATACTTTAAATTTTCAATCTCAATAGGATAATTTATTTTGTTGTATGATATTTAGTGCAAGACATAGTATTAAAATCTACATCAAAGACTTCAGGACTACAGAAATGCCAGTGATGCGCCTCCCAGTGATTAGGACAGGTTGTCAACATAGTCTAGTGGTTTGGCAGGTCCTTTTAGGTCGTTTCCCAGCATCCTTTGCAGCCCTGGTTGTTTCGGTGTTTATCTGTGTTTATTTGTTAGCTATTTGATTTAATGCTGCCATGTAAAGTCTGTTGCTGGTTTGATCCCCTGTTGATTCTTACCCCTTACATTTAACATGTCAATTTGTGTCACCCTGAGTTAAGTCTGTCTGTGTTCGAATGAGTACCCGTGAGTTTGTTTAATAAAGTGTGTAAAGCAAAGCTTTCTTAGCACCTTGTGCAGAAACAGGAAGTTGACAAAATACTAATCTGGCCAGTGCCAAGGCCAGTATTGTAGACCAGGATCCACTACAATACAAAGGCTACAGTCCTTGTGTGGTTGGTTGTGGATTCAACTCCTGTCCTGGATGTCCTGGATGTCCCCTTACTGTGTGTCTTCCCTGTTCTTTCTGTCCTGTTTCTCCTTCACTATCAAATAAAGGTCAATAGTGCCAAAAAAAAAGCAGTATTTTTCTGCACAACTCTTTGCATTATCAGTTTTGTAAAGGTGTTTGATCATAATAATTTGGGTAAAATCTATAAAATAATGGTATTTTTCTGCATTATCACTTTATTGAAGGTGCTTAATCATAATAATTTGGAAGAAATCTGTGAAATTACAACTACAAACTGTATTTTAATAATGGAAAAAAAAAGTATTTTATGAGAAAGTAATTTTATTTCACGATTTTTTTTTTTTTTACAGTGTATGTGTGCTGCCTTCAGAATTGTCTTGAGAGTCAGAGTTAATGGGTTTTTTATCTGACAAACCGAGTTCCTCCACAGGCTCACCACAAGGGGGTGTGCTCTCACCCTTGTTATTCATCTTATACACTAATATGTGAAACAACCGCTTCATTTTAAAGTATGCAGATGACTCTGTGATTGTTAGCCTGCTGCAGGGAAATGAAAAGGACCACGGCCTTGTTGTTGACAACTTTGTCATGTGGTGTGAAGACTCATACTTGACAGATCAATCTGACAAATACCAAAGACATGGCAACTGATTTCAGGAAGAATGACAAAACACCTGAACCTGTTAGGATTAAGGGACGAGTCATCGAACAAGTGCAGTCCTATAAATATCTTGGGACAATCATTGACTCGTCCCTAAAATTTAAAGAGAAGTGCGAAGCTGTGAGCAGGAAGGGACACCAGCGGCTGTTCTGTCCCGTTTCCACGTAGATAGGACCATGATCACACTCTTTTATCGTGCTCTTATTGAATCTGTTTTAACGTTTTCACTAGCATCATGGTTCAGAAACCTGCCTGGTTTCTGTTCAGCAGGAAGATCTCTGGCAGGGCTGGGCTGTTTAAATAATTCACACGGTGGCTCAACCATCCATCACCCACAGTTTGAAGCAGCGGCCCGCTGACCCCGCCCACATGCAGATGGCGGAGGCACCGTCTCCACTTAAAACACCCCCCCCCCATCAGTTAAACAGCAAACCCTGCGGTCGTGCTCACAGATGGATGCAGAACGACTGTGTTGCCAAACCCGGCAACGGCGAGGCCGTCGGTCCAGCTCCCACGGGAGAACCGGCGCTCCTCAGGGAGCGTTAACGCTGCCGTTAAAAACCTCCTCTCAGTATTTATTAGAGGGTTTAATATGCAGCGAGGGAGAGACGGAGGCGGGAGCAGAGATGCTCCGACCTCGACTCTCTCGCTCGTGCAGCGAGGATGACGACTCGGCAGTAATTGATTTGTTGTTTGACTTTCCGTCCGCAGCAGGAAATGAAATCTTTAAATAGCACCGAAGACAAAAACACACACAGACAGACTCACCGTCCCCGTCTCCTGATCCAGAACCAGCATCTGTGAAGACAAGAGAGAGAGACGGGACAGCGGTGAGACACAGAGACAGTTAGTTTAACGCTAGTTTAACCCTCTGAGCCTACAGGAGGCCGTTCTGGTCTCGCTGGCAACGGACCTGCAGCTTCATCAGGAAATGGACCGACCGTCTGAAGCTTGGCACCGAAGACCTTAAATTAAGAAATGGACACCGCGTTTGGAGTCTCTGGCATCTCGCTGCTGCATTAAGAAATGGACACCAGCTGCTGCGTTTGATCAGGGTTCACCTTTAGCCGCCACGTTTCCTTTGAAGCCGCGATGAGACTGTTTTCTCTTCCACGAGTGAGAGGAAACGCTGGCGGTTCCACGAGCAGGTTATTGACTAAACGATATAAGACGGACCTCCGGGTCAACCTGTCAACAAGACCAGCGGCAAAATATAAATGCAGGCAGCAACATCAGGGTCCGAGCAGATCCAGGATGAAAATTCTACCCAGATATCAGGACAACGTCAGGATCTACCGAGCCGACCTTCCTGGAATCTGAAATCATCCAACAGAAGATGTTTTCACCTCAAACAGTCTAAAGCTTTGAAACCTTTTAGGTGCTTATTCACATCTGTCAATTCTGGAAGGTCCGAGACCTTTCCAGCTCAGCAGACATGTATGAACCTCCTCAGAGGATGAGGCGAAGAACGCCGTCCTGTCGGAGGGAGGGGTCGGTGGAAAAACAGACGAGTACCGGGATCTAGATTTGATGGGAAACCACGACAACAACATAGACTGCTTTGCAACTGTGGAGGATGGAACCCTGGGTAATGGGGAGACGATGCGCCAGGTAACAGGGAGGCGGCACGCCAGGTAACAGGGAGGCGGCGCGCCAGGTAACGGGGAGACGACGCGCCGGGTAACGGGGAGACGACGGCCGGGTAACAGGGAGGTGGCGCGCCAGGAAAAGGGGGAGACGATGCGCCAGGTAACGGGGAGGCGGCACGCCAGGTAACAGGGAGGCGGCGCGCCAGGTACCGGGGAGACGACGCGCCGGGTAACAGGGAGGCGGCGCGCCAGGAAAAGGGGGAGACGATGCGCCAGGTAACGGGGAGGCGGCACGCCAGGTAACAGGGAGGCGGCGCGCCAGGTAATAGGGAGGCGGCGTGCTAGGAAAAGGGGGAGACGATGCGCCAGGTAACAGGGAGGCGGCACGCCAGGTAACGGGGAGACGACGCGCCGGGTAACAGGGAAGCGGCGCGCCGGGTAACAGGGAGGCAGCACGCCAGGTAACAGGAAGGCGCCGCGCCAGGTAATGGGGAGACGACGCGCCGGGTAACAGGGAGGCGGTGCGCCAGGTAATGGGGAGGCGGCGCGCCAGGAAAAGGGGGAGACAATGCGCCAGGTACGGGGAGGCGGCACGCCAGGTAACGGGGAGGCGGCACGCCAGGTAACGGGAAGACGATGCGCCGGGTAACAGGGAGGCGGAGCGCCAGGAAAAGGGGGAGACGATGCGCCAGGTAACGGGGAGGCGGCACGCCAGGTAACGGGGAGACGATGCGCCGGGTAATGGGGAGGCAGCGCGCCAGGAAAAGGGAGAGACGATGCGCCAGGTAACGGGGAGGCGGCACGCCAGGTAACGGGGAGACGATGCGCCAGGTAACGGGGAGGCAGCACGCCAGGTAACAGGGAGGCGGCGCGCCAGGTAATGGGGAGGCGGCGCGCCAGGAAAAGGGGGAGACGATGCGCCAGGTAACGGGGAGGCGGCACGCCAGGTAACGGGGAGACGATGCGCCGGGTAATGGGGAGGCAGCGCGCCAGGAAAAGGGGGAGACGATCGCCAGGTAACGGGGAGGGCGGCACGCCAGTAACGGGGAGACGATGCGCCAGTAACGGGGAGGCAGCACGCCAGGTAACAGGAGGCGGCGCGCCAGGTAATGGGGAGGCGGCGGAGGGGGAGGGAGACGATGCGCCGGGTAAGGGGAGGCAGCGCCAGGAAAAGGGGGAGACAGTGCGCCAGGTAACGGGGAGGCGGCACGCCAGGTAACGGGGAGACGATGCGCCGGGTAACAGGGAGGCAGCGCGCCAGGTAATAGGGAGGCGCGCGCCAGGAAAAGGGGGAGACGACGCGCCGGGTAACAGGGAGGCAGCACGCAGGTAACGGGGAGGCGACACGCCAGGTAACGGGGAGACGATGCGCCGGCTAATGGGGAGGCGGTGCGCCAGGAAAAGGGGGAGACGATGCGTCAGGTAATGGGGAGGCGGCCAGCCAGGTAACAGGGAGGCGGCGCGCCAGGTAATGGGGAGGGCGGCGCGCCAAAGGGGGAGATGATGCGCCAGGTAACGGGGAGGCGGCACGCCAGGTAACGGGAGACGACGCGCCGGTAACAGGGAGGCAGCACGCCAGGTAACAGGGAGGCGGCGCGCCAGGTAATGGGGAGACGACGCGCAGGGTAACAGGGAGGCAGCACGCCAGGTAACAGGGAGGCGGTGCGCCAGGTAATGGGGAGTCGGCGCGCCAGGAAAAGGGGGAGACAATGCGCCAGGTAACGGGGAGGCGGCACGCCAGGTAACGGGGAGACGATGCGCCGGGTAATGGGGAGGCAGCGCGCCAGGAAAAGGGGGAGACAATGCGCCAGGTAACGGGGAGGCGGCACGCCAGGTAACGGGGAGACGATGCGCCGGGTAACAGGGAGGCAGCGCGCCAGGTAATAGGGAGGCGGCGCGCCAGGAAAAGGGGGAGACGACGCGCCGGGTAACAGGGAGGCAGCACGCCAGGTAACGGGGAGGCGGCACGCCAGGTAACAGGGAGACGATGCGCCGGGTAATGGGGAGGCGGTGCGCCAGGAAAAGGGGGACGATGCGTCAGGTAATGGGGAGGCGGCCACCAGGTACAGGGAGGCGGCGCGCCAGGTAAATGGGGAGGCGGCGCGCCAGGAAAAGGGGGAGATGATGCGCCAGGTAACGGGGAGGCGGCACGCCAGGTAACGGGGAGATGACGCGCCGGGTAACAGGGAGGCAGCACGCCAGGTAACAGGGAGGCGGCGCGCCAGGTAATGGGGAGACGACGCGCAGGGTAACAGGGAGGCAGCACGCCGGGTAACAGGGAGGCGGAGCGCCAGGAAAAGGGGGCGACGATGCGCCAGGTAACGGGGAGGCGGCACGCCAGGTAACGGGGAGACGATGCGCCGGGTAATGGGGAGGCAGCGCGCCAGGAAAAGGGAGAGACGATGCGCCAGGTAACGGGGAGGCAGCACGCCAGGTAACAGGGAGGCGGCGCGCCAGGTAATGGGGAGGCGGCGCGCCAGGAAAAGGGGGAGATGATGCGCCAGGTAACGGGGAGGCGGCACGCCAGGTAACGGGGAGACGATGCGCCGGGTAATGGGGAGGCAGCGCGCCAGGAAAAGGGGGAGACAGTGCGCCAGGTAACGGGGAGGCGGCACGCCAGGTAACGGGGAGACGATGCGCCGGGTAACAGGGAGGCAGCGCGCCAGGTAATAGGGAGGCGGCGCGCCAGGAAAAGGGGGAGACGACGCGCCGGGTAACAGGGAGGCAGCACGCCAGGTAACGGGGAGGCGACACGCCAGGTAACGGGGAGACGATGCGCCGGGTAATGGGGAGGCGGTGCGCCAGGAAAAGGGGGAGACGATGCGTCAGGTAATGGGGAGGCGGCCAGCCAGGTAACAGGGAGGCGGCGCGCCAGGTAATGGGGAGGCGGCGCGCCAGGAAAAGGGGGAGATGATGCGCCAGGTAACGGGGAGGCGGCACGCCAGGTAACGGGGAGACGACGCGCCGGGTAACAGGGAGGCAGCACGCCAGGTAACAGGGAGGCGGCGCGCCAGGTAATGGGGAGACGACGCGCAGGGTAACAGGGAGGCAGCACGCCAGGTAACAGGGAGGCGGTGCGCCAGGTAATGGGGAGTCGGCGCGCCAGGAAAAGGGGGAGACAATGCGCCAGGTAACGGGGAGGCGGCATGCCAGGTAACGGGGAGACGATGCGCCGGGTAATGGGGAGGCAGCGCGCCAGGAAAAGGGGGAGACGATGCGCCAGGTAACGGGGAGGCGGCACGCCAGGTAACGGGGAGACGATGCGCCGGGTAACAGGGAGGCAGCGCGCCAGGTAATAGGGAGGCGGCGCGCCAGGAAAAGGGGGAGACGACGCGCCGGGTAACAGGGAGGCAGCACGCCAGGTAACGGGGAGGCGGCACGCCAGGTAACGGGGAGACGATGCGCCGGGTAATGGGGGGGAGGCCAGGTGCGCCAGGAAAAGGGGGAGACGATGCGTCAGGTAATGGGGAGGCGGCCAGCCAGGTAACAGGGAGGCGGCGCGCCAGGTAATGGGGAGGCGGCGCGCCAGGAAAAGGGGGAGATGATGCGCCAGGTAACGGGGAGGCGGCACGCCAGGTAACGGGGAGACGACGCGCCGGGTAACAGGGAGGCAGCACGCCAGGTAACAGGGAGGCGGCGCGCCAGGTAATGGGGAGACGACGCGCAGGGTAACAGGGAGGCAGCAAGCCAGGTAACAGGGAGGCGGTGCACCAGGTAATGGGGAGTCGGCGCGCCAGGAAAAGGGGGAGACAATGCGCCAGGTAACGGGGAGACGATGCGCCGGGTAATGGGGAGGCGGCGCGCCAGGAAAAGGGGGAGACGATGCGCCAGGTAACGGGGAGGCGGCACGCCAGGTAACAGGGAGGCGGTGGGCCAGGTAACGGGGAGGCGGCGCGCCAGGAAAAGGGGGAGACGATGTGCCAGGTAACGGGGAGGCGGCACGCCAGGTAACGGGTAACGGGAGACGGGGAGACGACGTGCCGGGTAACAGGGAGGCAGCACGCCAGGTAACAGGGAGGCGGCGCGCCAGGTAATGGGGAGACGACGCGCCGGGTAACAGGGAGGCAGCACGCCAGGTAACAGGGAGGCGGCGCGCCAGGTAATGGGAAGGTAGCGCGCCAGGAAAAGGGGGAGATGATGCGCCAGGTAACGGGGAGGCGGCACCCCAGGTAACGGGGAGACGATGCGCCAGATAACAGGGAGGCGGCACGCCAGGTAACGGGGAGATGACGCGCCAGATAACGGGGAGGTTGCGCGCCAGGTAACGGGGAGGTGGCACGCCAGGTAACGGGGAGGCGGCACGCCAGGTAACGGGGGAGACGATGTGCCGGAGGAGGGGCGCCGGGTAACGGGGAGGCAGTGCGTGGGTAACGGGGAGACAACGCGCCAGGTAAGAGAAGTGGCGTGCCAGGTAACGGGGAAGCAGCGAGCCAGGTAACGGGGAGACGGCACATGAGGTAACGGGGAGATGGTGCGCTAGGTAACGGGGGAGATGATGCGCCGGGTGATGGAGAGGAGGGGTGCCGGGTAACGGGGAGGCGGCGAGCCGGGTAACGGGGAAGTGGCGTGCCATGTAACGGGGAGACAACGCGCCGGGTAACAGAGAAGTGGCGTGCCAGGTAACGGGGAGGCGGCGTGCTAGGTAACCGGGAGGCGGCGTGCCGGGTAACAGGGAAGTGCCGCGCCAGGTAATTGGGAGACAACGCGCCCGGTAACAGGGAAGTGGCGCGCCAGGTAACAGAGAGACGATGTGCAGGGTAACGTGAAAGTGGTGCACCAGGTAATGGGCATCGACGTGCCGGGTAACAGGGAAGTGGCGTACCAGGTAACGGGGAGGTGGCGCGCCGGGTAATGAGGAGGCGGCGTGCCAGGTGGCGCGCCAGGTAACAGGTAGGCGGGGTTATTCGGGGTTAAATCCCGAGCGCACTGAGGTGCTTCTTCCAGCAGAGACGAGGTGAATGATTGACGCTGGAGGAGGAAGAAGACTGAATGAGGAGCAACTGTTTCCATCTGCTCTGACTCGCGCTGTAAAACACCTGTGTAAAGCACCTGTCCCTGAGTCTGGTGCTTCCATGTTTGGTCAGTAGATCATCTGAAGCTTCTTGAGCAGAAAAGCTTCAGACTTCAAACACGCAGGAAGTTTCGCCTAAGTTCATGGAAGGAAACCGGCACCTTCGGATCTGTTTCCTGATGTCTACAGCTGAGTTTCCGCCTGAATGCATGGGCGGGTTTTGAAATCCAGCAAATAAAATCCTCATATTTTCCCGTTTCCGCCCACTCCTCCGGCGGGAAAAGACCAGGCTGATTATAAAACACACAAGAGGGAATAAGGAAGACGTTTCTACGGTCGATCGAGTCTAAAACGATTAAGTTCTGATGTTAATCTGGCGCAGCTCAACGTTCTCATCCAGGTCATGTAACTGAACGTCAGCAGCTCAGGACAGTCCTGCTATTCTGCCATCATGGTTACCGTGGTAACACAGCTGCAGGGCTGTTGTTGTGCTCGCTGGGTGCAGGTGTTTGACGTCTCCCCTCAGATGAGAATTAAACCCTGTTTTATCTGATCACTGAAGGAGTCAGAGGAGGATATTACAGCTGGTTTAGACCCAAAACTCTCAACATAAACGGCTCTGGGGGGAGTTGGGAGCTAAAGGCAGGGTAAGGCATTTCTGGATGACATCACATCTGTTGATATTTGAAAGAAAAACATCAACAAACAAGAATGGCAGTGATTAACTGCATTAAAAGTAGGGGTGTGAAAAAAATTTGGCAATATATCGCAATTTTCGGCCACCCAATATAATATCGATTTTTTTAGGGAAATTTTATTCTATTTATTTTATTTTATTTATTTATTAAATGTGCAAAAACACTAATAAACAATACATAGGTTGTTTTGAAGCAAATAGTTTTGACTCAATTTGTCCTCTGAATGATCAATATCATCTGATGAACATATACAGTAACTTGATTTTTCATCTCTACTTTTAATTTTGATATCAACTGGGTAGAATATCGCAATATATTGTGATAATATCGTATCGTGACCCAAGTATCATGATACATATCATATTGCGAGGTCCTTGCCAATACTCACCCTTAGTCGTAGCTAGGCCTATAGCGATAGTCGTAATATTGCGATAATATCGCATCCTGACCCAAGTATCATGATACATATCGTATTGCGAGGTCCTTCCCAATATTCACCCTTAGTCGTAACTAGGCCTGTAGCAATAGTTGTGATATCGTGATATATCGTGATATATCGTGATATATCGTGATATCGCGATAATATCGCATCCTGACCCAAGTATCATGATACATATCATATTGTGCGGTCCTTGCCAATTCTCACCCCTAATTAAAAGTAAGCTTCTGACACAACTAACGCTCCGTGGTACTACCCCCCCCCCCCCCTCAACCCCCCACCCAGAACTCACACAGGGGGTCTTTGCTTGCAAAAAACAAACAAAAAAAACCTCAGAAGAAGCAAGGAAAAGTGGAAATGAAGTGATCTAAATAGAGAACAGAGGCACCACAATAGAAAATAAATCAATGTGAAGAACAGACACAGAAACAGGTTGTGATTTAGAGGAAAACAGGGAGACTAACAGGATCCCTGGACATCAGAACCTCAGAAAATCAGAAGGAAGCTGTTACCAATTAAAAGTTTGATGTTATAATTTCAAGCTTCAGACTTCAGGAATCCAGGCAGGTGGACGGGAATAAAGGAAATTACAGGCTGAGGGGCTTTGAAACCAACACATCTGGACTGCAGGTCCAAAACCCTCAAAGTCTTCCTCATTAATAAACTTCAAAGGCTTTATGATTTAAAAAAAAAAAAAAACACGTCTGAAAAATAATCAGCAACGTGGCGCGTCATCTTTGTTTCTGTTCTCCGTTCATCAACGGGACACAGATGGTGGAAAAATGACGGTGATGAGAACAAACTGTTCATTAGGCTGGCGGACGCGTTAACTCCTGCTTCTGTCGCAGCTGCGAGTCAATAAAACCTGCTGAGGAAATTAAACACGGTTAATGAAGCATGAGCTGATTTTTCTTTTCTTTTTTACTGCAGCGCTCAGCTTCCTGAGCTGCAGCCCACATCTGGAAACCATCTCACTCTGGAAAACCTGAGAAAAACGCCTGCAACAGGATCAGCGGTGGCTGGTTTTTAGACCAGAAGGCGGGAGAAGCGTCGCCATTCAAATTACAACGATGCGATGAGGCTCGTTTTCTTTCTAATTTGCAGCAAGTCGCAGAAAAAAATGGGACGACCTGAAGACGGGGCTCAACAGTGGAAGGGGGGGGGGGGGGGGGGGGGGTGGGGGGGGGAAAGGGGGGGGCGGTGGGGGGAGGGGAGGGGGGGGGGGGGGGGGGTGGGGGGGGGGGGGGGGGGGGGGGGGGGGGGGGGGGGGGGCGGGGGGGGGGGGGGGGGGGGGGGGGGGGGGCGGGGGGGGGATGGGGGGGGGGGGGGGGGGGTGGGGGGGGAAAGGGGGGGGGGGGAGGGGGGGCGCGGGGGGGGGGGGCCGGGCGGGGGGGGGGCGCGGGGGGGGGGGGGGGCGCGGGGTCAAAGGTGGGGGGGGCGGGCGGGGGGGTGGGGGGGGAAGCAAAGGGGGGGGGGGGGTGGGGGGGCGTGGGGGGGGGCGGGGGGGGGGGGGGGGGGGGGTGGGGGGGGGGGGGGGGGGGTCGGGGGGGGCGGGGGGGGGGGGGGGGGGGGGGTG
The DNA here is from genome assembly GCA_018398805.1 of Hirundichthys speculiger. Lineage (NCBI taxonomy): Eukaryota > Metazoa > Chordata > Actinopteri > Beloniformes > Exocoetidae > Hirundichthys > Hirundichthys speculiger. The sequence continues at coordinate 249,900 of JAGFBZ010000920.1, read as the reverse complement.
GGGGGGGGGGGGGGGGGGGGGGGGGGGGGGGGGGGGGAAGAGGGGTAGTGGGGTGGGGTGGGGGGGGGGGGGGGGGGGGGGGGGGGGCGGGGGGGTGGGGGGGGGGAGGGGGGGGGGGGGGGGGGGGGGGGGGGGGGGGGGGGGGGGCGGGGGGGGGGGGGGGGGGGGGGGGGGGGGGGGGGGGGGGGGGGCGGCGGGGGGGGGGGGGGGAAGGGGAAGCGGCGGGGGGCTTTAGGGGGGGGTGGTGGGGGGGGGGCGGGGGGGGCAAGGTGGGGGGGGGGGGGGGGAGCGGGGGGGGGGGGGGGGGGGGGACCTTGGGGGGCGGCGGGGGGGAGGGGGGGGGCGCGGGGGGGGGGGGGGGGGGGGTGGGGGGGGGGGGGAAGAGGGTGGGTGGAGGGGCGGGGGGGGCGGGGAGGGGGGTGGGGGGGGGAAGGCGAGGGGGGGGGGGGGAGGGGGGGGGGGGGGGGGGCGGCGGGGGGGGCGGGGGGGGGGCGGGGGGGCGGAGCGGGCAGAAGGGGGGTGGGACGGGGGCGGAAAGGGGGGGGGGAGGGGGGGTGGTGGGGGGGGGAGGGGGGGGGGAGGGGGAAAAAGAGGGGGGGGGGGGAAGAGGGGGGGGGGGGTGGGGGGGGGGGGGGGGGGGGCAGGGGGGGGGGGTGGGGGGGGTTGAAGGCGGGGGCGCGCCGGGGGGGGGCGGCAGGGGGGGGGTGGGGCCGGGGGGAGCTGGGGGGGTGGGGGGGCGGGGTGGGTGCGGGGTGGGGGGGGGGGGGGGGGGGGTGGGGGAGGGGGGGGGGGGGCGGGTGGGGAGGGGGGGGGGGGGGGGGGGGGGGGTGGGGGGGTGGGGGGGGGAGGGGGTGTGGGGGGGGGGGGGGGGAGTGGGGGGGGGCGGGGCGGGGGGCGGGGGGAGGGGGGGGGGGGGTGGGGGGGGGGGGGGGGGGGGGGGGGGGGGGGGGGGGGATGGGGGGGGGGCGGTGGGGGGGGGGGGGGGGGGGGGGGGGGGGGGGGGGGGTGGAAGGGGGGGGGGGGGGGGGGGGGGGGCGGGGGGGGGGGGGGGGGGGGGGGGGGAAAGGTGGGGGGGGGGGGTGCAAGCGAGGGTTAAGGAGGCGGGGAGGGGGGGAGGGGGGTCTGACACCGGGGGGGGCTGGGAGTGTGGGGAGTGGACTTCCCCTCCCCCGACCATGCCTCTTCGGGTGGGGGGGATACACGGGGGGGGTGGGGGGGGGCGGGGGCTGGTGGAGGGGGGGGGGGGGGGGCGGGGAGCCATAAACGGGGCGGACCTAATGCGTGCCCTGCGGGGGGGGGGGTGCGGGTCACGCCCGGGGGGAGAGCGTGCGACGGATGGCGGCCGGGGCTGGGGCGCGGTTGGGTGGGCGGGGGTCGACTTGGGTGGCGGGGCGGGGGCGCGGACCACTCGGGGGGAGGGGGGGCGGGGGGGGGGGGGGAGGGGTGGGGGAGGGGTCACATCGGAGACGCGGGGCGGCGGTCTGGATCGGGCGCTTCATCATGGCTACCTAAACCGCGCAACAAGGGGAGGGTGGGGGGGGGGGAGCCGGTGCGTGGGGGACAGAGGGGGGGAGGGGGGCGGACGAGGGTAGGGCGGGGGGCAAGGTGGGGGGCCCCCGGGGGGCGGGGGGGGGGAGGCGTAGCGGGGGGGGGGGTGACGGGGGTGGGGGGGGTGGGCCGGGCGCTGGGGGTGCGGGGGGGGAGGCAGCGGTCCATACCTGGGTACCGGGGGGGCCACCTTGGAGGCGAGTGGGCGGCGCGGGGGGCGGGGGGGGTGCGTGGGTCTTCTGGGGGGCGGTTAGGGGCGGGGACACAACGGGGGGCCGAGGCCGGCGTCGGGTATGTGGGGGGGGGGTCGCGGGCCTGGGTGGGGGGGGGGGGGGGGAACCGGCCGGGGGGGGGGGGGGGGAGGGTGGGGGGGGGGGGGGGGAGGAGCGGAGGTGGTGCGCCGGGGGGGGGAAGGGCCGAAGGGGGGCCTGGGGGGGCGGGGTGGGAGGGGGTGGGCGGGGGGGACAGCCGAGGGGAAATGCGAACAGGCGGGGGGGGGGGCCGGGGACAGTGGGGGGAGCGTGGGGGGGAAGGGGGGGGAGATGGGCGGGGGGGCGGTCGGCGGCCGGGGAGGGGGGGGGGGGGGAGGGACGGCACAGCGATGGGGGGAAGGGGGGGGGGGGGTTGGCGGCGGGGGGGGGGAGGGCGGGGGGGGGGGGCGGGGGGAAGGGAGGAAGGGCGGGGGGGGGGGGGGGGGCGGCCGCGGGGGGGGGGGGGGGTGGGGGGGAGCGCGGGGGGGGGGCGGGGAGGGGGGTGGGGGGGGGGGGGGGGGGGGGGGGGGGGGGGGGGGGGGGGGGGGGGGGGGGGGTGGGGGGGGGGGGGGGGGTGGGGGGGGACGGGGGGGAGGGGGGGGGGGGGGGACGGGGGGGGGGGGGGGGCGGGGGGGGGGGGGCGGGGGGGGGGGGGCGGGGGGGGGGGGGGCGGGAAGGAAGGGCTGGGGGGGGGGGGGGGGGGGGGGGGGGGGGGGGGGGGGGGGGGGGGGGGGCGAGGGGGCGCGCGGGGCGGGGGGGGGGGGGGGGGGGGGGGGGGGGGGGTGGCGTGGGGGTGAGGGGGGGGCGGGGGGGAGGGGGGGGGGGGGGGGGGGGGGGGGGGGGGGGGGGGGAAGGGGGGGGGGGGGGGGGGGGGGGGTGAAACGGAGGGGGGGGGGGGAAGAAGGGGGGGGGGGGGAGGGGGGGGGGGGTGGGGGGGGGGGAAGGGGGGGGGGGGGGGGGGGGGCCGGTGGGGGTGGGGTCGGGGGTGTGGCGAGGGGAGGTCGGGGGGGGGGGAAGGGGGTGGAGGGGCGGGTGGTGGGGGGGTTCTTCGCAGACGGGGGTGAGAAGGGGGGGGGGGCCGGGCGGCAGAAGGGGGGTGGCGGGCGGGGAGGGAGCCGGGGGGACGGGGGCGCTGGACCTGGTGGCTTGAAATGGGCCCGGGGGTAGGGGGGACGGGAGGTCGCACACCGTAGGGGTGAGGAGGTCAGGGATGGACACGGACGGCGGGGGGGGGGGGCCGGGCGGGGGGGGGGGGGCGCGTGGGCCGTGGGGCGGGGTGGGGGGGGGGGGGGCTCGCCCGGGGGGGGGAAGGGCGGGACAAGGGGGGCACGGGAGGGGGTCCGGCCCCTGGGGTCGGGCAAGAGGCGGGCAGAGTGGGGGGCCGGAGGGACGGCCCGGACCGGCCGGGAAGGGGGACCAAAGGGGATGCGGAGGTGGGAATCGGAGGGGGTGTGGGGGGGCGGCAACCAAGCTGGGGGGAGGGGGGGGGGGCCGGGGGGGGGGGGGAGAAGGGGGGGGCGGGGGGGGGGGGGTAGGGAAAAGAGGCAGCGGGGGGGGGGGGCGGAGGCAGGGCGGGCGGGATCAGGGGGGGGGGGGGGGGGCGAAGGGGGGCGGGGGGGGAGCGGGGCGGGGGGGGGGGGGGCGGGCGGGGCGGGGGGGGGGGGGAAGGCGCGGAAGGGGGGTAGTGGGGGCGGGGCGGGGCGGGTGGGAGGCGGGGGGGGTGCAAAGGGGGGGGGGAATAGGGGGGGGGGGGGGGGGTGGGGGGGGGGGGGGGGGGGGGGGGGGGGGGGAGGGGGGGGGGGGGGGGGGGGGGGCAATAAGGGCGGGGGGGGGGGGGTGGGGGGGGGGGGGGGGGGCGGGGGGCGCGGGGGGGGGGGGGGGGGGGGGGATAAAAGGGTGCGGTGGGGGGGGGGGGGGGGGGAAGGGGGTGGGGGGGAGGGGGGGGGGGGGGGGGGAAGGGAAGGGGGGGGGGGGGGGGGGGGGGTGGGTGGTAATGGGGGAGGGGGGACGGTGGGCGCGGTGGGGGGTGGGGGGGGGGCGGAAGCGGCGGGATGGGGGAACAAGCGGGGGAGGGGAGGGGGGGGTGGTCCGGTGGGGGTGCCGTTCGCCACCTGCTGTGTGGGAGGGGGGGGGTGGGGTTTGTCTTTTTTTGGGGGGGAGCGGGGGGGGTGGGTCGGCGAAAGTGGCTTGGGGGGGGGGGGGGGGGGGGGGTTGGGGAGGGGCTGGGGCGGGGGGGGGGGGGCGGGTGGGGGGGGGGGGGTGGGGGGGGCGGGGGGGGGGGGGGAAAGGGAAGGGGGGTGGGTGGGGGGGAACGGGGGAAGGGGGGGGGGGCGGGGTGGGATGACGAGTAGCCACGGCGCTGGGCCCAAAAGGGGGGAACCCGAGCGGGGGGGGGGGGGTGGGGTGGGAGGGGGGTAGGCGGGGAGGGGGGTTGTTGGCGAGGGGGGGGGAGGTCGGGTGGGGGGGGGGGGGGGAATTGAGGGGGCCAGGGGGGTGGGAGGGGGGGAGCGGCTGTGGGGGGGGGGTGGGGCCAGGGCACCAGGGGGGAGGGCTGTTTGTTAGTCAGGGTTGGGGGCGGGGGGGAGGGGGAGGGGGGGGGGAGGGGCGCTGGGGGGGGCTGCGGGGGCGGGGTGGGGAGGGAGGCTGGGGGGATGGGATGGGGTGGTGGGGGGGGGGGGGGTGGGGGGGGGGGGGGGGGGGGGGGGGGGGGGGTGAGTGGCCGGGGGGGGGGCGGGGTGGGGTTGGGGGGCGGGGGGGAGCGGGGAGTCCGGCGGGGGGGTGGGGGGGGGGGGGGGGGCGGGGGGGGGGGGGGTGAAAGGGGGGGGGGGGGGGGGGGGGGAACGGGGGGGGGGGGGGGGGGGGTGGAAAACGGGGGGGGGGGTGGGGGGGGAAGGGGGAAAGGGGGGGGGGGGGGGGGGGAAGGGGATAGAATGGGGGGGGGGGGGAAGGGGGGGGGGGTGGGGGGATAAGTGGTGCAGGCGGAGGGGCGGGGGGGGGGGTGGGGGGGGGGGGGGGGGGGGGTGGGCGGGGGGGGGGGGGGGGGGGGGTGGGGGGGGGGGAGGGTGGGGGAGGGGGTTGGGGGGAAGGTGGGGGGGGGGGGGGGGGGGGGGGGGGGGAGGGGGGGCGGGCGGGAAGGGGGAGAGGGGGGGGGTGGGGGGGGGGGGGGCGGGGGGGGGGCGGGGGGGGGGGGGGGAGGGGGGGGGGGGGGGGGTGGGGGGGGGCGGGGAGGGGGGGGGCAAAGGGGGGGGGGGGGAACGGGGGGGGGGGGGGGGGGGGGGGGGGGGAGGGAATGGGGCGGGGAGGGGAGTGGGGCGTGTGGTGGGAAGCGAGGGGGAGGGGCGGGGCAGGAACGGGGGGCACGGGGGGGGGGGCGAGGGAGGTGGAATGAAGTGGAGGGGGGGGGGGGGGGGGGGGTGGGGAGGGAGGGGGGGGGGGGCAGGTGTGGCGGGAGGGGGGGGGGGGGGGGAGGTGTGGCAGCGGCGGAGACGGGGGGGGGGGGGGGGGTGGGGGGGGGGGGCGGGGGGGGGGGGGGGTGGGCGGCGGTGGGGGGAGGGAGGGTGGGGATAAAGGGAGAGGAGGGGGGGGGTAAGAAGGAGGAGGGAACAAAAAGGGCCGGGAGGAGGGAGGTGGGGGGGGGGGGGGGGTGGGGGGGGGGAGGGGACGGGCGGGTTTGCGGACGCGGAACACAGGAGTGGCGGGGCGCTGGTGCGGACGGGGGGATGTGGCTGGGCGGCGGAGGGGGATGGGCTCCCTGAGGCGGGGGGGGTTACGGGGAGGGGCCGCGGTGGGATCGGGGGCGTGGAGGGGCCGGGAAAAGCGGGTTGGTGGGAGCGGGGCGGAACAGGGGGTGGGCCACGGCGGGTGGGGGGGGGGGCTGTAGGGGCTGGGGGAGGGGGGGGGGGGGGGGGGGTGGGAGGGGGGGGGGGGGGGGGAGTGGGGTGGGGAGGGGGGGTCGCTTGGCGGGGGCAGCGTGCGTGAAAGGGCAGAGCGGGGGCCGGGCGTGGGGGCGGGGGGGGGGGGGGGGGGAAGGGGGCCCTGGTCTGGCGGGAGGCCGGGGGTGCTATTGGGGGAAACTGGGGGAGGCGGAATGGGGGGCGGTTGGAAGGGGGTGGGGGGGAACGGGGGAGGGGGGGGGGGGGGGGGGGGGGAGGGGGGGAGGGGGAAGGGGGGGAGGGGGGGGGGGGGGGAACGACAAATGCGGAAATGGCGCGTGGGGCTGGGGGGAGGCCGGGGGTTAGCGGGAGGGCGAGCCCACCCACACGGGTGGGGGGGTGTGAGTGAGGATCGGGTGGGGGGGGCGCGTGCGGGCGACTGGGGCGCTTCCGCACGACCGGGCCCTTCTAAGTGCACGCGCCCGGTGTACTGGGGTCGCGGGTAGCGCGAACAAACGGGTGCGGTTCCGGCGCCACTCCCGGGACGGCTTCGGTTCGAGGCCTTTCGTCCCCCCCCCCGGAGCAACACGAACCCACGGGCAGCTCCGGGGTGTCCGGGTGGGCTGGGTGCAGGCTCTTGGTTGGGGCGGTTGTACGGGGTGATTGGGGGGGCTTCCCCTGCCTTTCCTCCTGGTGGCAAATCGCGGGACCTCTCACCCCCCCGGGTGGGTTGGGGGGGCCGGGGGCGTGAGGGTACGGGGGGCGGCTTGCCCAAGTCTTGGGTCCCTGCGGGCACCTGCCGAGGGTCGGTGTGAGGTAGGAGCACGGTTGCCCACTGGGTGGTGCCAGGGGTCGAGGCGGCGCAGGATCAGGACCGGGGTGCGTAGGCTGCCGCGGGGAGGACCGGAAACACAACTAATGATAGTGTTATGTCTGGGGGAGGGCGGGCAGGGGGAGGGGAGCGCCAAGGTGGTCACGGCCGGGGGGCGGCATTTCAGGTGGATTTCGAGTGGGGGGTGGGACAAATAAGTGTCGAGGCTGGGGGCGTAGCGGCGCGCGGCGGGCCCCGGGCCGCCCGTCGGGGGGCCATTCAGCCGCCCTACTCGCCCCCCAATTAGAAGGAGATCCCCGGGGGATGGCGGCGGCAGGATAGCCCCTTGGTAGCACAAAAAGAAGAAGGAGCGAGAGAGGGAAGACGTGGAAACTCTCAGAGGCGACAGCGGTCGAAGGGCAACACGCCGCCACCGAGAGAACCCAAACACTTGCACGCCTTTTGTGACTCCACGTTGGAAACCGAGCTATTTCCTCTCCCCCCGCTGAGCCGAGAACCTTGATAAAAAGAGAAAGAAAGCCCCTCCCCACCCCCCCCCCCCCCCAGGTATGTAGGAAGACTAGGAACCAGGGGCTAGGGGAGTCGGTAGGACAGATCAAGAGGATAGGCAGACAAAACGACAGATATAGTATTAGTACGCTGGGCCCCGAGAGCATGAGCGATAACAATACACACACAATCCGAACCGATTAACCGATTGCAGACTTGCAGAAGATACTTACTTTCCTACGATCCTTACCTAAATCCTGTATGAAACTGCGAACTTTTTGTTTTTTGATTGTTTTTTGGATTATTTTGTATTTTTTTTTATAGGTGTCAGCAAAATACTTTATCATCACAATTGACCTGTCGGTAAGCACCTCCCCCTCCCTAGTTACTGTTGCTAGGTCAGACATTCTCACTGCTCCTCCATTAAAGACAATGTTATTTTGCCATTTTTCCGATGTGTATAATTAGTGTTAATATTATACTATAATAACGCCGTGGTAAAATATTGCTGCTGGGGGCCTGCAACAGTGACTCAAGGTGTCCAGAACATTTGGAGGGACATTTTTATTCCCTTTCCCAAGATAAAACAAACGCTGGAGAATGCAGGCTGTGGGTTAAGTTGTATCCGTCCTAACAAGGAAACCGAAAGGTCAATTAACATTTTTGTGAAAATATAGTGATCCCTTATTTTTCGCAGTTAATGGGGACCGGCACCCCCCTGCGAAAATCAAAATCCGTGAACTGGAACCGGAGCCCCCTGAGCCTAAAAAATGTGTTTAAAATATGTTTAAAAACCGTGAAAAAGTAGCGAGGCACTGCAGTGAAACAAAGACAAAGGCTCAACTGTGGTCTTTCTGTTACCTTCACAGCCTCTGGTCTCTGAACCGTAGTAAACAAACCGCTTGTATTGTGCTATTTTTGGCTCGTAATTAGCAGCTAACATGCTAACAACAACAAAAGAAAAAGTCTGGTTTTCTCTGCATGGAACGGGAACTTTATTCTGGCACTGCAGGAAATTGTAACATCACAAGGATGTATTTTAAATCCTTTTTACAAATTACAAATTACAACTTGCTGTTGTTTAGTTTTCGGGATTTCCTGGTGTACTGAAACTTGAATTTCCCCCTTGGGGGATTAATAAAGTATTTTGAATTGAATTGAATTAAAATACAGCCAAACTGCGCTCCTTTTTCTTTTTCTTTCTCTCTCCGTGAGGTGTGTGTGTTGACAAGGGGAGAGAGAGAGAGAGAGAGAGAGAGAGAGAGAGAGCTGAGTGGGCGGGCCCGATGGGAGGGGCCAGGCTGAGTCTACCTGCATGCTTGTTTGGGTGGCGCTGCTGAGTCACGTGATGATGCAACGTCAAAAGACTAAACCAGAGAGAGAGAGGAGGACACAGACTTAAATTAATTCGGACTCAGTCAGTGCTTGTGGGAGAGAAAAAAGTTTGAGTATTGATCTTATACGAGTATCGTTCGATATCAGTACCAGCGTTGGTATGGATATAATCGATATTTGGATCGATCTGCCAAACTTCAATGCTCAGATCCAAAGAGACTCGACCCGATGACTCGTCATTCATACTTTTGACACGTCGCCGTCCAACATCCGCCGCAGTTATCTCGCCATCTGACTCCGCCTCCTTCCAGCGGCGTCGGGCTCCGGTCGTGACCTGGCGCAGGACTCCTCGTCTCGCCAACAGCAGCTTCAACTTCCGACTTCCAAGAGATGGACGAGGTCGCCCGTGATTCTGAGGCTGATCTGCAGATGTGGACAAAGCTCTCCACATCTGTACTGTCCAGGAGGATGGCGGCCCGGTTTCCTTGGTGACAGCACACAAACACGGTCCACTGTGTCCTCACATGCTCAGCGTGCAAATGAGCGCCGTTCCGATGAATGAGCAGTGTTGTGGCGTCATTGCCACGACACCGCCACAACGGGACTTTTCCATCGTAAACTCCAGATCGGATCATCTGATTTTCCTTGGCATGCATCTAACCTCGCCCTGCTTTTATAAGAGCTTCAAAGATGGCACCAGAGATGAGTCCGGTTTCTAATCAGACATTTTGTTGACGTGTTGTCGTGTTGACGAAAAACCAGCATCAGAACGGGAAATTAACGGGGATTTAAGTGGCTTTGAAGATCATGGTTGTTGGTCTGAGTGGTCCAGAAGCTGCTGGTCTACTGGGATCTGATGGGAACCATCTCCAGGGTTTCCAGTCGATGGTCCCAGATAGAGAAGATATCCAGCTGTTGAGTTCAGAGGTCAGAGGAGAATGGACAGACCGGTTGGAGATGATAGAAAGACAACAGGAACTCAACCCAGGTCTGCAGAACACCATCTCTGAAGGTAGAACACGTGGAACCTTGAAGTAGGTGTTGGCAAGGACCTCACAATACGATATGTATCATGATACTTGGGTCACGATACAATATTATCACGATATATTGCGATATTCTACCCAGTTAATATCAAAATTCTCATGCTGGAGCCCTCCACCACCAACCCCCCCGCTGAGAGCTTTGAACAGGGAAGCCAACCAGAGATGGAAGAACAAGAAACCAAAATACCGACAGGCAACGCTGAAAAACTGGAGAGTATCCCCGTATTCCCCCAGAGAGTATCGATTTTCAGCCGCGCGTATCGATATTCTAAGCTTCTTTCAAAACTCCCGTCCCACCTTTAAAAGCTTGCAAACAACAATTTGCGCTGTTTAAATGAATGAAACTATTTTTCCTCAACACATCTTTTATTCATTTTGTCCAGCATTTGCAAGCTGCCTGTCAGCCATATAATGTGTAATTGATGCTTTCAGTTCAATTAATTCAAACAAAGTCATTGGAACACTCACAAGATGTCACCAAAATCACTTTGTCCCTTTATAATCTTTCGGAAAATGATGTAAATGTATCGTAAGATGAATATCGATATAAATCGTATCGTGAGCCGAATATCGTGTATCGTTTCATATCGCGAGATAAGTGTATCGCTACAGCCCTAGCAACGACGAAGGGTGAGTATTGGCAAGGACCTCGTAATACGATATGTATCATGATTCTTGGGATGTGATATGATATTATCACGATATTGAGATATCACAATATATTGCTATATTCTACCCAGTTAATATCAAAATAAAAAGTAGAGATGAAAAATCAAGTTGCTGTATATGTTCATCAGATGATATTGATCATTCAGAGGACAAATTGAGTCAAAACTTTTTGCTTCAAAACAACCTATTTATTATTTATTATTAGTGTTTTTGCACATTTAAGTATTTTCCTAAAAAAAATATTCGGAGCTGAAAAATCGATATTATATCGGGCGGCCGAAAATCGTGATATATCGCCAAATCGATTTTTTTTTCACACCCCTAACTGTGATCATCTCAAACTGGTTTCTGGAACATGACAGCGAGTCCATCGTCCTCCAGTGGCCTCCACAGTCTCCAGATCTCAGTCCAGTAGAGCAGCTTCATTTACGTTTCCAACACCTGGTTGAATCTGTGACACCAAGAATGGTGTCTGAAGGTAGAAGATGGTCCAGCCCGGTACGGGCAGGGTGGCCTCGAAGCAAATTGCTGATGTTTCAAAAATTGAAAATGAAGGTAAAGGGAACGAGTGCGAGGGCGTTTATCCTATTTTCATTAGGGGATAAGGGTTAGGGTTAACCTAACCCTAACCCTAACGCTAAGAGCAACGTTTTTGTTGTCGCAGTTTTGGTGTTTTTCATTGGCTTAGAAGCCTTCATAGATCTTCATGCTTCAGGTGACCACAATGACGTGACCCTCTGAGAAAAAACTTCCATGAATATCACGTGTACGTCTCTGAAATGTGCTTGCATGACTGCTCAGGCTACAGCAGGAAACGGACTTCTCCGGTGTCACATCATCTCCTGATCCAGCTGTGTGAAATCTTCACAGAGCAGACAGAGCTGACAGCGGGAGCTCTGGAGAGTAAATAACTGTTCTTAAGGCTGGTGGGCGTGTCTGTGGGGGGGGATCAGCCCGCTGACCCGAGATCAGATCCCAGTGAGGGGTCTCAGATGCCCCACATCACATAGCCTCTGAGGGTTTCTCTGGAAAACATGCCGAAAGCGCTGTGTCTCTGGGAAATAAACTCAGCGGAGTATCGCCTCGCTCACACCCGCCCAACGCTTCAATTACAGGAAGCATAAATCTCGGGGAAAGGAAGCTGCAGGAGGACAAGAGGGAGGAGAGGGCAGCGGAGCCGGTGCAGCGGCACCGGATCCCTGCTGCAGCAGGTAATAGGAGCAGAGCCTCCTGGGAAATCAGGTTGCTGCCCCTGCAAATGGAGTTGACTCTGGTGCTGCCATGTTTCCTCAACTCATTTCTCAGGAATGAGGCAGCGGCATGAACCCTGACCGGACCGCCGAGACCAGCGACTCCGCCGGGTCTCAGAGAGCGAAGCTGGTGCTTTGACACGACGCTGGAGGACGGGAGGTAATCAGCCAGGAACGCAGGAACTCACAGTCTGTGCTCTGTCGTCCCAAATGAGGGATCTACTGTGAGAGGGCAGCTCTCGGCCTGCAGTCAGCCCGCAGTCGGCCTGCAGTCGGCCCACAGTCGGCCCGCAGTCGGCCCGCAGTCGGCCTGCAGTCGGCCCACAGTCGGCCTGCAGTCGGCCCACAGTCGGCCCGCAGTCGGCCCGCAGTCGGCCTGCAGTCGGCCCACAGTCGGCCCGCAGTAGTCCCGTAGTCAGCCCCACGCTGAGGGCAGTTTCCCAGCCCGGTGTGGAAGAACCGCCGGACTCAACCTCATCACCAAGAGCAGTACATCCCTGCAACACGTCCAACATCCGCAGACTGCAGCAGGTCCAACATCCGCAGCAGGTCCAACATCCGCAGCAGGTCCAACATCCTGAGACTGCAGCAGGTCCAACATCTGACATCTGCAGGCTGCAGCAGATTCAACATCTGACATCCACAGGCTGCAGCAGGTCCAACATCCGACATCCACAGGCTGCAGCAGGTCCAACATCCGCAGCAGGTCCAACATCCGCAGACTGCAGCAGGTGCAACATCAGCAGGTCCGACATCCATAGGCTGCAGCAGGTCCAACATCTGCAGACTGCAGCACGTCCAACATCCAACATCTGCAGCAGGTCCAACATCTGCAGACTACAGCAGGTCCAACATCCGACATCCGCAGGCTGCAGCAGGTCCAACATCCGACATCCGCAGGCTGCAGCAGGTCCAACATCCGACATCCACAGGCTGCAGCAGGTCCAACATGCGACATCTGCAGGCTGCAGCAGGTCCAACATCCGACATCCACAGGCTGCAGCAGGTCCAACATCTGCAGGCTGCAGCAGCAGCAGGGCACAAGTCAACACAGACAACTGGTGTTCGGGGCTACTTTTAGCCTCACTGGATGCCAGATGGTTCAGATCTGCTGCACATTGACAGCAGCGAAAAGTTCTGTTGTGTTCTACTGTCATTTTTAATGATGCATTAAGTGTTCCACTGCTGTAAGCTCCATCTGTTTGGTATCCTAAGTACCTTAAAACCACATAAATCTTAAGTAATCAGTTTATTGTCAGCTTTTAGCAGTAATCTGATTTCTTAACCATCATGCTTGGTGGTCTTAAATCTTAATAAGACGAAAAACAGACCTGAGTATCACACTGAGAAGATCTGCAGCGGCAGCGCTTTTCTTCCGCTGTCTGAGACAAAGAGGACCGAGAGCATCGAGGTCGTCACGAGCTCACGGCCCCTGGAAGACCACCGGAGGAGACCCTGAACCTCGGCTTCAGAGGCACTCAGCTTTAGGAGGACTTTAACGACTCTCATCCACCACTCCTAATTAAAATTGATCTGCAGCTGATTAACTGGCTCGTTCCTCAGAAATCAATCAGGCTGATGACGCCGCCGTGGAGTTCAGGGGAGGAAGGGGAGCGCCAGCTCTCAGCGTTTTTGATGTGCACTCAATTAAAAGCATAACGACGGAGAAACTTAAATGCTGTGAAAACTCTGCAGAAGGCTGACTGGAGGAGTGCAATTAACCGCTTTAATAAAGAAGCCGGATCACAAGAAGCTGCATAAGAGATCAAACAAATTATTTTTTCGGTGAAACCAGCCCATCTGCACAATACTTTACTCTCAGTCCCATCTATCTGCATTTTAACCCATAAACCCGATTCGCACGTGATGGATTCATGGAAACAACTTATTCCCGCTGCAAAGCAGCTGCTCCACCATCTAGACTCCACCAGTGGGGCTCCACCAGCGAGGCTCCACCAGTGAGGCTCCACCAGCGAGGCTCCACCAGTGAGGCTCCACCAGTGAGGCTCCACCAGTGAGGCTCCACCAGTGAGGCTTCACCAGTGAGGCTCCAACATCTAGACTCCACCAGTGAGGCTCCACCATCTAGACTCCACCAGTGAGGCTCCACCATCTAGACTCCACCAGTGAGGCTCCACCATCGAGGCTCCACCATTGAGGCTCCACCAACAAGGCTCCACCATCTAGACTCCATCATCGAGGCTCCACCAGTGAGGCTCCACCATTTAGGTTCCACCATCGAGGGTCCACCAGTGAGGCTCCACCAGTGAGGCTCCACCAGTGAGGCTCCACCATTTAGGTTCCACCATCGAGGGTCCACCAGTAAGGCTCCACCAACAAGGCTCCACCATCTAGACTCCATCATCGAGGCTCCACCAGTGAGGCTCCACCAGTGAGGCTCCACCAGTGAGGCTCCACCATTTAGGTTCCACCATCGAGGGTCCACCAGTGAGGCTCCACCAACAAGGCTCCACCATCTAGACTCCATCATCGAGGCTCCACCAGTGAGGCTCCACCAACAAGGCTCCACCATCTAGGCTCCACCATCGAGGCTCCACCAGTGAGGCTCCACCATCGAGACTCCACCAGCAAGGCTCCACCAGCGAGGCTCCACCAGCAAGGCTCCACCAGCAAGGCTCCACCAGTGAGGCTCCACCAACAAGGCTCCACCAGCGAGGCTCCACCAGCAAGGCGCCACCAGCAAGGCTCCACCAGGCAAGGCCACCAGCAAGGCTCCAACAGCGAGGCTCCACCAGCGAGGCTCCACCACTGAGGCTCCACCATTTAGGCTCCACCATCTAGACTCCACCATTGAGGCTCCACCATTTAGGTTCCACCATCGAGGGTCCACCATCGAGGCTCCACCAGTGAGTGAGGCTCCACCATCGAGACTCCACCAGCAAGGCTCCACCAGCGAGGCTCCACCAGCAAGCTCCACCAGCAAGGCTCCACCAGCAAGGCGCTCCACAGCAAGGCTCCACCAGCAAGGCTCCACCAGCAGCAAGGCTCCAACAGCGAGGCTCCACCAGCGAGGCTCCACCACTGAGGCTCCACCATTTAGGCTCCACCATCTAGACTCCACCATTGAGGCTCCACCATTTAGGTTCCACCATTGAGGCTCCACCAGCGAGGCTCCACCAGTGAGGCTCCACCAGCGAGGCTCCACCATTGAGGCTCCACCAGTGAGGCTCCACCATCGAGGCTCCACCAGTGAGGCTCCACCAGTGAGGCTCCACCATTTAGGCTCCACCATCTAGACTCCACCATTGAGGCTCCACCATTTAGGTTCCACCATCGAGGGTCCACCATCGAGGCTCCACCATTGAGGCTCCACCAGCGAGGCTCCACCAGTGAGGCTGCACCAGCGAGGGGCACCAGGAGGCTCCACCATTGAGGCTCCACCAGTGAGGCTCCACCAATTGAGGCTCCACCAGCGAGGCTCCACCAGTGAGGCTCCACCAGCGAGGCTCCACCATTGAGGCTCCACCAGTGAGGCTCCACCAGCGAGGCTCCACCACCAGTGAGGCTCCACCATTTAGGCTCCACCATCTAGACTCCACCATTGAGGCTCCACCATTTAGGTTCCACCATCGAGGGTCCACCATCGAGGCTCCACCAGTGAGGCTCCACCATCGAGACTCCACCAGCAAGGCTCCACCAGCGAGGCTCCACCAGCAAGGCTCCACCAGCAAGGCTCCACCAGTGAGGCTCCACCAACAAGGCTCCACCAGCGAGGCTCCACCAGCAAGGCGCCACCAGCAAGGCTCCACCAGCAAGGCTCCACCAGCAAGGCTCCAACAGCGAGGCTCCACCAGCGAGGCTCCACCACTGAGGCTCCACCATTTAGGCTCCACCATCTAGACTCCACCATTGAGGCTCCACCATTTAGGTTCCACCATTGAGGCTCCACCAGCGAGGCTCCACCAGTGAGGCTCCACCAGCGAGGCTCCACCATTGAGGCTCCACCAGTGAGGCTCCACCATCGAGGCTCCACCAGTGAGGCTCCACCAGTGAGGCTCCACCATTTAGGCTCCACCATCTAGACTCCACCATTGAGGCTCCACCATTTAGGTTCCACCATCGAGGGTCCACCATCGAGGCTCCACCATTGAGGCTCCACCAGCGAGGCTCCACCAGTGAGGCTCCACCAGCGAGGCTCCACCATTGAGGCTCCACCAGTGAGGCTCCACCATTGAGGCTCCACCAGCGAGGCTCCACCAGTGAGGCTCCACCAGCGAGGCTCCACCATTGAGGCTCCACCAGTGAGGCTCCACCATCGAGGCTCCACCAGCGAGGCTCCACCATCGAGGCTCCACCAGCGAGGCTCCACCATCGAGGCTCCACCATCGAGGCTCCACCATCGAGGCTCCACCATCGAGGCTCCACCATCGAGGCTCCACCATTGAGGCTCCACCAGCGAGGCTCCACCAGTGAGGCTCCACCATTGAGGCTCCACCAGCGAGGCTCCACCAGTGAGGCTCCACCAGCGAGGCTCCACCATTGAGGCTCCACCAGTGAGGCTCCACCATCGAGGCTCCACCAGTGAGGCTCCACCATCGAGGCTCCACCATCGAGGCTCCACCATTGAGGCTCCATCAGCGAGGCTCCACCATTGAGGCTCCATCAGCGAGGCTCCACCAGTGAGGCTCCACCAGCGAGGCTCCACCAGTGAGGCTCCACCAGCGAGGCTCTGAACCGCCGCGCCTCCAGGACGTTTCAGAGGAAACCGTTTACTTCACGGCAGCTTCCTGAACTTATCCTTCATGCTGGTTGTGATGGGACCATCAGAGCGTCGTCACGACCACTTTGATGAAAGATAACAAAGAGGGAAAAAAAGCTCATCTCCAAGGATTTCTCAGCTCCTAACAGCTGGATTCCAATTAAACCCAGTTCAGACGCAACCCCCCCCGAGGATGGATAAACCCTGAGGGGAGATGTGGGAGTTCTTCCTTCTGCTTCTGCTGCTTTTTCCCTCCTTTTAATTCATTGTTCTGAAGCAGCCGAACGTCACACGGGTGAAGCTCAGAGGACGGTTTCTGGTAAAAGCAACATTTACAGTCTAACCCTAACCCCTAACCCCAACCCTGTCCCAGAGAGCCCGTGCTTCCGGAGTTCTCCTTCGGGAGAACTGCGTTTTTCTCTTGACTTAACCCTAACCCTAGCCCTAACGACGAGATAAACTGGTTTTAGTCTGAAGAGCGTCAGGGGAACGACAGGTTTGATCAGACGTCCCATTCTGAATGTAAAGTGTTGAGATGGTCGTGGTTACCATTAAATACCACAAGCTGGCTGATTCAAGGCTGTTTTTTTTATTTTTTAAAATAATCAATCTCACACCAGTCGAGCTCTGGAGGATAAAACCACACAATGAAATCTCTGCAATCACCTCTTTTCTCGACTGGGAGGCCGGGCACGTTCATGAATGCAGATCGCTCGCAGGTTGTTGCCGTGCTCCCGGATCTCATCTATCACCATGAAAATCACCACCCGCTGGACCACCGAGGAGCCTTCCCGACCTGGGGGGGTCTCAGAAACGTTCAACTGTGGCGGAGTGAACGGAAACGTTCGAATTTGCTCCGTCAGGAGGACCAGCGAGCAGACAGGCAGTCATCTGTCCGATTAAGCCCCACCCCCACCCCCCCCCACCCCGCCGGACAGACGTCTTTATCAGAGCTTTAATAGACGCCTCCTCAGGCGTCAACAGCAAGCTCAAAGACAGACAGAGGTAGCTTCATACTTGTCATACGTGTCACATTTCCGGGTTTAATGGCAGCCAGAGGATGCGTCGTCCGTTAAGAGACAAGCTCCACCCACTCTGTCCTCTACCTGTAGCTCCAGTGAACTATAACTGTTTTTTAAAACCGATACCGAAAACCGATAAATTTCAGCTCCTAAAGGCCGATAACCGATAACATGCACATATACCTAAGATCATTACATCAATACTATGAACAAAACCAAAAATAGTTTGGACTCTTTAAATGAACAGAAATATATTTTTTCTGATGAAAAACTATTGGCAAGCCTCTCAAACATTTTCTTAAAGCTATCAAACAAACCTATTTAATATCTCACATTAACTTATATAAGCTTCATTACTGACTGATATAAAAAATAAAGGCTCCTTGAACTTGCATCAAAATTATTAACTGAAAAAGTTCATTCCTCAATGACAATAAAAAAAAGAATGCACAGGTCATAATGTACTGACACAAGTTAGACTTGTCTGTGTAAATAAACTGAAAAAGTTCACTCCATAGTAAGAAAAAATTACGTTTAAAGGATTTTGACTTGTGGTTCCATTTAAATTAATACCTTTAATTAAAGTAAATGAGGTTCAGTAGTTTTGTTTTTTTTAAATATCATGGAAGCTTTAGATGAGAGAGACGATGGCGATGAGCAGAGAGGAGAAGGAAGGGGAGACTTACTCCTGCCTTGCTCACGTTAGCTCATGTTAGCTCATGTTAGCTCACATGCTAACGTGCTAATCTCGATGGTGCTAAAAACTCTAACCAGCAAACTATCTTCTTCTGAATGAAGCTCCATACGATTGCTGCCATGTTTTTTTTTTTTAAATCAGCGCACTGTGCTGCAATGTTGCATTCAAGGTGTAACATAAATTCCTCCGTTCCCTCGTTTGCTCATCGTTCTTTCAGCCTTTTCTATTTTTTTTATTTTTTATGTGTAACATGTGGAAGAATACTGCGAATATCAATTCAAGTCATCAACTACCAAAATTATGGCTGAGTTAACAAGTCGTTTTCTGGCATGAGGGGGTATTCTTGATTTTCCTTACTGAGAAATCGTTCTTCTGATTGTGCCGACGTCACTTGAACATAACATTCACTGCCGGTCATTCGAGGCTCAGAGGGAGCGAGGCACTGATGTGTTGAAAAAAAAAAATGTTATCGGGGCTATTCGTCGTGATATCGGACTTATCGGAATGACGTCATAATTTCCTGTTATCGACCCGATAGTTATCGGTTTGATAATTATCGTGCACCCCTAGTGAATTATTCTGTAGACAGAAGACCTAAAACCAACTGTTCATCTCGTCCCTCGGTCTGTCTTCCTCCTTTCATTTCTCCGTCTTTCCCAGCTTCTTCTTCTTCTTCTCTCCTTAGTTTGCATGTTCCGTCACCACCTCGGTGGTCCGAGACCACCGTTCCTAGCCTGACCTGCTGGTTCGCCGAACACTTGACCGTTTCCCCGTTAGAGCGCAGCCCTGAACCGTCTCGGTCATTAAGCCATTGATCGGCCTGTTCAGGAGGGAAGTTCATAATTCTCTCTCAGACATTTAAAAAAAAAAAAAGGAAATAGTCATTACGGCATGACTGATGGAGCAAAGGGAAGACACGTTCTTCTAAATCTTTACACTTTAAACGTCTGGACCTTTCAAACCCTGACTGATGTCCTGAGCAGTAACAGACGAAACGTTGTGATTCCCTCCCCTGGTACCCTGGATCGTCCCGTGGGGGGCACCGTGACTTACCGGCTGAGCAGGGCCCGTCGGACACCCTGGAGATGGGTCTCTGCTGCTTGCAGGACGCCTGCCGCCGGTAGCACTCGTTCTGGTAGGTGTCGCCGTTGGAGCCGCAGACGGGGATGTAGTTCTTGTGGCACTGCGGGTCAAACACAACCGAAGGCTCATCAGTCACGGATTTAATGCAGATTTTTTTTTTTCCAACACAGTTCCTCCTGCTGAATCTGAATACCAACCATCGATACCAAGTATTTACCAAGTAAATACAGGGCCAGTATCGCCGATATCGATACCAATATCGATACCAATATCATATTAAGCTTGATCTATCATGAAACTGATGACCTTTTGGTGTTTTTTTGTGATTTTTGCCTTTGGATTATTTTGTTAAAACCTAGGATAGAATTTCAGTGACTGAGTGGGCGGACCCAGGGGAGGGGCCAGGCTGAGTCTACCTGCATGCTTGTTTGGGCTGCGTGTCGATGCAACGTCAAAAGACGAGACGGGAGGGGAGGAGGACACGGCGACAGCATGTCAGTGCTTGTGGGACGGTAAAAAAGCTTGAGTATCGATGTTTTTTCACGAGTATCGTTCGATATCAATACCAGCGTTGGTATCGATTTTATCGATATTTGGATCGATCTGCCGCGCTAAAATCCACAGTCATGTTTAGGGTTGGGCACCGAAAAACGATTCCAAGTAGGAATTGGTTCCTAACGGCCGGTTCTGGAATAGTTTATCAAGATTTTTGAATTTCGATTCCTTTTTCGGTTCCTAAATGTCCGCGCTAGTTTATTTATTTATCTATGCTTTGTTTTGTTTTGATTTACTACACTACTTTGTTGATGTTGCTCCACCCGGCGTACTCAACTCCGCGCTAGTGTCGACGTCACGTCCGTCGCCGACGGGACTTCACTCGCCACAACATGGATCCCAAGAGACGTCGCTCTTGAGTTTGGCTGCATTTCAGTCCGGGAAATGACGGCTACCTGGCGCAGTGCAACACCTGGGGGAAGCGTGTTACCGCCAAAGGAGGGAGCACGACTAATATGGCAAAACACCTTCGCCTGCATGGCATCACAAAAATAAACTAGAAAATTTCGGAGAAATTTTGATATGTGCATGCCCGCTTGCAGCACATTTATTGCCAGCACTTGAGTATTATTGCCAGCACTTGAGTAAAATGGCCCTCTGCGCCCCCAAAGGTCGAGGTCATCATAGGGAGGGTCAGTGATGTCAAGGCTACCCACTAGTAACCCACTAGAGAAAAAAGCATGTCTCTAGCCCACACAGAGGCTGAGAAGTGGGATTCGTGGCGTGCGTGATGGCGAAACTCCGCCCCAAAGGTCGAGGTCATCATAGGGAGGGTCAGTGATGTCAAGCCTACCCACCAGTAACCCACTAGAGAAAATAGCATGTCTGTAGCCCACACAGAGGCTGAGAAATGGGATTCGTGGCATGCGTGATGTCGAAACTCCGCCCCCAAAGGTCGAGGTCATCATAGGGAGGGTCAATGAAGTTAAGGCTACCCACTTGTAACCCACGAGAGAAAATAGCATGTCTCTAGCCCACACAGAGGCTGAGAAATGGGATTTGTGGCGTGCGTGATGGTGAAACTCCGCCCCCAAAGGTCGAGGTCATCATAGGGAGGGTCAGTGATGTCAAGGCTACCCACTAGTAACCCACTAGAGAAAAAAGCATGTCTCTAGCCCACACAGAGGCTGAGAAATGGGATTCGTGGCGTGCGTGATGGCGAAACTCCGCCCCCAAAGGTCGAGGTCATCATAGGGAGGGTCAGTGATGTCAAGGCTACCCACTAGTAACCCACTAGAGAAAAAAGCATGTCTCTAGCCCACACAGAGGCTGAGAAATGGGATTCGTGGCGTGCGTGATGGCGAAACTCCGCCCCCAAAGGTCAAGGTCATCATAGGGGGGGTCAGTGATGTCAAGGCTACCCATTAGTAACCCACTAGAGAAAAAAGCATGTCTCTAGCCCACACAGAGGCTGAGAAATGGGAGTGCAAAGACATGTCTTAAAAAATCATAAAACGTAAATCGAGATTTCTCAGAGACGATAAATCACAACAATACACGGCTTCAGTATGTTATCGTTCCAAGTCTTGTGACCCGTTTAAAGTTTGAATAGTGTCTCTGCGATAAAATATGGCTGAGCTATAGAGCTCCAAAGAAAGCTGATTTTTACCGGTTTTTGGCATCTAGCGTCGCCATGGTAACACTTTTGACGGAGAAAAGTAATAGCACACATCACACGGTCGAGACCTACGTTTTGATATATTTCATGCATGTGTGCACCTTACGGTTATGCCCCTATTAACGGACAAAAAATGATGCGGAATAATAATAATAACTAGAAAATTTCAGAGAAATTTTGATATGTGCATGCCTGCTTGCAGCACATTTATTGTCGCTTGCTGCTGCTTAATGCACGTCCATCTTCAGAGCAGGGTCATGTTTGGACGTGTTACCTATTACGCTCTTATGCAACATTTCCATGGGCCAACATCAGTGTGTGACCTCAGAAATGCACTTCTGAAAGAATGGTCAAAAATCCCCAATAAACACACTTCCTAGGAGTGTTGAAGCTGTTCATGCTGCAAAGGGTGGAGCCACATCATATTGATTAGGAATGGGATGAACTAAATGGTGAAACTCCGCCCCCAAAGGTCGAGGTCATCATAGGGAGGGTCAGTGATGTCAAACCTACCCACCAGTAACCCACTAGTGAAAATAGCATGTCTCTAGCCCACACAGAGGCTGAGAAATGGGATTCGTGGCGTGCGTGATGGCGAAACTCCGCCCCCAAAGGTCGAGGTCATCATAGGGAGGGTCAGTGAAGTTAAGGCTACCCACTAGTAACCCACTAGAGAAAATAGCATGTCTCTAGCCCACACAGAGGCTGAGAAATGGGATTCGTGGCGTGCGTGATGGTGAAACTCCGCCCCCAAAGGTCGAGGTCATCATAGGGAGGGTCAGTGACGTCAAGGCTACCCACTAGTAACCCACTAGAGAAAATAGCATGTCTCTAGCCCACACAGAGGCTGAGAAATGGGATTCGTGGCGTGCGTGATGGCGAAACTCCGCCCCCAAAGGTCGAGGTCATCATAGGGAGGGTCAGTGATGTCAAGGCTACCCACTAGTAACCCACTAGAGAAAAAAGCATGTCTCTAGCCCACACAGAGGCTGAGAAATGGGATTCGTGGCGTGCGTGATGGCGAAACTCCGCCCCCAAAGGTCAAGGTCATCATAGGGAGGGTCAGTGATGTCAAGGCTACCCATTAGTAACCCACTAGAGAAAAAGCATGTCTCTAGCCCACACAGAGGCTGAGAAATGGGAGTGCAAAGACATGTCTTAAAAAATCATAAAACGTAAATCGCGATTTCTCAGAGACGATAAATCACAACAATACACGGCTTCAGTATGTTATCGTTCCAAGTCTTGTGACCCGTTTAAAGTTTGAATGGTGTCTCTGCGATAAAATATGGCTGAGCTATAGAGCTCCAAAGAAAGCTGATTTTTACCGGTTTTTGGCGTCTAGCGTCGCCATGGTAACACTTTTGACGGAGAAAAGTAATAGCACACATCGCACGGTCGAGACCTACGTTTTGATATATTTCATGCGTGTGTGCACCTTACGGTTATGCCCCTATTAACGGACAAAAAATGATGCGGAATAATAATAAAAATAAGAAAAAAAGGGAAACCCATCCTGGATACTAATATACGCCTTCCGAAACGCGTTTTTTGCCATTTTCTCAGTGGTTTTTTGGGTTTTTTTGGATTTTTTTCTTCCATAGCGAGGGCGGTGTCCCCCCAGATGCCCTCGCAGGGGCAACTTTCCAGAGGGCCATTTTATGCCCCCCCCAGGGCCATTTTGGGCCATTCTGCAGCATTGCAATATGTGCTGCCACTGCAGTGGCATGCACATAACGAGTGTAGCGTATTTAATTCACTGCGTTGCTACCGTCGCTTCTTTGACTGCAACAGAGTCCGTCTTCATTCAGAAACTCTTGCCTTCTCATATACAGTGGTACCTCTACTTACGAACGTTTCTACATACGAAGTTTTCAAGTTATGAAACGCATGAACGGGAAAATATTGCCTCTAGTTACAAAAGAAATTTCAGGATACGAAAGGCAAAAAGAGTTTACCGAACGTAAACATACTTGTAGCTGCTCTGCCATTGGCTATCGGCTAGCATCTTCCTGGCATCCCATTGGCTAGGAGGGCCCCTTGTCTGTATGAGCGTAACCCAGTAACCCAGGTAAACAAACAATTTTTACCTCCGTCAAGGAGGTTATGTTATGTAATGTTTATCTGTCTGTTTCTGAAAGAGCAGATATGGTCATCTTCCTAAACAAAAACTGTTGATTTCGTATTTTGTTGGGCAAAATGTATTTTGGAGGCCAACTGTCAACTGTAAGTTGTTTAACATTTAGGCTGCAAGTGAATTCTGTGTGTGCATATGTGCATGCAAGCATGTGTAAGAATAAAAATGGCCTGTTGCCTGTGTAAATGTGTCACAGTTTTTTTTTTAATGAAAAAATTCTACTGTTAGATAAGTCTCGATCTGTTGACCTACACATCAAAGAATCGGAATTGAGAATCGTTTTGAACAGGAATCGAAACAGAGAATCGGAATCAGAATCGTTAAAATCCAAATGATGCCCAACCCTAGTCACATTGACCGCTGCTGCAACACCACCTCAACACCAGAAGCTGATGTCAGTCTGCAGGATTTAGACCCAAAAGCAAAGCTCCCCAAAGAAAGATTCCTAGATTCCTCTTTTACAGTGAAATATATCATTAAACAGTTGAAGGGAGCAAGAACAAGAACAGCCCCAAAACTGTTGACACACCTTCATCAGTCTGTTCAACTGCTGCCCTTACAGCTGTTTAAATCCTGTGAGAGGGAAAAGGTGAACCCTCAAACGCTTCACCGACCCAGTCTGCATTGAATGTGCTGCAGGTCTGAAATGTAAATATATGAAGAAATTAAAGCGGCTAATGGACCGTGTGGTTTTTCCTGCGTACGCTGATCCCGGGTCAGGGTTAGGGTTAGGGTTACAGTCCCAGACCATTTGGACTCAAAACGCCCAGAAAATGAGGAACCCACGAAATGAAGTGTGAAAGAAAGTGATCTCCCCTACCTGGAACTGGCAGACGCACTTGAGCTGAGCGCCGTCGTCCCTGCAGACGCCTCCGAATCGACAGGTGGAGTCGTCGCAGACCCTCAGGTCGCTCTTCCTCTCTGACAGATCTGCAGGATAAACACAAGCAAAAAGTTAAATAAGAAAAGACCGGTCCAACCCGGAGCACCTGAACCAACGCCAATGATCGGTCCGATCCAGTTCTCCTGCTGCAGCCAACGGACTGACAAAGGGACCGCTCACTGATTAAAAAAAAAAAAAAATCTGATGCAGGAAATTACGTTGTCGTTCCTGGTTCACACCGACACGGAAACCACACAGGTGAGCACGAGCACGAGAAAAGACCTCTCCTAGTGCCGCCTCGGTTCAGAAACATGTCATTCAGCGAGCCGTTTGGATTTGAGGGGGAGCTGTGACATCACAGGCCCGACTTCAGCTTCAACCCATGATGCATTTCTGCCTCGAAGCAACGCTGGATCACTTTAACTTCTCACCGACGTACATCAGATGGGATGGAGCCGGACTACGGGACTTGGTGGTCCAGCTCAGACCAAGAGGTGATGAATCCCTCCCAAATCACCCCCTCCCCCCCACCCCCCCCCCCAGACCAGAAAACTGGAGTTCTCCTCAGCAGATGTGCAGTATATGTCCATCCATCCATCAGAAGGGAATCCGGTTATATTTCTGGGTGAGGAGGGGGCCCTGCAGGAGTCTAGAGACCAAAACAAAAAACAATGACTGCCTGATAACTTGATTTCACACAAACATGAAGACGTTATTATGAATATCGCGCTGGATTTTGATGCATCTAAGCTCTGAGGAGCAGATGCTAAAGCAGGACTTCATCGAGGGTTTAGATCCTGACGCCCAGACAAGAACACGGAGGTCACCTGGTTCCACAGAAACTGCTGTTTACTGCAAACGTGCTTCGATGCGGAGCCGCGAGACCGATATCCATCTGGCCGACAGCTGCGCTTCCCAAAATGTCACAGCGTCCCTTTAAGGTCAGAGTCTGCCGGTGTTTTTCTGAACTCTGCCAAGTTTCCCCTCAAACTTGTTGCTTATCCTGAATCAGTTTTTGCCCTTTGAGGATTTTGCGACTAATCAGTTGATAAAATGTCACGATGTGACGGTCGTGACGGTCATTTTCTTATCTGGAAGGGCTGAAAAGCGGATTGGAGTTGAGTCAGATGTGAACCGCGCGCTGCAGGTGGCTGGTAGATAATGACAGGCCTCCACGACTCAGAAATGTGCAGCTAACGTGAAACATCCAGATCTCCTTTGAGATAAAAGCCTCCAGACTCCTGCCTGAGTGTGTCAGCGTGACGGTGGCTGAGGCCACTTTGAAAAGCCACAGAACGGCCTGTAATTACTAAAAACGCTCCTAAAAACGGCCGGTGTTGTCTGGAGCCCCCCACCACCAACCCCCCCACTGAGAGCTTTGAACGGGGAAGCCAACCAGAAGATGGAAAGAACAAGAAACCAAAATACCGACAGGCAACGCTGAAAAACTGGAGAGTATCCCCGTATTCCCCAGAGTATCAATTTTCTAAGCTTCTTTCAAAACCCCCTGTGTACAACCTTTAAAAAAAAAAAAACAATTTGCACTGTTTAAATAAATGAAACTATTTTTTTTCAACAAATCTTTTATTCATTTTGTCCAGCATTTGCAAGCTGCCTGTCAGCCATATAATGTGTAATTGATGCTTTCAGTTCAATTAATTCAAACAAAGTCATTGGAACACTCACAAGATGTCACCAAAATCACTTTGTTCCTTTAAAATCTTTCGGAAAATGATGTAAATGTATCGTAAGATGAATATCCATATATATTGTATCGTGAGCCGAATATCGTGTATCGTATCAAATCGTGAGATTAGTGTACCGCTACAGCCCTAGCTACGACTAGGGGTGAGTATCGGCAAGGACCTCGCAATATGATATGTATCATGATACTTGGGTCACGATACGATATCGATATCACAATATATTGCGATATTCTACCCTGTTAATATCAAAATTAAATGTAGAGATGAAAAATCAAGTTGCTGTATATGTTCATCAGAGGATATTGATCATTCAGAGGACAAATTGAGTCACAACTATTTGCTTCAAAGCAACCTATTTATTGTTTATTATAAGTGTTTTTGCGCATTTAAATTTTAAACAATTTAAATGTGAAAATGAAACAATTTTCCTAAAAGATCAATATTAGGAGCTGAAAAATCAATATAATATTGGGCGGCCGAAAATCACGATATATTGCAATATACCACGATATGTTGCCAAATAGATTTTTTCACACCCCTAGCTACAACAGCCCTGTTTATCCTCATTTTCGTGAGCTGAATATCGTGTATCGTATTGTGAGATTACTGTATTGCTCACCCCTAGCCACGACTAGGGGTGAGTATCGGCAAGGACCTCGCAATATGATATGTATCATGATACTTGGGTCACGATACGATATTATCATGATATTGCGATATCAATATATATAATATGATATTCTACCCAGTTAATATCAAAATTAAATTTTCTCAAAAAAATCGATATTAGGAGCTGAAATATCAATATTGTATTGGGCGGCCGAAAACTGCAATATATTGCCAAATCGATTTTTTTCACACCCCTAGCTACAACAGGCTCGTTTATCCTCGCGTGTTGCTCGTTTGCCGTCAGCACAGTTCCACAACTGTTCACATCTGTCCACATCTCCACACCAGCAGCGGCTCGTCGTCGTACAGACGGGGACGAATGAAAACCGTACAGGAGACATTATCTCGTGGCTGGTCTCGTCTCGGAGAGCTGCTGCCACCACCAGAGTGGAGTTCATCAACTTTGAAACATCAGTTCACCCAACTCTGAAAGTGCCAAGCGCAGCATTTCGTTACAAAACTGTGGGCCGTTCGCGGCTAATTGAGTCCCAGCAGCTGTTGCATCCATCAGCAGAAACGCCGCCGATGAGCTGCGAGAGGCGGGACGCAAGCCGTTTCCTTGTTTGCAGGTTTCCACACTCGCAGAGACGGAGACAATTTGAGATTATGTTGAACGAAAGGAGAGCGTAAGCCTCTGGATGGGGACGGGCGTGAATGTAAATGAAGATGTTCTTGCAAATGAGCTGGAAACGAGTGTTTGCTGCATGACAAGTGTGTCTGCACGCTGCGTTATCTGAGGAGGAAGATGCTGCTGGTGGTGCGTCCCTGCGTCTGTCGTCCTCGTTGTGTTCGGGTTCCTCGCCCTCATGCATTTTACAGCAGAAACGAAGGATTTGAAGTGCACATAATTCCCTCCCTCAGATCAGAGCAGAACTAAAGAAGCCGCCACCGCCGCCGGGAGGCGCGGCCACCTCCAAATCCCTCGACTGAGGTGCCAGTCGTCAGGGCCGTCCAGCCACCGGCTCATTATCTAACCCTCCCCTCCTCCAGCGCCCCGGATCAAGGAGATGGACGTCGATATCACAGCTTCTGTCTGCTGTTTCAAGGTCCTCTGAATCTCTTTAACCCTTTCAGACACAAACCCAGTTCACATCACCGGGAAAAAACACAAACACAAGCGCAAATGTGACGCCACACTTCCGGTTCATCGGGTCCAGGCCTCTCCATACCCCCCCTCCCCCCCATCGCTCAGGCTGAAACCAACTGCAAGAATCCAGGTAATAAATTAATCTCCAAATTCTAAATAATTAAAGCTCAGGACTTTGATCCTTTCAACCCGCAGAGGAGCGGGAAGCTGTTAGATCACTCACTGCAGCAAAACCAGTGATGAAATAACCCTGAAGAATCCACGCACCACCAGATGATTTCAACATTTCAGCTGTCGCGCCCTCTGACGAGCCTGGCCTGCAGAGTCCGTTGAAGCTGCAGCTTTCAGTGACGGTCCTCAGTCTTTACCTTCTTCTGGTGATGTAGATGCCTCCGCTGATGCTCACGGTAAATCAAGCCACTTGTGAGTAAAACATGAACATTTTGCTGTCATTGTTTCAGGACCTTCAAACTGATAATTTAAGCCTTGACGAGTCTCAAAATGTCATTACAATGAAGTGTGGATGCGGTTTGGAAGAGCACAAATAGCGCATGAAAAGCTCCTGCTTCCGGTAAGACTACCGTCAACAGGCGCGGACGTGGTCCCGTAACGTCATGTCACGTGGTCCCCAATGATAGTTGACGCTCCCAATCAGCTGATGACAGAGCCAGGGTTGTTTTAACTCTCAGAGCTGCAGGAATGTATCGATATTGCGATACCAACATCGCAATAACAACAAAATATTGCGATAAATGGTATTCTTTTTTCTCGTCCAAAAGCCATCCAAGTTTTAACGTATCTGGCCAATCAGATGAAACCTTTCTGTCAGTAGATTTAGAGCGTTGTTACAACTGTTGCAGGGCTCGTAGGGGGGCAGGGGTCAACTATAGCTCCAGATCAGACAGACAGCAGTCAGATACACTGAAGCAGATCTATATCATCATCCCAACGTCCAACCAGGATGCTGCATATTGGATATTTTCCTCGTATCAAGCAGGGCTATCCTTAATGAAAGATTCATAAAGAATCGATGTCCAGCAGGGGTTCATTGGGTATTCAGCTACTTGGCTGTAAGCAGAGCTGCAGTTAAACTGCCATTGATTGATTTAGAAGCACTATGACCTGGTTAAAGCAACTCAAGTCCAATTAGAGCAACTTCAAATGGTCAAACCAGCTTGAAAACAGCAGAACCTCTCGCCGGTTGCTTTAATCTTCCCTGATGAAGATTCGGCAAAAGTCCTGGAAACGTTCCTCAGAGACGCTGGTCGCCGGGGCCATGAAATGATGACACGACGCTCAACTACCAGCGTCTTGCGTCTCTATGTCATCTTCATCATACCCTCACCATCCACACATCTGACGATGGGAACTCTGACCTGCCTTCAACTGCCAAATGTTGGTGAACCAGGTTCTGGTTCTGCCGCTGTATCCCATCAGAGTTCAAGAGACTTGATGTGCCGTTGTCTTTCCATCATCCTGGATCAGTCTGACCGTCTTCCTTTGGCGCCTGGCGACAACAAGGCATTTTCGTTAACCCCTTGAGTGTCTGGGTCTGCTGGTGAAACAGCTTCTGAAATACTCCCAACTCCGTCTGGCGCCAACAACCGCGCCATGCTGAGCGCCCTGACTAGGGGTGTGAAAAAAATCGATTTGGCGATATATCGAGATTTTTGGCCACCCAATATAATATCGATTCTTTAGGAAAAGACTTAAATGTGCCAAAACACCAAATAATAAGCAATAAATAGGTTGTTTTGAAGCAAATAGTTTTGACTCAATTTGTCCTCTGAATGATGAATATCATCTGATGAACATATACAGCAACTTGATTTTTCATCTCTACTTTTAATTTTGATATTAACTGGGTAGAATATAGCAATATATTGCGATATTGTGATAATATCGCAGTGACCCAAGAATCATGATACATATCGTATCGGTCCTTGTCAATACTCACCCCTAAAAGCATTGAACCGCTGCCGTGTGATCGGTTGAGCAGGTTCAACTGTTGAAGCCAACAGGCTTCGTCAGCATCAGGTATGACAGCTGGGTCTCACCGTCTCACAGTGACTTTGCGCCTGATGAAACCAGATCTTTTCATCCCTTGTTGCTATGAGACAATCAAATATCCTAATGTGTTGCTTCACTGTGTTTGTCACGTCCAAAAATAGTCCCTTTAACCGCGGCATCAGTGAAAGCATCCTTTCATTAACGGGCCATTTCAACGAAGCTGAAGAATCTGGATAAACACCACTGGTGCTCCAGCGCACAAAACCGCACGCCGACGACACAAACACGCACGTGCACGGACGTGTATGCAGGCAGGCTGAAGTCTCCAGAGCAAGGTTTTCATTTCATAGAGAAGTGAACCCTCTCAAGGACCACTGTGGCGTATTGATTTAGTGTTTCTAAAAGCGGAGAATTTATCCTCAGCAGAGACGTGAAACAGGAGAGGCCGAGCAGCGTGACATTCAAAACACCAGCGTCTGTGATGCATGATGGGACCTCAGATCCCCGTCACGCTCTGGGACACCAATGTTCCACTTTTCTGTGCAGTTGGAGGCATTATGGGCTGAGTGAATAACAAAAATAACAGTTTGCGACTGCCTTCTTTATGGTTGAGGCTCCCCAGCAGTCTGTCACGGAGCTGAGCCGACATCAGCGTCGCCTCGCTCCCCTTGAAGTTGTAAGGAAACACTTCAGAGGAAATCCAGTTCTGAGAGCATTACTTTACGGCCAACATGACGGCCCAAAAAACAGCTGTTTATCAGGAGGTTACATTGATGATGCACCACATCCGCTCAAACTGCAACCAAGTGTGACGAAACCATTTTTATTCAATGGTGTGTGAACTGTTCGCTGTCCTCTGCAAAGCCCCGACCTTCTGCATTATCCAACTGCAGCGGCCCTTCATGAGTTTCTCCAGGGTCAAACGCTGGTCAGACGTCTGACAGCTGGTTCAAATTTGGATCCGTTTGATCCATGACAGTGAGCGCCGCCTGCGTTCGTTGGTAAGCCACACATCCATGAGGAGACGGCGACGAGTCAACCACCGACATCAACGGACGTGGCCGCTGTCGCTCCAAGCTCCTCGCCAACCGTTTTTAACGCGGCGCTCATCCCGGCGTCACCGGGTCTCTGGGTCTCTCGAGGTCATCAAACAGGTCTCTAGGTCATCAAACAGGTCTCTAGGTCTCTCTAGGTCATCAAACAGGTCTCTGGGTCTCCCTAGGTCCTAGAACAGGTCTCTAGGTCTCTCTAGGTCATCAAACAGGTCTCTAGGTCATCAAACAGGTCTCTAGGTCTCTCTAGGTCCTAGAACGGGTCTCTAGGTCTCTCAAGGTCATTAAACAGGTCTCTAGGTCATCAAACAGGTCTCTAGGTCTCTTTAGGTCATCAAACAGGTCTCTAGGTCTCCCTAGGTCCTAGAACAGGTCTCTAGGTCTCTCGAGGTCATCAAACAGGTCTCTAGGTCATCAAACACGTCTCTAGGTCATCAAACAGGTCTCTAGGTCTCTCAAGGTCATCAAACAGGTCTCTAGGTCTCCCTAGGTCCTAGAACAGGTCTCTAGGTCTCCCTAGGTCCTAGAACAGGTCTCTAGGTCTCTCCAGGATCAGGGACCTCCTGCTCCATGGTGATGTGATGAAACTGGTCCCTGCTTCTGTTATTTCAACATTAAACTGCTGATGTTTCTCCTAAATCTTCTCAGAAACCTCCAGCTGATCCAAAACGCTGCAGTGAGTTCTGACGAGGATTAGAGGGACAGATTATATTCCTCCAACCTCAGCTCCTCCACTGACTTCCTGTGAAGTCTGAGACAGACTCTGAACGCCGGGTTTCTGGGTCGGCGCCTGTTTTGAAGTTTTCTTTAAAGGCAACAGCTTCCATTTAATCCAGACGTAAACCGTTAAAACAGAGCAACGGTTCTGACTCCACGCTGGTCAGATTTTACCATCCGTGATTTGTAAAATCACTCTTAGCGGTTATTTAACAGCTGAAAGCTGAAACTGTGAAGATGTAAAACCCCACTGAGGAGACAGCGGCGCTGAAACATGAAGATGGATGGGAGCTCTGCTCGGATTAATAAAGACTAAACGCCGCGAGCTGAAACCTCCCGACCGCAGCGGTGTGGATGAAGAGCTTCTCTCTCTTCTTCTTCTGCTCTTTGAAATAAACATGAATTCCCTCTTCCATCTCCGCCCTCTTCCTGCAGGCGACACTCTCTTCCTAAAAGCTGAGTTTGATCAATTAGTTTATTTTTATCTTCAGTAGCAGCTGTGTCACCAGGCTCTTCACGTGGAAAACAAAGCCTCACATAAATAATCTCACAGAGGTTATAATAGTTTTTTGTTTGTCTGGTCGAGTGAGTGTGTGATGGGCGGAGCCACAAATGTGCAGTGATCCCGTGATGAACGTCATAAAAAAAGAGCGTGCGGGGATTTGAACCTTCCACCTCAATGGTGACGCTGAAGCTTTCCTGCGATTACTTTGACCAGACTTTTTTTCTTCTTTTCTTATTTTTTTCCTTTCTTTGCTCGAAAGCAGAACAGGAACGAGACGGCGTCTGGCTAGCGCCCTGCTAGCTCGGTTTCATCAGCCACCTCTGCAGGCCGACCCTCACCTGGGATGCGAGGGAGCGCGGCGCTCGGAGAACAGCTTTGATGTTTTATTCATGCCGAGCAGAGCCAGACGTGGCGAGGACTCCTTCCAGGATCCTTCTAGAGTCTGAGAGGCAGAGCGGGAACTAATTGACCTCCAGGGAAGTCTTCCCAACAAGTTTGGGGCCTGTTGGTTTCTAACGCAACAATTAAGACTCAGACAGACCGCGAGAGTGTAGCATGTTGGTTTTAAAAAAGAAAAAACAATATTAACGTAGACTGTGAATGAACCTCGGTTCCTTCGGCTCCTCCTGGATCTTTATCCAGTGAGTAATTTAAAGGAAGTCAGGGGCAGCTGAGGGTAATTAACTAATTGGACATTGACGAGGAGTCGATCCAACCAGAGTCAACCACCACCGCTGCCTCATAGAGGCATCCAACACAAAGATCTCTTTCCTCAGGAGACAGCTATCCTCTGTTCATCCTCTCCATTCCTTCAGAATTAAAGGGAAATGAGTAGGGGTGAGTATTGGCAAGGACCTCGCAATACAATATGTATCATGATTCTTGGGTCACGATATGATACTATCACTATATTGCGATATTCTACACAGCCATATAATGTGTAATTGATGCTTTCAGTTCAATTAATTCAAACAAAGTCATTGGAACACTCACAAGATGTCACCAAAATCACTTTGTCCTTTTAAAATCTTTCGGAAAATGATGTAAACGTATTGTAAGATGAATATTGATATATATCGTATCGTGAGCTGAATATCGTGTATCGTATCATATCGCGAGATTAGTGTACCGCTACAGTCCTAGCTACGACTAAGGGTGAGTATCGGCAAGGACCTTGCAATATGATATGTATCATGATACTTGGGCCACTATACGATATTATCACGATCATGATATATTGCGATATTCTACACAATTAATATCAAAATTTAAAGTAGAGATAAAAGTAGAGATCAAGATATACAGTGATCCCTTATTTCTCGCCCCCCCCCCCCCCCCGAGAGAATCAAAATCCATTAACTGTAGCTGGAGCCCCCCGAGCCTAAATAATCTGTTTAAAATATGTTTAAAAACCGCAAAAAAGTAGCGAGGCACTGCAGCGAAACAAGACAAAGGCTCAACTGTGGTCTTTCTGTTACCTTCACAGCCTCTGGTCTCTGAACCCTAGTAAAGAAACCGCTCTTTTATCTAACCTCGTTTTCATTCTGCCGTCCCACAACACACACTACATTACCCATAAGGCCACACTATTACCCATAAGGCCACCTTCTTAAAGGGGCCAGGCTGGCTCACAACATTTCTTTGCTGCGACAGAACGCGCACAACATCCTGTGATGTTTCTGCAAAAAACCAAACTTGCAGGAGGCGTTTTCCAGCGTTCATTATCTGTCTAAGAGTTTTATTAATGGTTAATTTAGTTACATGAGGGTTTTTGAGGTGACACATTTATTCAGCTTGTTTTAATTCCAACCGCTGAAAGTTAATTGACTTACCTTTTTATTTTCATCCCCATTTGATTGAATTTCTTGGTTATCACATTAGCAAACGGGATTAATCTCCTATTTTGGGCCGCGCACACACCAGCGCGTCGGTGACGGGGACAGATGTGGCCGTCTCTGCACAGCTGGACCGGCCTCTCGAGGAAGAAGGTGAAAGACTTCCTCCCGGACTGGTCCTCCCCTCTGAAGCATCATTTCTTCTTCTTTGGTGTCGTCTCACTGGAGCCATGGACGCCGCAACCCTGCAGCTGAGCTGTGGCGGATCTCGGGGCCGCGGTGTTAAACGGACCCGGAGGACCCGCTCATTATCCGGCTCAGGGAGCAGCTCATGGGACGAGACGTGTTTCATTTGTTTCCGCAGCTCTCGGCCGCCGCCTGTTCGCTTCCCGCCCTGCCGCGTCGTCTGATTGGTGACCCCTCGCGACGCCGGTCATCAGTGCTCCTCACGCAGAGGAGATAATGAGAAGTGTTTTATCGTCCCCGGGAACAGAAGCGCCGCCGCTGTTTCCCGGTTTCTGAAGCACCAAGCGTACGAGCCATCGCGTTTTCAGTCTGCAGAGGCGCCGGGAGAATCGGTCTCACGGTTTTTGCTCAGTTCGGTCTCATTTCAGGCCTTTCCCGCTCTGAAGCGAGTGCAGACGTAAATAAGAGCGACGTTCTCAGAGCTACCGAGGGCTGTTGATGCCCCCCCGCTGATTCACTGCTCTCAATATTTTTGTTGTTAATGTTAATGGAAAAGCTATTTGCAGACATAAAGCTCTTTAAACTATAAATCTGTCCGTGTTTTATTTGCAGGCAGGATTCTGTTTTGCCTGACTAACGGTGCCGTTATACAGACTCACATTATGTGCAGTAAAAGCTGACGGATGGTTCGCCCCACAGGCCCTGCAGCCTCACCTCTGATTTAAATATAAAGATTTCTGAGCCCTCTTTCCGGTGATGGATGATCCTCTAAGTATGTTATGTGCTTCTTTAACCGTAAAGGTGGCGGGCCGGGAGTCGAGACCCCGTCTCTGCAGAGCATTTCTGCACGTCAGCAATGCTGTCGGCCGTGTGTCCTGCAAGCTGTTTCCCAACCCTAACCTAAACCACAACCCTAACCCAGAAGAGCATCTGCGTGCATCCTTTTAAAAACCCAAACCATTGATGAGTAGGGGTGAGTATTGGCAAGGACCTCGCAATACGATATGTATCATGATACTTGGGTCACAATACAATATTATCACGATGTCACGATATAGCGATATATTGCGATATTCTACCCAGTTAATATCAAAATTAAAAGTAGATATGAAAAATCAAGTTGCTGCATATGTTCATCAGATGATATCGATCATTCAGAGGACAAACTGAGTCAAAACTATTTGCTTCATAACAACCTATTTATTGTTTATTATTAGTGATTTTGCACATTTAAATTTTAAACAATTTTAAATGTGAAAACTTTCTTAAAAAATCGATATTATTATATTATTACTATTTTATTTGATATTATTATATATTCTTTTGCACTACTGCTGCACATTACTGCCTCATAGAACCCTCTGCTGCTACTTTTTGCTGTACATAAAAATATATATTCTGTGACATAATTTTTAAACTGTGAACTGATATGTGACACATATACCATTTCATTATATATATATATATATATATATATATATATATATATATATATATATATATATATATATATATATATATATATATATATATATATATATACACTACTATCCAACATACTTGAAATTAATCCTTTTTGCACTTTACTAGTTACACTGGTGTCAGACATGTTCTTGTTTTTAACTGTTTTTCTTTATCTTAACTGTTGTACATTTTAAGTTTTATTTGATACTTGTCACCGTGGGACAGTGAGAAGTTTTTTCGATTCTTCTTTATGTCTAGTACATTTGGAAAAATTGACAATAAAGTTGACTTTGGACTTTGAACTTTGATATTAGGAACTGAAAAATCGATATATTATTCGATATTATATTATATATATAAAATCGCGATTTATCGCTAAATCGATTGTTTTTCACACCCCTATTGATGAGTGAGGTTGAAACAGAGGAGTGAGGGGGAAACGTTTCAGTATTTGAGCCCCATCTTTCAGCACACAGCAACGCTCGGCCTCGTTTGATTAAAGGGAGGAAGGACCCGGGGAGACGGAGGGAAAACAAGGTCACCGCCACCAATCCAGCAGCCACATCAGAGACCTGCGCGGCTGAATATGACACCGTAACACCTCCCTAATATCGTATCAGTCAGGACGGCCGCAGGAGGAACAGATGATGGAAGATGGAGATCAGAGGACACAACCTGTGTGCAGCTTGACAGCCGCCATCTTTTATCTCAACTGTAATGAAGCCAACAACTGACACCCACGAGGGAGAAGGACTGAGACCTTTTCTCTGATGTCTCAGTGAGTTCCTCTCTGGTTCAGGAACTGAGCTGCTGACCTGCTAAGAGCTTAAACTGGGTCCTGACGGGTCCAGACTGGTTCTGATCAGAGTCAGCAGCTGTTTATCGTGATACTTGGGTCAGGATACGATATCACAATTAGTGCGTTTACATGGGAAGTTTAATTTCTCTTTAATTCATTTAAAATTATTAAAAATTACCATGTAAACACCTAATTCCAAATGAAAATGTCCATTACGAATTAAATTAATTCCGAAGCAAATGGCTGGTTTATTCTGATTTTAAATCCGAATAGAATAATTCGGCGGTCATGTATACACTCATTCCACTTTAAATTAATTCCGGTCTTTCTGAGCATGCTCGTTCCCTTACCCATCTGTCGCGATGACGCTTATATTCCGGCTGGGCTTGTTTTCGAAAGAAAATCATCGACATGATGTTGTCGTGCTTCTGCTTCAAAAATAAAATCAAAACAAATCCAAAAAGGATGCTAATAATGTAGTCCTTCATGTTGTTGTTAATCAAGTAAGGTAGTTTTCTTCCAGTAGACGAAATACGTAAAGAAGTCCGCCCCCCCCCATCCAATCAGAACCCTTCCCAACCCCCAGACCTTAAGCGGAATCAGATAAAGCCGATCAAACGTGTTTTCCATGTAAACCACAATTCGGAATTACTATTTCCATGTAAACTCGAAGGAAAATAGTTTAATTCTGAATTATTTAATTTGGAATAATTAATTCCGAATTAAAAAATATCATGTAACCGTGGCCAATATCGCAATATCACGATATTGCGATATTCTACTCAGTTAATATCAAAATTTAAGTGAATGAATGAATTAAAAAAAAAAAATCAATATTATATCGGGCAGCCGAAAATCGCGATATATCGCCATATCGTTTTTTTTTTCACACCCCTATTTCACACATGATATAAAGTCCTCAGCCAGGAAAACAAAAACACAAACCACAATAAATAACCTGGAACCTTCTTTACAGCTGAGCAAACGTCATCACTAATTAAACACATACGTTATCTTAGTCAGACGAGGTGTTTCAGGACATTCGGCACAGCTCTGCTAGATTCTTTCACTGTCCATGCAGATGTAGAACGACAGCAAAAAAACAGCTAAACTGATCGATAGCTGCCCTGCTGATGAGCATCTTAAATGACTTGACTTGTCTGTGATGTAACTCCACAGGAAATGAACGTCAGTCAATAAATGAGCTGAACGGAGGTGCGCATGCATCATTTAAGTCAGTGGTTCTCAATCTTTTAATACTGCGTACCACCTGAGAAACTGTTCAGCTCTCTGAGTACCACCGTGATGACCAATTTAAAAATATAGCCATATATCCCTTCATAATTAACTTTAAATTCACATTGTAGTTATTTATTGTTACCTGAATTCCG
The DNA here is from genome assembly GCA_018398805.1 of Hirundichthys speculiger. Classification (NCBI taxonomy): domain Eukaryota; kingdom Metazoa; phylum Chordata; class Actinopteri; order Beloniformes; family Exocoetidae; genus Hirundichthys; species Hirundichthys speculiger. The sequence goes on along the minus strand of JAGFBZ010000920.1, from coordinate 212,472 downwards.
AACTTATTTATAATGCATTGTATGTTTCAGATTAAATTTTTTTTAAAAAAGGGAAAATGTGGAAAGTCCTGACGTTGCTTCGCGTACCACAGTTTGCGCACCACTGATTTAAGTGAACTCATATTCAACTGGACAGTGAACCGTCAGTTCAGGTCCAGAAGGTGCTCCAGGTGAACACACGTCCAGCTCAGTGGTACGTTATTGTGCCTGCATCCAAGTTTCTGGACCAAACGTTAACAAATGCCACCAGAGATTTCACTGCTCATCAGAGGAGCCACCTGTTGGTCTTTTCCAGATGTGGCATCAATGTCTCTGGGCTCGTAGGAGCCTGGGATGGACTGTTGCCGTGGGCTCCGAACAGGGCTGTTCGGCCCAAAAGCCGGGCTCCGTGACGGGCGCTGCCTTTGAGACCGCTTCCTTCCTCTGGGTCGAGCACTCTGCAGCATCAGTGAGGCTGGACTGGTCCGGTCCTGACCCGTCTCCGTCAGGTTTGAAGCATCACCTGAAGCATCTGTTTTTGATCCATTAACTGCTGAACTCCACTGCATTTCCAGTCCAGCAGCAGCTTTTTGAGCAGCAGTTTTAAGATGTGACGTCTCCTCGACGGTTTTCCTCGTTGTGTCCAGTCTCTTTCTGATTACCAACATCGCACTGACCTAGTGATCGGCTCTTTTCATTTATGGTTGTTCTATCAGCGAGCTCGTCAGTTGGGTTAGGGTTAGGGTCAGTTGGACCCTCCCAGGTCGTTGTTCACTCGTTCACTGACGAGGCTCAGCTGATCAGAACCGGCGATCACCACCTGATGGGATCAAATCAGTCGCCGCATCATGCGCCCGGCTTCGTGACGTCAGGAACTACGAAGGGGGGTAACGGGTGCACCGCTGTGGCTCTAAAACGGGTCAGAAATGTGTTGAAACGTGGCAATGTGCGCCGGGACGACTCTCAACGGCAGTTTCATCCACGTTTGGCGTTCGCTTAACCCTAACCCCTTACCCCTAACCCTAACCCCTAACCCTAACCATAACCCCTAACCCTAACCCCTAACCTTAACCCTAACCCCTAACCCTAACCCTAAACCCTAAACTCAACCCTAACCCCTAACCCCTAACCCCTAACTCCAACCCTAACCCTAACCCTTACCCTTACCCTAACCCCTAACCATAAGCGACCGTCAGTCAGCGCAGTGACACCCGTTACCCAACATGCCTGAAAAAAGCCAACAGCTGTAAATATATTCGGTGTTTGACAAAAGGACAGAGTTTCCTGTCCAATAGCATCTCCACCTCCGGACGTCTCCGTCTCGCCGCCGTCCTCTTTGACAGCTCGCCGCCGGCTGTGAATCAGCTCCCGTCAGCCTCCGTGACTCCCCCCCACAACCTCGCAAAGCGCTGTGAAATCTGCATAATTGCAGCGCCATAACTTCATACGGTGTCATTTCTTCCAGCGAGTCGACGGCTGTTGAATTAACGCTGCGGCGGCGCAGAGGCATGTCGGCATCTTTCTTTCTTTCTCTATCACTGCCACATCGAGGAGTCTTTCTCCCATCGGGGAGGAGCAACCTCGTAGCTTTCTTTTTGTCACAAACAGCCACTTTGTCCTGAAACCGTTTCTGCGTTGGCCGTTTCTGAAAATCACAACAATCTTTCATCCGCTCGGCAAAACACTAATTTCCACAACCTCCGGTTTGCAGTCGGCCGTGTTTTATGTGTTTCTCCTCTGTGAGCTGAGCCGAAGCATCAGCGGGACGGTTGGACCTGATCAACAGGCGAAACGACCGTCTTCAAGGACCAACGCTGAAGCACACGTGTCTCAGAGAGGACGGTCGGATGAGAAAACCGTCTCAAACGAAGAGATGTAATGTCAGACTGAGTCTCTTTGAAACGTAACATGACCGTGTGGTGACTGTTCCTTGTTTAGGATTTAATATTATCATTTTAGTTAATGATATTTGCTCGAGGGTCATGATCTGGGTCTCTGTAAAGACCTGGAGACAACTGACATTGTAACAGACGCTATACCAAAGACCAGCTTAGACTCGTCACTCATGAGCAGCTACACACCGATATCAAACCTCCCCTTTCTTAGCAAGATTATAGAAAAAGCTGTTTTTCAACAACTCCACAACTTCTTGATGCTAAATAACTGTTTTGATATCTACCAGTCAGGTTTTTGGCCACATCACAGCACTGAGACTGCTCTAGTTAAGGTCCTTAATGACATCCACTTGAACATAGATGGTGGAAACATTTCAGTCCTGGTACTACTGGACATGGTCGACCATAACATCTTACTAGATCTACTGAAAAACTGGGAAGGACTTTCTGGCACTGCATTAAATTGGTGTATGTCATATCTAAAAGACTACTTTGTGTCTATAGGTAACTATAAATCTGAGCAAACTAAAATAACTTGTGGAGTTCCCCAAGGCTCCGTCTTGGGGCCACTGATGTTCAACATCTACATGCTCCCACTCGCTCAAATTATGAAAAACAACTAAATATGTTACCACAACTATGCTGATGACACACAAATCTACATAACCATCTCACCAGGAGACTACAGTCCAATCCAAACACTGATCAGATGCATTGATCAAATTAGAGACTGGATGTGTCAGAACTTTCTTCAGTTAAATTAGGACAAAACTGAAATCATAGTTTTTGGAGCCAAGGAAGAAAGATTAAAAGTCACCACTCAGCTTCAAAGAGCTAAGTTAAAAACCAAAAACAAAGCCAGAAATCTGGGTGTAGTCATGGACTCAGACCTGAACTTCAGTAGTCACATTAAGACAGTTGTGAAGTCAGACGATTATCACTTAAAGAACATATCCAGGATTAAAGGACTGATGTCTCTGCAGGATCTAGAAAAACTTGTCCATGCATTTATCTTCAGTAGACTGTAACGCTGTCCTGACAGGTCTCCCTAAAAAGACTGTAAAAAGGAAAAAGGTGCAGCTTGTTTGTTCCAATGATGATGCTCGAGTTCTGGTTCTTGTCACCAGATAACAGGAGCGTCGTTCGTTGGTTGCAGTCCTCCCAAAACTTCGCAAAATCTCAAGTCTGCAGCTTAAAACTCTATTTATAGTCTTAAAACGTGAACGGGCATTTCTAAAGATCTCCCATCGTCTCCTCTCTGCTCCTCTGTTGTCAGCTTTCCTCCCTGTCATCAGCTGAAACCTCGTGGATGAGCGCCGCGACCGGAGACGAGAGTGACGATAGACACGCAACTTGGGCTCGCAAAAGAAAAAATAAATTATTTGTGAGCATCTGAGACTGCGAACAAGACAAAGGAGCACCAAGAATAAGACCAAAGCGATTTTCAGCCTGGGAAAACAGGATGTAGACTAAAGAGAGAGAGAGACCGTTCCAGAGACGCAACGCTGAGGAGGAGCAGAGCCAGGAACAGGCTGATGAAGGGTTAGAGGTTAGGGGTTAGGAGTTAGGGGTTAAGGGTTGGGGTTAGGGTTAGGAGTTAGGGGTTAGGGGTTAGGGTTAGGGGTTAGGAGTTAGGGGTTAGAAGCTGGTTTTGTGTCAGAGACGTCTTCATCCCTGTCCAGAGCCCGGTGATGACCCTGACCAGCTGTCTCTGGAGGCTCAGGAAGCTCTGAAATTAGGGATGCACGATAACTATCGGGCCGATAACTATCCAATAGTTCCGATAAGCCCCGATAACATATGTACTTTTGTCAACACTGCAGTGCCTCGCTCCCTCTGAGCCTTGAATGACCAGCAGTGAATGTTATGTTCAAGTGACGTCGGCATAATCAGAAAAACGATTACTCAATCAGGAAAATCAAGAATACCCCCTCATGCCAGAAAACAACTCGTTAACTCGGTCATAATTTTAGTAGTTGCTGACTTGAATCGATATTCGCAGTATTCTCCCACATAAAAAAGAAAATAAAATAGAAAAGGCTGAAAGAACGACTAGCAAATGAGGGAAGATGGGAATTTACGTTACACCTTGAATGCAGCCTGCAGCACAGTGCTGATCACAACAAACATGGCGACGTGGAACTACATTAAAGTTCCAGAAGAAGATAGTTTGGTGGTTATTTGTGATGAATCCTCCGAGTGAATTCTACGAGGAGGGAAGCACAAGCTTTAATACGTACAACCTGATCAGCCACCTACAACATAACAATCGCTTCCATGGAGTTTTGAAATCGCGCTAATGCGAGCTAATGCTAACATGCACAAGCTAGCAGCAGTCTCCCCTCCCCTCATCTTTCTCATCTAAAGCTTCCAGGAGATAAAAACAAAAAACAAAAAAATCACTGAACCTCATTTACTTTAATTAAAGGTATTAATTTAAATGGAATTACAAGTCAAAATCCTTTAAATGTAATTCTGATGCATGTATTTCCATCAGTTCAAGGAGCCTTTATTTTTTATATCAGTCAGTAATGAACCTTATTTAAGTTAATGTGAGATATCAAATAGGTTTGTTTGATAGATTTATGGAAATGTTTGAGAGGTTTGCCAATAGTTTTTCAATGGAAAAAAAAAAAATCTGTTCATTTAAAGAGTCCAAACAATTTTTGATTTAGTTCATAGTATTGATGTAATGATCTTAGGTATATGTGTGTGTTATCAGTTATCGGCCTTCAGGAGCTGAAAGTTATCGGGTTATCGTTATCGGTATCGGTAATGCAGTTATCGTGCATGCCTATCTGAAGTGAAACCAACTATCTCCCCTTGACTTCAGTCGTCCTCCACGAGCTCCTCTGAGGTATCTGAAGTCTGGTTTCTGTCCTCTAACCTGATCCATCATCCTCCAGACAGACTCCAGTGACGTCTAAAGATCGGCGTGACAGTTTGTCTGCAGTTGGACGGATCAAAACTAGCTGAGGTGACTTGTATCTGCAGGTAGATTTTAGTCCCTCTGGTTCACTAAAACCTCAGATCTGCAGCGAGGGATCACTTCCTGCTGTAAACCCGTCCAGTTCTTTCGGAACCAGGCTCAGACTCAGTCGGGACTGTTTATGAGATGACCGGACGGTGCAGTTGGGGCCTTGCCGGCTCGCCACCGACCCCGAAGTCTCCCACGGCTCCCGCTGCTCCCGAAGGCCCGGAACAAAGACGCATTCAGCGCCGCGGCGGGAACAATGCGTTTAAAGAGCTCGATTATAAAACGGGCTCATTTAAGAGCCGCTGTCACGAAGTCAAAGAGGCCTGACAGCTGAACAGAGGGGGCCCTCTCGCTTCTCCTCTGGATCGCCTCGCATTTGCATTTTCAATTTCCAGCCCTCGGCTCGTTTCATCCCCCAGCGTTGCCCTTTTAAACCATCTCTCAGGATCTGTCTTCCCCTCCAGCCTCGAGCCGTCCAACCTCAGCCCCTCCCGACCCAACCAATCACGTAAATCTCCCCACCGGCATGTTAACGGCCCGGCCGGGATGGAAGATTTTCACACCCCGCATCGATCCTGAGGCGGCGGCGCGCGACAGGACCTCCTCCTCCTCCCCCTCCCCCTCCTCCTCCTCCTCCGGGCCGAAGACACCTTCAGCCTGTGGGACGCTGCAGACAGAAACTCTCAAACTGCATCTATCAGGGGAAAAAAACAAACCTACAAAGCCTCAGCGAACGAGCCGAGTTACCGTCATAAACGAGCACAAACCGGCGGGAAACGTGGCGAGAGGCTCCTCACAAAGGAGACGTTCACCAGCTCCTCTGGTATCTTCGCCGAGCAGCCAGGAAAACTCTTCATTTAACTCCAGGGCGGAGGCCGGTGCGTCTGAGATAATCCACCAGAAACATTTGCATTGTATTATTTTAATGCGAACCGTTTTGAGCAAAAACAAGCTGGAAACATCAGAACATCCGACATCAGAGCTGCAGAACTTCAGAGACACTTTTGACTTTATTCCAGTTCCCACAAACTGTTTTGTTCTCAGAACTTCCAGACGCTCGTGTTCAAGGCTGTTGGCTCTCCAAGCGCCTGGGGGTGTGAAAAAAAAATCGATTTGGCAATATATCGCGATTTTTGGCCGCCCAATATAATATTGATTTTTCAGGTCCTATATCGATTTTTTAGGAAAAATTGTTTAATTTTCACATTTAAATTGTTTAAAATTTAAATGTGCAAAAACACTTATAATAAACAATAAATAGGTTGTTTTAAAGCAGATAGTTTTGACTAGTTTTGACTAGTTTGTCCTCTGAATGATCAATATCATCTGATGAACATAAACAGCAACTTGATTTTTCACCTTTACTTTTAATTTTTATATTAACTGGTTAGAATATCGCAATATATCACGATATGTGATAATATTGTATCGTGACCCAAGTATCATGATACAAATCGTATTGCGAGGTCCTTGTCAATACTCACCCCTAGTCATAGCTAGGCCTGTAGCGATACACTAATCTCGTGATATGATACGACACGATATTCAGCTCAAAATATGATATATATCGATATGCATCTAACAATACATTTACATCATTTTTCGAAAGATTTCAAAAGGACAAAGTGATTTTGGTGACATCTTGTGAGTGTTCCAATGACTTTGTTTGAATTCATTGAACTGAAAGCATCAATTACACATTATATGGCCGGGTTGAATATCGTGATAATATCGTATCTTGACCCAAGTATCATGATACATATCGTATTGCAAGGTCCTTGTCAATACTCACCCCTAGTCGTAGCTAGGGCTGTAGCGATACACACTAATCTTGCAATATGATACGATACACGATATTGGGTTCACAATACCATATTTATCGCTATTTATCTTACAATTCATTTACATCATTTTCCAAAAGATTTTAAAAGGACAAAGTGATTTTGGTGACATCTTGTGACTGTTCCAATGACTTTGTTTGAATTAATTGAACTAAAAGCTTCAATTACACATTAAATGGTTGGGTAGAATATCGCAATATATTGCAATATCGTGATAATATTGTATCGTGAGCCAAGTATCATGATACAAATTGTATTGTGAGGTCCTTGTCAATACTCAACCCTAGTCATAGCTAGGCCTGTAGCGATACACTAATCTCGTGATATGATATGACACACGATATTGGCTCACAATATGATATATATCGATATGCATTTAACAATACATTTACATCATTTTTCGAAAGATTTCAAAAGGACAAAGTGATTTTGGTGACATCTTATGAGTGTTCCAATTACTTTGTTTGAATTAATTGAACTGAAAGCATCAATTACACATTATATGGCCGGGTAGAATATCGCAATATATCGCGATATCGTGATAATATCGTATCTTGACCCAAGTATCATGACACATATCATATTGCAAGGTCCTTGTCAATACTCACCCCTAGTCGTAGCTAGGGCTGTAGCGATACACTAATCTCGCAATATGATACAATACACGATATTGGGCTCACAATACGATATAACTCGATATTCATCTTACAATACATTTACATCATTTTCCGAAAGATTTTAAAAGGACAAAGTGATTTTGGTGACATCTTGTGAGTGTTCCAATGACTTTGTTTGAATGAATTGAACTGAAAGCATCGATTACACATTATATGGTTGGGTAGAATATCGCAATATATTGCGATATCGTGATAATATCGTATCTTGATCCAAGTATCATGATACATATTGTATTGTGAGGTCCTTGCCAATACTCACCCCTAGTTGTAGCTAGGGCTGTAGCGATACACTAACCTCAAGATATGATACATTACACGATATTCAGCTCAAAATACGATATAACTCGATATTCATCTTACAATACATTTACATCATTTTCCGAAAGATTTTAAAAGGACAAAGTGATTTTGGTGACATCTTGTGAGTGCTCCAATGACTTTGTTTGAATGAATTGAACTGAAAGCATCGATTACACATTATATGGTTGGGTAGAATATCGCAATATATTGCGATATCGTGATAATATCGTATCTTGATCCAAGTATCATGATACATATCGTATTGTGAGGTCCTTGCCAATACTCACCCCTAGTTGTAGCTAGGGCTGTAGCGATACACTAACCTCAAGATATGATACATTACACGATATTCGGCTCACAATACGATATATATCGATATTCATCTTACAATACATTTACATCATTTTCTGAAAGATTTTAAAAGGACAAAGTGATTTTGGTGACATCTTGTGACTGTTCCAATGACTTTGTTTGAATGAATTGAACTGAAAGCATCAATTACACATTATATGATTGGGTAGAATATCGCAATATATCGCGATATCGTGATTATATCATATTGTGATCCAAGTATCATGATACATATCGTATTGCGAGGTCCTTACCAATACTCACCCCTACACGTGCCACAGTTTACCGCCGAGTTGACGAAAGGAGACACCTTTCATTTACTGTCATCTTCTAGATGAGGCTTCTCCGTCCAGAACCGAAGCGGCGCCAGATCTTTGGATTTAGAAATCGCCAGTTGAGAAACTAGGGGGGTGGGAACTTCGCCTGGCAACAAGCCGCGTCGGCGGTGGGGGTGGGGTTTACAGTTACCAACTGCCACCGCCACGACGAACTAGTGCAGACGAAACTGAGGACAGCGAGGAACCGTCCTGAGGTTGACCAGCCTTGGGTCCAATGTCAGACACTCAGAAGCGCAAACTTTAATCAGCGGTGGGTCAGGACGGGTGGGTCAGGACGGGTGGGTCAGGTGGGCGGGTGTGTTAGCAGTTAACGGAAAAAGATGAAGAGCTGCTTCAAGCCTCTGAAAGAGTGACGACGCCCACAGACAGACTGAGGACGACTCAACCTCGTACGTGAACAGGAATCACATGTGTGAAGTGTCAAAGTTCTCGGCCTCACAGCCGTCGAGTTTCACTCACTTTTCTTTCTAAAAAAAAAAAACAAAAAAAGAAAAGAGGTTGAAGGGAACCTCAGCCTCTTGTACGTTATCAGACCAGGTTGTGTTGATCATCTGGATTCAAGACCGTGAGCCAAGAAACTGGCAGATTTGTACGTGAGACTCTTTCGCAGTCCCCCCCCCCCCCCCCCCCCCACGCCCCCCCCCCACGCCGCCGCGGTGAATGGACCCGTCCCAAAGAGTCGCTGATGCGGGACTAATCAGGTCCCATTCCAATTCTGGGCACAGCGGAGGACACCAGACCCCCGGCCCCCGAGCTCAAACAGTAAACCAGCAGGTGATCTGCGCTCGATGCATTTTAATTGGTGTGCAGAGATGCAGAGCGCCGCGTGTGCGTGTGCACGTGCGTGTGTGCATGTGTGTCTGTGTGTGTGCACGTGTGTTTGGGCTGTGAAATGCATTTCCAACCCCCGCTCCCCTCTGCACGGCCTGACTTCGAGGCAAATGGAGCCTTCAGACGGCGCTCAGGGTTGAGAGAAGCCCATTGAGCCGGCAGCTCTTTGTGCATCCACAATCAATGGTGGGGGGGTGGGGGGGCTAATGGCTCCACAACAGAGCCTGCAGAGAATATGAGCTCCAGAGGCTCAAAGGCGGAGCAGAACCAGTCCCTTCATAACAGCAGACCACATCTGGATGATGTTCAACAGTGATGACCTGAACCTGGTTCAGACTGTGTTTAATACTGTCATAATCCAAGTAAACAGTAACCGGATTAAGACACGTGGAGACCATCGTCCTGTTACTGGAGTCAACCTTCTCATCCTCCTCCCTCTTTTATTTGCTTTTATAAAAGCAAATAGAATCTTTTCTTTTCTTTGATAGTTTAGTTTCACATCTGTGACGCAACATCAGAAACGTTGCAGGAAGAGCGACTCAGGTACCAGAGTCCAGATGCATCTGCCGGGACAATGGGTGCGTTTACATGGGAAGTTTAATTCCTCTTTAATTCAGAATTAAAGTTAAAGCCGAATAAAAGTTACCATGTAAACACTTAATTCCATATGAAAATGTCAATTCCGAATTAACTTAATTCCGAAGTAAGTGGCTGGTTTATTCCCATTTTAATTCCGCATTAAATAATTCCGCGGTCATGTATACACTCATTCCTCTTTAAATTAATTCCCGTCTTTCTGCGCATGCTCGTTCTCTTGCCCGTCTTTCGCGATGACGCTATTTGGCAAGCAGAGAAAGTCCAGTTCGAAGTGAGTCCGGAATAGAAAGTGCGTGCAAGCCAGTGGGTGGGATTGAGGCAACAGGGTGCATGGGACCAGATGGGAGGAAGCCACGGAAAAAGATCTCGTGGAACGAGCTGTGGAGGGCTGAATCCGCATAAAATTCCTCATTCAGTCAGTCTAACGTCCTGCCCAGCCCATCAAACCTCTTCTGTTGGGCAAGGTGAATCTCAGCATGTCCTTTGCCAGGGAAGAAACCCGCACATCCTAAGCTGTCCTAAAGCACTCGGTGAAGGGCTATCGTGGCGCCATGACCGTGTGTGAAGGCGGTTGCTGAGTCCATTTCGAACAGAGCAACGCTTACAACCATCAAGGCGCGAGAATCCTTCGTCAGAGCCGGAGAACAACCACCTCCCCGACCTAAAGCCCAAATTGGGAACAGCAAAGGACTGCAGCTAAGAGTGGATGGGGAAAGCTGAAATTTTGGAGACCAGACTTCCGTCTTAGTCTCAAGACATCAAGCAGATCATCATGTTGGGAGTTAACAGTGCCCTGGGAGGAAAGAATGGAAGAAGCAAGAGAGAGAAAGAGGGAGAAATATAGCTGGTGGAAGTGTCGCAACCGGGGGTGGCGTGCTCATTGCCAACCGATTGAGGGGGGGAAGAGGCTTGCAGGGAAGTCACTCTGCAAGGTCTAAGCCTCCTGGGCATCACAGTGGCACGTAAGAGGAGAGTCTGCAGCTTCTGCTGCAGAGAGAGCCTCGCGTGCTCTTCTTGACCGGGCTGGGAACTGATCACCCCTGTCGCCTGGGTGATAGTTGAAAGACCCGCCCCCGATGACCTCAGTACATCATGACGATCCAAGAAATAGCATAATTTGATGTATGTAAGAACGGCAGCACGCAGTAAACGGTGTTCAAGAGCAGAGACGATTTATTTAATAAATAGCTTGGAGGAACTGGAAATAATTTAAAGAACAGATGGCAGGAAACATAAAAATTGTGAGCTTTTCAAAGCGGCCAGGTTAAATGAAGGAGGTTTCGCAGATAGAGACGCCACCCAGGTCAAAAATAAGTGGAATGTTGTTGCTAACCAGTTAGCTAAGTTTGTTTTCTTCCGGTAGATGTAAAGACGTCCGCCCCCCCCTATCCAATCAGAACCCTTCCCAACCCCCAGACCTAAAGCGGAGTTAGATAAAGCCGAACTAACGTGTTTTCCATGTAAACCTTAATTCGGAATTACTATTTCCATGTAAACTCGAAGGAAAATAGTTTAATTCGGAATTATTTAATTCCTAATTTTAATTCCGAATTAAAAAACATCATGTAACCGCAGCCAATGACATGAGAACATCTGAACAATCGCAGGTCCAGGTTGGATCTGTTCTGTCCAGGTTGGATCTGTTCTGTCCAGTTGGATCTGTTCTGTCCAGTTGGACCTGTTCTGTCCATTTGGACCTGTCCTGTCCAGTTGGACTTGACCTGTCCAGTTGGATCTGTCCTGTCCAGTTGGACTTGACCTGTCCAGTTGGACCTGTTCTGTCCAGTTGGACTTGTCCTGTCTGTGGACCTGTCCAGTTGGACTTGTCCTGTTCAGTTGGCTGTCCTGTTCAGTTGGGCTTGTCCTGTCCAGTTGGACCTGTCCTGTCCAGTTGGACCTGTTCTGTCCAGTTGGACTTGTCCTGTCTAGTTGGACTTGTCCTGTTCAGTTGGACCTGTTCTGTCCAGTTGGAGCTGTCCTGTCCAGTTGGACTTGTCCTGTCCAGTTGGACCTGTCCTGTCCAGTTGGACCTGTTCTGTCCAGTTGGACCTGTTCTGTCCAGTTGGACTTGTCCTGTCCAGTTGGACCTGTTCTGTCCAGTTGGATCGGTTCTGTCCAGTTGGACTTGTCCTGTCCAGTTGGACCTGTTCTGTCCAGTTGGACCTGTTCTGTCCAGTTGGACTTGTCCTGTCCAGTTGGACCTGTCCTGTCCAGTTGGATCTGTTCTGTCCAGTTGGACCTATTCTGTCCAGTTGGACCTGTCCTGTTCAGTTGGACCTGTCCTGTCCAGTTGGATCTGTCCTGTCCAGTTGGACCTGTTCTGTCCAGTTGGAGCTATCCTGTCCAGTTGGACCTGTTCTGTCCAGTTGGCCCTGTTCTGTCCAGTTGGACTTGTCCTGTCCAGTTGGACCTGTTCTGTCCAGTTGGATCTGTTCTGTCCAGTTGGATTTGTCCTGTCCAGTTGGACCTGTTCTGTCCAGTTGGACTTGTCCTGTCCAGTTGGACCTGTCCTGTCCAGTTGGGTCTGTTCTGTCCAGTTGGACCTGTTCTGTCCAGTTGGACCTATTCTGTCCAGTTGGACCTGTCCTGTTTAGTTGGACCTGTCCTGTCCAGTTGGACTTGTCCTGTCCAGTTGGACCTGTCCTGTCCAGTTGGGTCTGTTCTGTCCAGTTGGACCTGTTCTGTCCAGTTGGACCTGTCCTGTCCAGTTGGACTTGTCCTGTCCAGTTGGACCTGTCCTGTCCAGTTGGGTCTGTTCTGTTCAGTTGGACCTGTTCTGTCCAGTTGGACTTATTCTGTCCAGTTGGACCTGTCCTGTTCAGTTGGACCTGTCCTGTCCAGTTGGACCTGTCCTGTCCAGTTGGACCTGTCCTGTTTAAATGCGGCGCTCATTTTGCCGTTTCGCCGTGCGCCTGCGGATTCGTCTCTTTCACGGTCCAAACGTTTGTCATTTCCGTTTTAATTAATCGCTGTAATTTAATCGGTTTCCCTTTAGTTTCAGTTAAAAAAGGAAAGAAGACACAGGAAGTGATCACCTGAATGACCGATGATCCTCTTTAATGAGGTAAATGTGTTTGTGGGGTTTTAGGGGGGAATTAATGAGGAAGTTACTCCTGGAATGAAACCCTAACTGAGAGCTGAGCCTCCGAGGGAAAACTGTTTTTACGGGGAAGTAGATGGATTCTTTTATGGATTACGACGTGGTGAATTATGGCGCATCAGCTCTTCTGGCGGTCGGAGGAGATGAATTCCTGCGGTTTAACTTCTGGTGTTAACGTCAGGCTCGTCCTGGTCCTGAATGTGTAAGTCCTCCTCAACAGTTGCGTCATTAGTTTAAGACGGAGGAAACATTCAGGGAGCTTGAACCTAAAGGGTAATTAAAGACCGAAAACCCTTTCAGGATCAACTCCAGAGAGGCTTTGGACACAAAACCCACGTCAAGCACAGAACCGGCATTCATATCCACAGAATAATCGATCGCTAAATCCATTATTTAATCCCCACAAGATGAAGAATATTTTCTTAGCTCCATCACTTTTCAACACAAAGTTATTTTCCTCGTGCGGTTTGACATCTCATTTCAGGAACGGCAGCGGACTGACATTAAGTCCGTTCCTCAGACGCAGATTAAAGCCCTACTCTTTGTCTCCCGGCGACAGAAAGCCCTTTTCACTGCTTGATTTGGGAGGAAAGGCTTAGCTAAGAATCCAGGAAATGTGCTCAGTGGCGGCGGAGGTGGCGTGGAACCGTTTGGAGGTCTGGGAGGCTGGAAAACCGACGCCGTGATGCCGGGAACCAGGAAGGCGTCCGTTACCCGGACCGCTGGTCTTTAAAGATCAGGGGGCGGTGCCGACAAAATAAAATTAAATCAATAGTCTGAACCTCAGGTGGTTTTGGTCCAGACTGGTTTTGGTTCAGACAGGTTTCGGTCAAGACCAGTTTTGGTTCAGACCGGTTTTGGTCCAGACTGGTTTTGGTCCACACAGGTTTCGGTTCAGACCGGTTTTGGTCCAGACTGGTTTTGGTCCAGACCAGATGTGGTACAGACCGGTTTTGGTCCAGACTGATTTTGCTTCAGACTGGTTTTGGTCCAGACCGTTTTTGGTCCAGACTGGTTTTGGTTCAGACCAGTTTTGGTCCAGACCGTTTTTGGTCCAGACTGGTTTTGGTTCAGATCAGTTTTGGTTCAGACCAGATGTGGTCAAAACCTGAAAGTAATGGAGCTCAGGGTAATGGAGTAATGAAGGTAGAATATTGCAATATATCGTGATATCGCGATATTGTGATAATATCATATCGTGACCCAAGTATCATGATACATATCGTATTGCGAGGTCCTTGCCAATACTCCCCACTAGGTGAGAAGCTCTTCTGCCTCCTTATTTTAGTTTTACAACATTGTCCCGGCGCTCCAAACAGCAGCAGGTATAAGCTAACCGTAAAATCTGCATAGTTACATCTCAAAAAAAGTCAAATCCTGCATTTTATATCGTATCTACCGTGAGGCGATCTGATTTTCCAAATCCTTCATGCCGTTTTAGAGTAATTCCCAGGGATGCACTTGGACATGCAAACCTTAGATAAACAATAAAAGATTTAATTCTGAATTCCAGCAAAGCTGGTAGGCGGGGCTTTTTCAGGCCACTGCAGCCGACCAATCAGAACAGAGGGGACTTCAGGACTCCCAGCTTTCTGATTTCAATCATAAATAGGAAAAATAATTTCACCTGGAGTTCAGCTTCAGGCTTTTAGCATGTTGGAAGTGACTTTGACAGGAAAAGAAGACCGACTCTTGAAGCTGAGTTTAGCAAATGGCACCACAGAGACCTGTAGGGACGCATCCTGTGGACATGAGCTGCAGGAGTAAAGAAGACTAGTTTATACAAAAGACGAACAACGATCAAAACGTTGTTGGACACCAGACTTGATCCAGCAGTCAAAGCCGCATCACTTCGCTGAGCACGGCCAACGCTAGACCGCTAACAAAGGCTAAGAGACTGAAAAAATAAAGGTGGTAAAGCACAGAAGCTGCAGCCTCTGCTGTCATTGTTCAGAGAACCAGGGCAGACAGGGCCAGTATACACTGTGGAGTTCCACAGGGATCCATTTTAGGGCCTTTATTATTTTCAATTTATATAAATGATTTAAGTGAGGTATCACGTGAACATATTCCAATAATGTTTGCAGATGATACCACTTTGGTTATATCCAATTCAGACTTCAACACACTGATGAAAAAAGCCAATACAGAATTATCTGCATATGACAAATGCTTTAAATTAAACAAACTATATTTAAATATAAAAAAATCAAATTACATTATTTTTTGTGGTAAAAAAAAAAAAATTAATTCCTGTTAACGCCTATAGTTCCAAACTTTCAATCGCTTCAGCTAAATTAACTTGTGTCTCATCCACCAGATTTCTGGGTGTAATTATAGATGTGGCCTGGGTGACTAAAAAAGTTAACAAATCACTTGTTATAATTCGAAAAGTAAGTCACCAGATGAACTCTAAATGCTTGCTAACGCTCTATTACAGTTTAATCTATCCATATTTGTCATATTGTTGTATAGTGCGGGCGAGTACTTTTCCATTTCATTAGTTCTACCTTTATGTTTTTAATTCTTACTTTGAGAACTCTATATTTTTATGTTTTTTTTTGTTCATGTATGTATGTAAATGTGTGTATATGTGTGCATGTATGTATGCAAATGTGTATGTATGTGTTTATATATATATATATATATATATATATAATTCTTTTTTTAATTTTAGACTGTACAGTGTTAACACTGATGGATCGGTGGAGGCGTAGTTATAAGCCCAGTTTGGTTTCCTGCCTCTCACCTGCACTTGTACTATTGTATTTTTTAACATTACAAATAAAATAAATAAAAACCAGAAATCAAGATCTGCAGAGAAAACGTTTTGTTTGCCACCCTGTGAACTGAAAGCTATCAGTGCAAAGAAAACTTTGTGCTTCGTTGATGACGCGCCGAACACAACGATGTCCTCGAAAGCATTGACTCCGCAGGTGCTAGATGAGCTCCCTCATTTTTCCAGAGTTTGAAGCTGAAGAATTTGGGAGTGCGAGCCTGGCGGCAAATCAAGACGGTCAGACATCATCTCCTCTGCAGACCCCCATCTGCCTCAAAGTTAATACATTAACACATTTAACACTTCCGGACCCTTCCAGCGCTCCTCTACCAGGATACCGACTGACTCAACAACATTTGCGGTGCCAGATGGACGTTTTAGTAAATTATGTGTCAAGTCTGTTTAAATCAAGTGGGTCTCAAGCCTCAGAGTTTGAATATTAAGTTTTTTCATCTGCATCATTTGGAGCAGTACCACCGCTAAAAGTACACACGGCTGCCGCTAGTGGAGCTGTTAGCGTAGCTCGCTGAAGCTACTCCACAGCTCGCTCCTTCCTGAGGCCCATCTGCAGGCGCAAAAGCTGCACATCTGAGGAAAAACTAGATGAAACGGTGAACTATTCATGAGGCGTTTATAAATAAACGGGAGCCGGCGGAGCAAGCTGCCATAAAATCTGCCCGCGGAGTGATAACGGGCGCGTTGCAGATCTCATCGCCGCCATCGAGTATCAGCAGAGATGTTTCCAACATCGCTCAGGGCGAATGGAGCGAAGAGGGGGGAAAAAAAAGAAAACGAGCGCAGTTTATTTTATAAAGGAGATGATGCATCATCCTGAGTTTTTAAACAGAGTCGTTCTGCCCCCCCACCCCCATCTTATTCCCACCCGTCCTGCAGCTTTGTGTGTCCTTTGAAACTAGCATATGAGAGAGGATGCTGGGATCTCCAACCTCTGGACACCTGGCTGCCAGTTTTATCCTGAAACATGTGCATTTCCCTCATCTGGCAGTCAATGCCACCCCCCCACCCCCACCCCCCATGCACGGCGAGCTGCTCCGCGCCTGACAAATGAGGCCTCCGCACTTGCAGCAGCTTTATAAAACCGCCGTTCGCATCTAATCTGCAGCGCCATCGACTCGCGCAGGATCAGCTCGCATAATTGGTGGCACATACATTAAAATCAATGTCACAAGAATAATTTTAATTCTCTTGGGGAGGGAGGATGTTGTAACCGTGTCTTCATTTTGTCTCACCGCCTCACAGAGAGAGAGAGTAGACACTACATTTATTTTAATCTAGTGTCTACTGCAGCCAGCGGCAGTTCAAAAGTCAGATTCTCCTCCGTCGCTAACTTCTCGTTGTCTCAAAATGAAGGAGAACTGCGTTGAGTTCCCTCCAGCAACCTTCCTGCCCGCTAGCTGAAACAAACGGGAATCCTGAGGGAGCCGGCGCGTCCTTAAACGCAATGACTGACATGAAAGAGGCACTCTGAACGAAGTCAGGTGGTAGATTGCGTTAGCCAGACTCCCCAGAGGTGGAGCGGGAAGGACGCACCGCAGAGATTTACATAACCTCTACTCTACGTCTACGAAATCAGCCGACATTGACCTATAAAGTGCATCAACGCAGGAAAAATAGTTTGGTAACGTTTAGAGATGGCGTCGCTCCGGTGTCTCCACCAGCGTCTTTTATTTGCAACACATGGAGAAGACGTCGGAGCGGTGACGTCCCGTCACCAGGCGGGCCACGACCAGATTTACAGGCTGAATCTGAATCCGCTTAGTCGGATGCTTCAGTCCCAGTCCAAGGGCTACATCCGGGTTGCTCGTCTGACTCAATCCAGAAAGTGAAGGGGGGGGGGGGGGGGGGGGGGGGGGGGGCTCAACTATGAGAGAAATGGACATTTTTAAAGCCTTGCTTTGGATTTTTATAATGAACTGCATCAGGTAAAATGATGAACAGTCATCAGTTTTTGTATAAATAGGGGGCGTGGTCTTGTGATTGACAGCTAGCAGTGGTAAACTGCCATCAATGATCAGCGCTTGGCACCGGTTTGACTTGATGTGTGAACCATGGTTTAAAACCATGTGGTTAGTTGTGCTGTTGACTGTACTGAGAGACCCCCCGCCCGGAATGACCGGCAGTGAATGTTATGTTCAAGTGACGTCGGCATAATCAGAAAAACAATTACTCAATCAGGAAAATCAAGAACACCCCCTCAGGCCAGAAAACAACTCGTTAACTCGGTCATCATTTTGGTAGTTGCTGACTTGAATTAATATTCGTAGTATTTTCCCACATGTTACACATAAAAATACAAAAAATAGATAAGGCCGAAAGGACGACTAGCTAACGAGGTAACGGAGGAATTTACGTTACCTCAAATGCAGCATTGCGGCACAGTGCGCTGATTAAAAAAAAAAGACAAAACAATTTAGGGACGATTGTATGGAGCTTGGTTGTATGGAACCATCGCTTCCATGGAGTTTTGAAATCACGCTAACATGAGCTAACGTGAGCTAATGTGAGCTAACGTGAGCTAACGTGAGCAAGCCAGTAGCAAGTCTCCCTGATCTTAGGTATATGAGTGTGTTATCGGTATCGGCCTTTAGGAGCTGAAAGTTATCGGTTATCGGTATCAGTTTTAAAAACAGTTATAATGCATCCCTAACTCTTCTGATAAAAAACAAGACAGTAAAAGAGTGAAATCTACGTAAGAGCACATTTCTGACCCCCGGTGTACTAGAAAACAGTCTGAAACACCAGAGGAGGGAGTAATCCGGCTCTGCAGCCGCTGCTTCCTCGACCCCTGTCCTCTGGGGGAGGAGCCAGCAGAGGTGCAACCAGAAGAGGAAGACCCAACGGAAGTATCACGTTCCTGCAGCTGAAATGGATCTGAGCTGAAGACGGTGATCAAAGAGGTGGATGAGTCAGGTGCTTCCTGCTCTTGACGGCCACACCTGCGGTCGGGCGCCATTAGGGTTCACGCGCCAAGGGGGAACCTGACCTGACACCCGTTTGAAGTGTAAACGACAGCGGGACACGGAGCTGGAGGATGACGCGGCGCACCTGCAGGGCCCTCGGGGGATGGCGCACCTGCAGGGCCGCCGGATCACCTTCGCGCCAGCAGCATCAGATGCAGGACTGTGGACGCCCCCCCTTTTCTTTCCCCGTTGGGCTCCGCGGGTTTCACAGTCACAGGGTTTCACAGTCACAGGTTTCACAGTCACAGGTTCACACAAAACATGTCAACCTTTTCCACAAAGCTGTTCCAAAAGATGATATCTGAGCGCCAAGGGACAAAAAGCTTTCTTTTCTGCACCGGCTGCCAACGTGATGGATCTGAGAAAAGTCTCATTTGTTCTGAAAAACTGGGGAAAATGAAAAAATAAAATAAAATAACTCGCGACTGAGTTGCTCTGAGGTGGCGCGGTTTGACCCAGAGTTACATGTCTCAGCTAATGAAACAGTTCTCAACTTTCTAAAAAAAAAACCCTAAACAGCCGACATGCATAACCAACCCCCCGCAGACGGCTGGAGGGCCCCTGGGGGATGTTGGAGCCGGCAGGCAGCTTATATACATATATTATATATATATATATATATATATATATATATATATATATATATATATATGTATATATATATATATATATATTAGGGGTGTAACGGTACACAAAACTCTCGGTTCGGTACGTACCTTGGTTTTGAGGTCACGGTTCGGTTCATTTTCGGTACAGTAAGAAAACAAAATGCAAAATATAAATGTGCTAGTTGTTTATTACACACTTTTGTGCTTTTAAAACAATAAGAACATTAGCCTATACAAAGCTAGAATTTTGCTCAAAAATATAAGTACAATATTCTGAAATGTAGATATTTTGAAAAACAAAATAAAAATAATATTGGCTCAGACTTCTTCTTAAAGAAAATATCCATCTGATGTGCAAAATTGAACAGTTGCAACACTGAACAGTTTCAAGTTGTTGCTCAGATTAAATAACATGAATAAGGCTCAGACTGTTTCTTTAAAAACAAATCATTGTATTTTTTCATAAAGTCCCGGTATGATTTTCTGGCTAAAATGTGGACGAGAAGGTAATTGATATCGGGGCTCAAATACTTTTATCATGTGTTTGAAGCCAGCGTTTAGGGTAATTAGGGTCTTAAATCTGCAGCTATAAAACACAACTTCGGCTCCCCGGTAAAATATAAACAGGGACAAAGAGAAGTTGATAAAACCAAAGTGGTTTGCCGACATTGTTCATCCGAGATCGGGTATGTTTCTGGCAACAAGTCTGACCTGTTAACTCATTTGAAACGGCACCACCCCAGCGTGAACATCGCTACAAAAAGAGAAAGACGACCAAGTACAAACACAGCTTCCCACCACATTTAACACTATGTCGCGGGAGGCTTATTGCCAATGCTGGCGGCATTAGCATTAGCCACGACATCCGCTACAACTGCTGTTTGTTGTGCTCCATGCGGTCCTCTACTTAATATGTCCGTGTGGAAACTCGTTCGGTACGCCTCCGTCCCGAACCGACCACGTCATACCGAACGGTTCAATACAAATACATGTACCGTTACACCCCTAATATATATATATATATATATATAAGGGGTGTGAAAAAAATCGATTTCGGCCACCCCGATATATCGATTTTTCAGTTCCTAAAATCAATTTTTTATTCATTAATACACTAATAACACTAATAATAAACAATAAATAGGTTGTTTTGAAGCAAATAGTTTTGACTCAATTTGTCCTCTGAATGATCAATATCATCTGACGAACATATACAGCAACTTGATTTTTCATCTCTACTTTTAATTTTGATATCTACTGGGTAGAATATCACAATATATCGTGATATCGTGATAATATTGTATCATGACCCAAGTATCACGATACATACACTTGCCAATACTCACCCCTAATATATATATATATGTATATATAATATATATATATATATATATATATATATATATATATATATATAAATAAGAAAAAATAAGGAAGAAACAAAGTTCCCGAGTATTAGCATTATAACAATAATTTTCAGCATTTAATAAATCAAATCCAGCCCAATTTTCAGTTTCATGGCGCTGACCAACAACAAATAACAGCACAGAGACTTTGACTCCGGCTGCAGCTTCAGCTGAAGAGCACCTTGACTTTATGGTGCGTTTTATCCTCCGGGCTTAATTAAACTCCAAGAGCCGCGGCGGCCCGGGAAAGTCCACATCCAGCCGGCTGACAAACACCTCTCATTGGCTTGAGAAGGACAATTAAAAGCGCCTGTCACCCCGTAATGCCGCAGATAATTGGTTTGCCCCAAACTCAGCTGGAAAAACCAATCGGTGGATAATTCATTCTCAGCTGGAGAAGATCAGTGGGAGAAAGTGAACCGAGATCAATGAAAAACTATTATAATCTGCATTTCATTCCCCGGATTTCTTTAGCTCCGGCCGCGGTTCCTCACAACCCGACTTCGAGCCATATTTTATTTCTAAGGTTCAATTAAATACCAAGAACCAGGGAGGCTTTTTAAAACCAACATCCACAAGAAGACTGATCTCTCTCATCAGGATCAGACTTTCCTGTGAGACTCAGTGAGCACCGTGATGATTTTACTGACAATAAACTGATGCTTTTTTCACTTTTATTTCAGATATTTAATTTGCTACCTGTTCCATTCAAACACTTTTGGAATAAACTAAAACTTCATGTGTTTTTCTGTATTTTTTTTTACCTGTCAGGACATAAAATGGTGACTAACTGGTCGCCAAATGCGACCAAAATTTGACCATTTCAACCGTTTTTTTCTGCCTTGTCGCCAGTGGCCCTATGGAATCCGCGATCACGGAATCACGGAATTGGAGATTAAAAACGGAATTCACTTTAAATGCGCAATATAACAGAACTGAATGTCAATTTAAAATTGTGTCAAATTAAAAGGAACTTTTCTTTCGAAAAATATGTTCCAAGAGGGGTCACTAAAAGGCGGGGACACTTCTCTGCCCCCTCATGCCCCCGTGTTCCTCATTAGATATAGGTCCCGAACTAGACTTACTGCTAGCTGCTACCTGCAAACTGCTGGTTTAGTAATCCCCGCTAACCGCTTTTGCAATCTTCCGCTCCCTAAACCCGCTATCCCTAAGTAGAGGCTTTAGGAGATCTGGCGGAAGATCGGGGCCATAATATCTCCAGCATGTCCTGGTCTTGCCCGTGGTCTTCGAACAAGGATCGTTGAATGAGTGAAAAGCACAAACGTAAAAAAAAAAATAAAATAAAATATATAAAATATAAAAAATGGAAAAAAATCTATCAAAAAAAATCCAACAAAATGATTGTGGCTCAGCACAACCAGAACATTAGAATCAGAACAACAGGTAATTTCTGAGGTAACAGCAGAAACTTTTAACGGGGAGTTCAACTTGTCAGTTGTTACAAATAACCTTGTTTCTGTCAAATCCTCCGTCTGGGAGAACTTTAAAATGAAAATGTCAATGTTAAAGTTCAGTAAAGTTTTTTTGCGGTCCAGAATTTTTTTTTTTTACACTGAATTGTTAATATTGCTACCTGAACTGTAAAGTTCACAGATTTTTACCATTCTCCATGTCTGTTTTAGTTTTACCGCATGTTTACCTGCCATTTGTCTTCCGGTTCCGCAGCCAGTAACAGACTTTTCAAAACAAAAGCATGTGAACAACATGCGTTACGCGTGATAAAAATAAATGTTGGCGTTAATAAATTAATAATAAATTAATAATAAATTAATAATAAATGCGTTATTATGGCGTTAACTTGCCCAGCCCTAATAAAAACATTAAAATGTACTGTTATAATTGCATAAATCATCTATATTTAATTACCTTATATACTGTCTTGGGGTTAAATTTACATAAAATGCTTAAAACGGAATTCTCAAAAATTAAAAATCGAAAAACACAGAAAATGAAAAAAATTAAAACGGAATTTAAGAAAAAAATAAAATGGATTTCATAGGGCCCTACATGCTGGGAGCGTCCATGATAATGTCAGCAGTCTACGGGGGGGTATGGGGCGACGAAAAACACTGGCGACCAAAATTACTAGCTGGCTACCAACTTCAAAAACCTGGTAGCCAGGGGCTACTTGGTAAAAATTCAGATTTTATGTCCTGTCTGTAAACAGAAAACATGACAGTAAATGTTGCTGGATCACTAAATCCCAGCTGTCTGGAGTCTACGAAAGTCATTAACAACGTCTATTCAAGCATTTCCTTATACTTCTTTTATTTACTTACTTCTTCAAAAAGCGGGGGCAGAATTCATCCTCAGATCAATGGCGAAACGTTGACATGTAATTTAACATTCACAAAGGAAACCCACAAACAAACCTCCCGGATAAAAACCCAACAGCGTGTTGGATTAGTCCGGATGACGACGACGACTTCCCGCTGTGAACAAATGAGTAAGTCGGAGCGAACGGCTTTCATGAGCAGCATCAGAGCGAACCCCGAGTGGAATAATCGGAGACACTCCCACCGCCGCTCGACGCCGTGTTTATGAGACGACAGACGTGTCATCAATCAGCGGCCTCTGCATGAAAACACTTCAAATTGCCAGATCTGTAAAAAGCCGAGGAGTTGAAGTGCTGCCTTTGCCAAAAAGCATGATTAATGTTGTTTCCACTGAAGTGCAGTGAATAAATGGAAATTTCAGCTGTTTTCATATAAGGAGACGGGAGGCAGATGGAGCATCTTGTCATCTATCATTCGTTTGTTTCCGCTTCATTGCCTCGAATGAAACAGCTTGTTGAAGGATAGAAAACAAACATTTACGCCCCGAAAAGTAATCTTTGCGTTCATGTTTCAGAACATTTGTTGCTCGACAAACTCAAACTGGGACGGGAAAACGACAATGGAAATGCTAATAAATAACAATAAGCCCTCTCGTGATCATTTGGAAACGTTTATCTGTGCGAAAGTTCGAGCGATGTCAGGCAGGGAATAGTTTATTATAAATCTTTCAACTGAAGTAGGATTCACAATGCACACAATGCACTCCATCGTTCACCATGCAGGGGTTCATCGACACAGCTGCCCCTCAAAAGCATTGAGCAGGTTTCAGTTCATGAGACTCTGGGCTCCTCTGGGCTCTGTGATGGGGGGCGCCGCCCGCCTCAGTTCAGTCAGCTGTTGTGCCTCAGAAACAGTGACGGACCCGGTAGGATCCACTGACTTATCAAACTACCACACCGTACCAACTGGTGGCAGAGGTGCAGCACTTCAAGGGCCGTCAGACTGGATGCGGTGGGTGCCGCCCTCCACTCCGGAGCCCACTCGGGTCTACGGGCGCAAGAATGGCTTGTGCAGTTTCCTGCCTTTACAGTAAAATGTTCATCTGACACGATCGTTTGCCTCATTTGTGCCTCTGTGCTCCTGAAGAACACCTGAGAACAGTTAGCATACAGCTAGCAGATCCTGGACGAGCACTTCTGAGATCAGCAGCTTGTTTCCTCTCCGGCTTCAGATGCATTGATAAGGATATCAATGCATCTGAAGCCGGAGTTGGTTTCAGAGACTAGCAAAAAGATAAATGTAATAGAGAGATTCACAATTCAGAAATCAAGATAATATCTCTTAAACACTTCCTGGAAAGTGAAACCCTAACCCTGTAACCCAGGAAATGGTGCCCGACATGGACATGATTTCTCTCCCATACCGGACCTCAACGGTGAGGGCAGCACAGACCACATCCGACCTTAAAGGCCTTTTTCACTGTTTGCAAACCACCAATGAATAAAAGGAGAAGGAATAAAGAAGAAGAAGAAACAGTGACGGAGCTGAAGTAGTTTTTCGTGTATCTGTTTATCTTTTTGGAAAGTGATGGCTCATGCTCAAAGAGGACATCAAGATGGCTCAACAACATATCCAATCAGTACCGAGTCAACAGAACAAAAGGTGTGTGACCTTAACAGGATATTCAAAAAAAAAAAAAAAAACCCTGAAGAGAACAATAACACTGAGCAACAAAGGCAGCAACACTGTCTTTCAGTCAGGATGGGTGAAGATGGACCCGCAGAATGACAACGGACCAGCAGGGGAGGAAGGAGAAGCAAGACAATAGATAGACATGCAGGCTGATGAGGCACAGGAGTTCACAATCAGGACAAGAGAAGTCAAACAAGAACCCACACATGAAGAAGAGGACTTTCAAAATAAAACAGGAAGTGATGAAAACAAAAAAACAGAAGTCCAAAAAGCAAAAGAACACACTCAAAATCCCATGACCGTGACACAAGGGACTTCAATGAAGAACGGCGGAACAAAAAGGTATGGCAAAGATGAAAAAGATGATGTTACAGACACAAGAAAGAAGAAAAACTGATTTAAGTTGCACAAATATAGACAAAAGGACACCAAAAGGCCCCACATACGACTATGAAGGTAAAAACAAATCAGCTACAGAGTAACAGAACTGCTGTTAGGGATCAGAAAATGATCACACAAAACTACTACAAGGAGAAACAAAGTTACCATGAGATGAAACAAGCTCCTGAATGATACAAAAAAACAAAACAACGACCCCCCCAAAAAAGAGATATAAGACAACAAGATGGAGCCAAATGAAGCAATAGAGACAAAACAAGCTGCAGAGACACTGAAATCAAAAGGACTATAAACGACTCAGCAGATGGTCGAAGGTGTTGTTTTCCTCACGAAATGATTTTACTCTCCAGCAGCTCAACCGACAGAGTTTGCTCCACAAACCCACTTCGTATTTCAGACGCCGCTGTTGCAGTAGGCTTTAGCCTCGGCGACCTTTTCACGAAGAATTCAGGAGACAACTCATCATCACCTGTAATGCGCCGTCCTCCTGACTGGGCCTCAAAACACATTCACGCCGGCATGTTTCTTTCCTTTATTTTGAGTCAGTGGTTTATTTGCTGTTTTTAAAGTCGGAGCCTCTACCTGCTCCTTCGCCGCCGCGCTCCTCATCGTCAGCAGCTTCTGACGGGAGCTCCAGCTAAACGGCGAGGCTGTAAACCACGAGCGGCATCGACAGGACGTCGATATTCCTCCGCGGCCCAGTTAACGTCAGAGAGGGCTGCTGAAAATTTAATCACGCCTGCCACACTTTCCCCCGTACGCTCGTACGGGTTCCTGGCAGGAACGCAGGAGGGGGGACTCTGAAGTCATCTCCCAGGACGGGGGCGTTTGAAAGCCTCGCAGAGGGCCAAATTATGCAGCGTGATTTCATTTATGGTGGCTGCCTCTCCAGCGGCCAGGAACAAACCTGACTCAGCTCATACGAGGCTCCGCTGTGTGAAACAACATCTGGTCAAATAAGAATCAGAGCTGGGAACCAGCAGACTGATATAAACCACTGATCTGAGCTGTCGGCTCCGCCCGAGCTACAACAGCTGCTTTACAGTCACTAGCAGTATCACTACCAGTACCAATAACACTACCACTACCAGTATCACTACCAGTACCAGTAACACTACAACTACCACTACCAGTACCAGTACCACCACCAGTAACTACTAATACCACTACCACTGCCAATACCAGTACCACTACCAGTAACTACTGGTACCACGACCAGTAACACTACCACTACCAGTAACACTACCATTACCACTACCACTACCAGTACCACTACCAGTAACTACTAATACCACTACCAGTAACACTATCACTACCACTACCAGTAACACTACCATTACCACTACCACTACCAGTACCACTACCAGTAACTACTAATACCACTACCAGTACCAGTAACACTACCACTACTAGTATCACTGCCAGTACCACTAACACTACAACTACCACTACCAGTAACACTACCATTTCCACTACCACTACCAGTACCACTACCAGTAACTACGAATACCACTACCAGTACCAGTAACACTACCAGTACCACTACAACTACCAGTACCAGTACCATTACCAGTAACACTACCAGTATGACTACCAGTACCACTACCAGTACCAGTACCAGTACCAGTACCAGTACCAGTACCAGTACCACTACCGGTACCACTACCAGTAACAGTAACACTACCAGTATGATTACCACTACCATTACTGGTATGACTACCACTACCAGAACCACTACCAATACCAGTACCACTACCACTACCTGTAACACTACCAGTATGACTACCACTACCAGTACCAGTAAGACTACCAGTATGACTACCACTACCAGTACCAGTAAGACTACCAGTATGACTACCACTGCCACCACCAGTATTACTGCCAGTACCACTACCAGTACCACTAGCAGTATCACTACCAGTATGACTACAACTACCAGTACCACTACCACTGCCAGTACCACTACCAATACCACTACCAGTATGACTCCCAGTACCACTACGACTACCAGTACCTGTATCAGGTGACAGGTGATGTGACCTTAAACATCACAATTAGGAGAACGTTTCCTCAACAGCGATTAATGACTAATTATTTTAACTTTGTTGTTTTGTTTTTTTTTTTTTACCTCAGGAGGACCTTTATCTATTAAACCTGGTTATTTATCTAATCAGCTCACACGTCACAAGACTGCTGACCGCTGAGGACAGATCAGTTTCAGTTCTGTCCTTGACCTTTGACCCACTTCTTCTTCTTCTTCAGATGTAGAATAGTGTTTGAACAGCGTGATGTTTCAGCCCAGATCCCTCAGAGTCCAGAGACGTCGCCCTGCCTCTGGAAACAGCTAGCATCAGGCTGCTATCAGCTAACCATGAAAGGTTCCTTCTGGATCCTTCTGGATACTAATTTTTCACTAAATCATCACCACAATCACCCTTTTTGAAATGACATAATTAATCTTTTTGCCGCATGTGAAGAAACGCAGGTAAAAGCAAGTTTAAGAGTCACTAATCCTGAGAGTGGGTTCCAGCTAACGTAAAGCCAAAACTGCTGCATGTAGTTTCAGGACGATCAAGAGGAAAACCACATCCTTACATACGAGGGGGGAGGGGAGGGGGGGGGGGAGACGCCGAACATATGTGGCTGCAGAAAAACAAGCCTCCCAAATGAAAAGCTCTGCACGCCGCAAAATTACACAGCGCAGACATATGGAGGGAAGGAGCTGACAGATAAACAACATTTACAGGAGGTTTCAACGCCAGAGCTGCTCGCTCACCGATCTCATTGATCAGAAACCGATCATCAGCTCACTCAACAAAACACACATTTACTCCACCAATCGATAAAATGATTCAGAATTGACCTCAAAGGTTCACATTAAATCCCAGCAGAGCGCCGCTGGAGTCCGTTCGTCCCGCCCACCCTCCAGATGTTACCCACGCTGCTTCCCGCTCCATATTTACCCGACACGCCTCCTCATTCCTCGTCGCGCCGTCAAGTTCTTGCTGAATTTTGTTGTCAGGCATCTAAATTGCTTCAATTTTACGGGGCGTTGCCTCGGTCGATAACGGCGGTTGGTGCGGCTCTTCTCTATGGAGCCCCGTTTGGGTCATCATTCAATGAATAAATGAGTCTATTATTATGAAATACAGGCGTTTATTATTATGAAATACGTATCCATTATTATGAAATGTTTCCCATTATTATGAAAAAAATTTAATTAATATGAAATGTATTTTTATTATTATTTAATTTTAGTTTAATGCATAATAGTTTATTTCAGAATGGGTTTTTTATCTAAGAATGAGTTTTTACATAATGGCTTCGTTTTTCATAAGAATGAGCTTTTACATAATAATGACATTTTGCCAGTGGGCGGGGCCAGTGGTTGACCTGCACGCTCATTGGCTGATCCTTCTCCATTCTACGCTCTGACATCGACTAGTTTTGGCCATGAGGTCCCATTAGCAGCGGGCCGTGGCGTCATCAAGGTGCGCTCCTAGTCCGATTGTAGCTATGGCAGCTTGGACTGAGCTACGGGAAACCTTGACGTTTCTTAGTCGATGTCAACTTTTAACCGTAAACTGAGGTGCATTCTGCCACCTACTGGCCTGGAGTATATACATTGCACCTCTCGCCCACTATCGATATTCACTGTTCTGTTGCTTATGCCTGAATGAAAGAGCAGCCAATCACATAAATGGCTCCGCCCTCTCTGCTGTGATTGACACACAAATCATTCTTATCATAATAATGGGAAATACCACACTGCAGGTAGGAATGCTGAAGTAATGCAACAGCCGTCCAGCAGGTCACGCACTGGTCAAAGATCGCGATCCCGGGACTAGAACAAACCCATTTCACTGTCTCGTAGAGGTCTTCACGGGTCCACTTTCATGGACCCAAGCCCTAATGGACCCGTGAAAATTTGACCCGAAACCGACCCGACCCGAGTTACCCGAATAGAACCGAGACAATCCAGCCCATAGTTGCTCAGTTTGACTGAGTTAACTGAGTTAAAAGTTGTCTAGCGTTGAATAAAACTTGATTTTTTCTTACCTAAAGTTGTCTTCTTCTACCCGGTTCAGTTGCTACATAGGCTACGTGATGTAAACAACAACAAATCCACGTCGTTATTTTCTTTGTGGATACAGATGCTATTGGTAGCAACTGCTAACGCTAATAGCCTACACCGGTCAGGACGTGTGGTGAATATGTTCTCTCATCCAGCGTATCCAGCAACGATATGTATCATGATACTTGGGTCACGATATGATATCATCGCAATATCATGATATATTACGATATTCTACCCAGTTAATATCAAAATTAAAAGTGCACATTTAAGTAACCATTACAACATACTAACGATATCGATATTAGGAGCTGAAAAATTGATATTATATTGGGTGGCCGAAAATCGCGATATATTGCCAAATCGATTTTTTTTTTCACATCCCTACTCTCGGGTAAACGCAGACCCAGTCTGTCAGAGAGCACCGACCGGACCAGAGACTAACTGTACCGATTCTGACCCGAACCCGGAGTCACGTCTTTTGAATGGACCTGAGACCCGATTCTGGTTGGAACCTGGAGTTTTTTATAGTTTTTGGGTTGTGGAGTTGTTCCAAAGACCTCTACGGTTTGTTCAGCGGCGGGTAACAGCGAGGACGCCCGTCTGACGGGAACCCAAACTCCGAGCAGCAGCAGCAGCAGCAGCAGCAGGGATCCGGGCTTCGTCAATAAACATGGCGGAGGCGGGTTCTTCCAGGCGCCACGGAGTGACAGCCGACACTCATTTACATGACGGCTGTTCTTTTCTTTTACATATTTAATAAAAGAGCAGGAAGACGCCGGCGCCGTAATGAGTCCATGAATATTAGATGGTCCTGCAGCAGGTTGGGAACATCACTGCAACAGCAGCGACTCCGTCAGAACAAATCAGATCCTGCAGAGGTGACGGAGTTCAGGCCCAGATGTTGGAGCCCCTGTTACTGAAGCACCTGGAGATGGTTTATGAAGGGGGCGGGGTTAAAATATAAAAAACAAACAAACAAACAAACTCCTGGATGTCCTGAAAAGCTTTCTGCCAACGTTGTATCTGGGTCCAGTGTCAGGACCAGTATCAGGACCAGTCTCTGGACCAGTATCAGGACCAGTCTCTGGACCAGTATCAGGACCAGTATCTGGACCAGTATTAGGACCAGTATCAGGACTGGTATCAGGACCGGTGTCAGGACCGGGATCGGGACTGGTGTCAGGATTGGTGTCAGGACTGGTGTCAGGACCGGTAGCGAGACTGGCGTCAAAACCGGTATCTGGGCTGGTGTCAGGACCGGTCTCTGGACCAGTATCAGGATCAGTCTCTGGACCAGTATCAGGACCAGTATCAGGACCAGTGTCAGGACCAGTATCAGGACCGATATCAGGACCAGTATCAGGACCGGTTTCAGGACCTGTATCAGGACCAGTCTCTGGACCAGTATCAGGACCGGTATCAGGACCGGTATCAGGACCAGTTTTAGGACCGGTATCAGGACCAGTCTCTGGACCAGTATCAGGACCGATATCAGGACCAGTATCAGGACCGGTTTCAGGACCTGTATCAGGACCAGTCTCTGGACCAGTATCAGGACCGGTATCAGGACCGGTATCAGGACCAGTTTTAGGACCGGTATCAGGACCGGTATCAGGACCTGTATCAGGACCAGTCTCTGGACCGGTATCAGGACCAGTATCAGGACCAGTATCAGGGCCAGTATCAGGACCGGTATCTGGACCGGTGTCTGGACTGGTGTCTGGACCGGTGTCAGGACCAGTATCAGGACCGGTATCAGGACCGGTGTCAGGACTGGTATCAGGACCGGTGTCAGGACCAGTATCAGGACCGATATCAGGACCAGTATCAGGACCGGTATCAGGACCTGTATCAGGACCAGTCTCTGGACCAGTATCAGGACCGGTATCAGGACCTGTATCAGGACCAGTCTCTGAACCAGTATCAGGACCGGTATCAGGACCGGTATCAGGACCGTATCAGGACCGGTATCAGGACCAATATCAGGTATCAGGACCGGTCTCTGGACCAGTATCAGGATCAGTCTCTGGACCAGTATCAGGACCGGTATCAGGACCAGTGTCAGGACTGGTATCAGGACCGGTGTCAGGACCAGTATCAGGACCGATATCAGGACCAGTATCAGGACCGGTATCAGGACCTGTATCAGGACCAGTCTCTGGACCAGTATCAGGACCGGTATCAGCACTAGTATCAGGACCGGTGTCAGGACCAGTATCAGGACCGATATCAGGACCAGTATCAGGACCGGTATCAGGACCAGTATCAGGGCCAGTATCAGGACCGGTATCTGGACCGGTGTCTGGACTGGTGTCTGGACCGGTGTCAGGACCAGTATCAGGACCGGTATCAGGACAGGTATCTGGACCGGTGTCTGGACCGGTATCAGGACCGGTATCTGGACCGGTGTCTGTACCAGTATCTGAAGACTGGTATCTAGACCGGTGTCTGGACCGGTGTTTGGACCAGTATCAGGACCGGTATCAGGACCGGTGTCAGGACTGGTATCAGGCTGGTGTCAGGACCAGTATCAGGACCGATATCAGGACCAGTATCAGGGCCAGTATCAGGACCGGTATCTGGACCGGTGTCTGGACTGGTGTCTGGACCGGTGTCAGGACCAGTATCAGGACCGGTATCAGGACAGGTATCTGGACCGGTTTCTGGACCGGTATCAGGACCGGTATCTGGACCGGTGTCTGTACCAGTATCTGGAGACTGGTATCTAGACCGGTGTCTGGACCGGTGTTTGGACCAGTATCAGGACCGGTATCTGGACCGGTGTCAGGACTGGTATCAGGCTGGTGTCAGGACCAGTATCAGGACCGATATCAGGACCAGTCTCTGGACCAGTATCAGGACCGGTATCAGCACTAGTATCAGGACCGGTGTCAGGACCAGTATCAGGACCGATATCAGGACCAGTATCAGGACCGGTATCAGGACCGGTATCAGGACCGGTATCAGGACCAGTATCAGGGCCAGTATCAGGACCGGTATCTGGACCGGTGTCTGGACTGGTGTCTGGACCGGTGTCAGGACCAGTATCAGGACCGGTATCAGGACAGGTATCTGGACCGGTGTCTGGACCGGTATCAGGACCGGTATCTGGACCGGTGTCTGTACCAGTATCTGAAGACTGGTATCTAGACCGGTGTCTGGACCGGTGTTTGGACCAGTATCAGGACCGGTATCAGGACCGGTGTCAGGACTGGTATCAGGCTGGTGTCAGGACCAGTATCAGGACCGATATCAGGACCAGTATCAGGGCCAGTATCAGGACCGGTATCTGGACCGGTGTCTGGACTGGTGTCTGGACCGGTGTCAGGACCAGTATCAGGACCGGTATCAGGACAGGTATCTGGACCGGTGTCTGGACCGGTATCAGGACCGGTATCTGGACCGGTGTCTGTACCAGTATCTGGAGACTGGTATCTAGACCGGTGTCTGGACCGGTGTTTGGACCAGTATCAGGACCGGTATCAGGACCTGTATCAGGACCAGTCTCTGGACCAGTATCAGGACCGGTATCAGGACCTGTATCAGGACCAGTCTCTGAACCAGTATCAGGACCGGTATCAGGACCGGTATCAGGACCAATATCAGGACCAGTATCAGGACCGGTCTCTGGACCAGTATCAGGATCAGTCTCTGGACCAGTATCAGGACCGGTATCAGGACCAGTGTCAGGACTGGTATCAGGACCGGTGTCAGGACCAGTATCAGGACCGATATCAGGACCAGTATCAGGACCGGTATCAGGACCTGTATCAGGACCAGTCTCTGGACCAGTATCAGGACCGGTATCAGCACTAGTATCAGGACCGGTGTCAGGACCAGTATCAGGACCGATATCAGGACCAGTATCAGGACCGGTATCAGGACCTGTATCAGGACCAGTCTCTGGACCAGTATCAGGACCGGTGTCAGGACTGGTATCAGGACCGGTGTCAGGACCAGTATCAGGACCGATATCAGGACCAGTATCAGGACCGGTATCAGGACCTGTATCAGGACCAGTCTCTGGACCAGTATCAGGACCGGTATCAGGACCTGTATCAGGACCAGTCTCTGAACCAGTATCAGGACCGGTATCAGGACCGGTATCAGGACCGGTATCAGGACCAATATCAGGACCAGTATCAGGACCGGTCTCTGGACCAGTATCAGGATCAGTCTCTGGACCAGTATCAGGACCGGTATCAGGACCAGTGTCAGGACTGGTATCAGGACCGGTGTCAGGACCAGTATCAGGACCGATATCAGGACCAGTATCAGGACCGGTATCAGGACCTGTATCAGGACCAGTCTCTGGACCAGTATCAGGACCGGTATCAGCACTAGTATCAGGACCGGTGTCAGGACCAGTATCAGGACCGATATCAGGACCGGTATCAGGACCGGTATCAGGACCGGTATCAGGACCGGTATCAGGACCAGTATCAGGGCCAGTATCAGGACCGGTATCTGGACCGGTGTCTGGACTGGTGTCTGGACCGGTGTCAGGACCAGTATCAGGACCGGTATCAGGACAGGTATCTGGACCGGTGTCTGGACCGGTATCAGGACCGGTATCAGGACCGGTATCTGGACCGGTGTCTGTACCAGTATCTGAAGACTGGTATCTAGACCGGTGTCTGGACCGGTGTTTGGACCAGTATCAGGACCGGTATCAGGACCGGTGTCAGGACTGGTATCAGGCTGGTGTCAGGACCAGTATCAGGACCGATATCAGGACCAGTATCAGGGCCAGTATCAGGACCGGTATCTGGACCGGTGTCTGGACTGGTGTCTGGACCGGTGTCAGGACCAGTATCAGGACCGGTATCAGGACAGGTATCTGGACCGGTGTCTGGACCGGTATCAGGACCGGTATCTGGACCGGTGTCTGTACCAGTATCTGGAGACTGGTATCTAGACCGGTGTCTGGACCGGTGTTTGGACCAGTATCAGGACCGGTATCAGGACCTGTATCAGGACCAGTCTCTGGACCAGTATCAGGACCGGTATCAGGACCTGTATCAGGACCAGTCTCTGAACCAGTATCAGGACCGGTATCAGGACCGGTATCAGGACCAGTATCAGGACCAGTATCAGGACCGGTCTCTGGACCAGTATCAGGATCAGGATCAGTCTCTGGACCAGTATCAGGACCGGTATCAGGACCAGTGTCAGGACTGGTATCAGGACCGGTGTCAGGACCAGTATCAGGACCGATATCAGGACCAGTATCAGGACCGGTATCAGGACCTGTATCAGGACCAGTCTCTGGACCAGTATCAGGACCGGTATCAGCACTAGTATCAGGACCGGTGTCAGGACCAGTATCAGGACCAATATCAGGACCAGTATCAGGACCGGTATCAGGACCTGTATCAGGACCAGTCTCTGGACCAGTATCAGGACCGGTATCAGGACCGGTATCAGGACCGGTCTCTGGACCAGTATCAGGATCAGTCTCTGGACCAGTATCAGGACCAGTATCAGGACCAGTGTCAGGACTGGTATCAGGACCGGTGTCAGGACCAGTATCAGGACCGATATCAGGACCAGTATCAGGGCCGGTATCAGCACTAGTATCAGGACCGGTGTCAGGACCAGTATCAGGACCGGTATCTGGACCGGTGTCTGGACCGGTGTCAGGACCAGTATCAGGACCGGTATCAGGACAAGTATCTGGATCGGTGTCAGGACCAGTATCAGGACCGGTATCTGGACCGGTGTCTGGACCGGTGTCAGGACCAGTATCAGGACCGGTATCAGGACAAGTATCTGGATCGGTGTCTGGACCGGTATCACGACTGGTATCAGGACCGGTGTCAGGAACGGTATCTGGACCAGTATCTGAACCGGTATCAGGACCGATATCAGGACCGGTATCTTGACCGGTATCGGGACCGGTATCAGGACTGGTACCAGGACCAGTATAAGTACCGATATCTGGACCGGTATCAGCACCAGTCTCAGGACTGGTGTCAGGACCAGTGACACCAGGACCGGTATCAGGACCGGTGTCTGGACTGGTATCAGGACCGGTGTCGGGACCGGTATCTGGACCATTATCAGAACCAATGTCTGGACCGGTATCTGGACCGGTATCTGGACCGGTATCAGGACCAGTATCTGGACCGGTATCGGGATTGGTATCAGGACTGGTACCAGGACGGTATAAGGACCAATATCTGGACCGGTATCAGGACCAGTATCAGGACCAGTGTCAGGACCGGTATCTGGACCAATATCAGGACCGGTGTCAGGACCTGTATCTGGACCAGTATCAGGACCTTTATCAGGACCGGTGTCAGGACTGGTATCTGGACCAGTATCAGGACCGGTATCTGGACTGGTATCAGGACCAGTATCAGGGAGGTGAAAGCTCAGTCCTAGAGGTCTCAGTCCAGAGAAGTAGAGCTGGCAGATGCTGAGAGGTTCTGGCCCGGCCCGTCCTCCTCCGTCCACGTGTCCAGACGTCCCTGATTGCCTCAGATTTTCCGGAGCAAATTGAGAATAATGTGTTTTGACAGCGAATATGTTCTGGTCCGGTTTTTCCTTTTCTGACATTTCTAAATAAATTAACATAAGTGGATAATTTCAGCAGCAGACTGAAAACTGCAGAAAAAAATAAAGATGACAGGAAACGTACATCCCGTCGTACCGTCAGCTCTGACAGACGTCTCCACTTCTGTCTCCGGGTCTGGACCAGACCTGGAGGTCCAGACCTGGAGACAGAATAGCTCTAATATTGATCCGTTTCCTCGTTCTTTTGGGACGCGGCAGCAGGAAGTTGGTTCAATCAACTCAACTTCACTAAAGCAACAGCTGGCTGAAACGGTCTCCGGGATCCAGATGTTGGCGGACGAGTCGAGACAAAAGAACGAGAGAATAAAGGACAAAAGAATGAGTCCGTTTCCCTCCAGACGACAGCTGCTTGAGTCATGTGACCCGTAGAACAGAAACAGAGCACTGATTCACAATTCCAGCTGTTAACATCTGGATCTTCTCTGAGCTTCTGAATGAACTGTTTGGTTGTTGATGCTGTTATTGATCCGCCCCGACTTCCTGGTACGTGCACGCTGCCATGCACGTGAGCCCTTCGTCCTGCGGGGGGATTTATTGGAGGTCAAAGTGCAGCTGATGATTGCGCAACACGTGACATAATAAAGCGACATGAAGGCCTGGCTGCTCCCGTCACCGGAGAGTCCCAGCGCCTGCAGAAGCGTCTTTATTATCTTTTCTTTCAACTGCCGATTAAACATAAAATGAAGAAAGTGAGACGGAGCAACTGCAGCTGGCCAGAAGTCATAGGCTAAAATATAACTCACAGAATTAGAAGAACCAAAACATCTGATGTAGGAAGCCTCGTCCAAAACCTGAAACAGAGTGGCACTTCTGAGCATGCTCAGTGCGACGACGCTAGGAGGCTGCACCGGGAGCAGGTCAGACCTTCCGGAACATCGTTAATCAGATAAAATGCAGTCGGTGAATCTGTCACTGTCTCTTTCTCTCTCCTCTCTCCTCTGTCGCTACTGTCGTTAGTCTCTAAATCTCTTCAGCCATGACGTCGGCTGAAGCTTCAGGAGGATGGATGGATGGATGGATGGATGGATGGATGGATGGATGGATGGATGGATGGGATGGATGGATGGATGGATGGATGGATGGATGGATGGATGGAGGGATGGACGGATGGATCTATGGATGGAGGGATAGATGGGTGGATGGAGGGATGGATGGATCTATGGATGGAGAGATGGATGGATGGATGATGGGTGGATGGATGGATGGATAGATGGATGGATGGATAGAGGGATGGATGGATGGATGCATGGATGGTTGGAAAGGTGGATGGATGGATGGATGGATGGATGGATGGATGGATGGATGGATATGGATGGATGGATGGATGGATGGATGGATGGATGGATGGATGATGGATGGATGGATGGATGGATGGATGGAATGGATGGATGGATGGATGGATGGATGGATGGATGGATGGATGGCTGGATGGATGGATGGATGGATGGATGGATGGATGGATGGATGGATGGATGGATGGATGGATGGATGGATGGATGGATGGATGGATGGATGGATGGATGGATGGATGGATGGATGGATGGATGGATGGATGGATGGATGGATGGATGGATGCATGGATGGATGGATGGATGGATGGCTGGATGGATGGATGGATGGATGGATGGATGGATGGATGGATGGATGGATGGATGGATGGATGGATGGATGGATGGATGGATGGATGGATGGATGCTGGATGGATGGGATGGATGGATGGATGGATGGATGGATGGATGGATGGATGGATGGATGGATGGATGGATG
>JAGFBZ010000920.1:170000-172500 GCA_018398805.1 Hirundichthys speculiger | reverse complement strand
GGCTGCTGCTGGCATGGCCGGCTGGCTCGCTGGCTGGCTGCTGGCTGCTGGCTGGATGGCTGGCTGGCTGGCTGGCTGGCTGGCTGGCTGCTGGCTGGCTGGCTCGCTGGCTGGCTGCTGGCTGGCTGGCTGGCTGGCTGGCTGGCTGGCTCGCTGGCTGCTGGGCTGGCTGGCTGGCTGCTGCTGCTGGCTGGCTGGCTGCTCGCTGGCTGGCTGGCTGCTGGCTGGCTGGCTGGCTGGCTGGCTGGCTGGCTGGCTGGCTGGCTGGTGGATGGCTGGATGGCTGGATGGATGGATGGATGGATGGATGGATGGATGGATGGATGGATGGATGGATGGATGGATGGATAGATGGATGGATGGATGGATGGATGGATGGATGTACGTGTGAACTATTAACGTGCTGTCAACTTTGTTCTTTTTTATCTCTTCATACAGCAGACATCCTTGGACTAATCTCTCTCTGTTTGTCATCCCTCCATCCCTCCATCCCTCCATCTGGTTCAGTTTCTTCTCTTCAGTGTCGCTTCGTGTCAAACTGAGTCAACCTGAACATCTGATGCTGTTTCTGTCTTAATGAATTAGACATAAACGGTTATTATATAATAGTATATTATTATATTAATATAACTGTCTGTTCTCTGTTTACTCTGATTAATAATCAACATTTTACTCCATAAGATGCTCTGAAGTTGAGACGTAACATTTAAACAGAACAATACACCCGAACTGAAGAGGATTTCTTTTTAGGGAAACTGTATCCTGGATTAGTTTGAGCTTTTTGACTCGATAAACCTTAAATACTTGATAAAACCTTAATGATAATGAATCGGTTACTGATCCGTTTAATCTCTTGATCCGATGCGATAACGATAACGATAACGATAACGATAACGTGGCAGAAACCGTAAAACCATCCGGAGGCTCAGCGGGAGGACCGAGTAATACCATCCAGCACAGAAGCAATAAAAACTTAATGTAAAGTCCCTCTGATGTGGATCCGGTACCGGTACCGGCATCCTGCTCCTCTCATCCCGCTGATGGAGGACAAACAAGACAGACACCTGATGGGACATTAAACACCGTCCCGGTCCTCCGGTGACCTGCAGAGGTCACAATAAACTCCTGATCCGCAGCGGAGCGGAGCCCAGAGGGGGACATGAACCCGCAGCTCCCGCTCCGCTGCAGGAACCGGACCGGAAACTTTATGGGGATAAAACTGATTCACCGCTCCGGGTCTTACCTGTGCAGTCCTTCCCTTTGCCTTTGCACTCGCCGCTCTGCGGGTGGTAGGACGCGCGAGCGTCGGGCAGGTGCAGCAGCAGCAGCAGCAGGCAGGCGGCCGCCAGGTACCGGACGGCCCCGCCGGGGCGGCAGCGACACCTCCCAGGGCCCGACGACATCACGGCGGCGATCCGAGCTCCCGGACGGTTCGGCGCACGGAACCGCTTCAGCTCAGGTGGTGGGGGGGAGGGGGGGGGACGCGCTCACGGACTCGTGCCGTAATAATCCCGAGCGAGAGAGGAGGCAGGGAGCCGCGCGCGCTGAGTCTCCGCGGAGAGAGAGCTGCGAGGCGGGGGGAGGACGCGCGTTCAGACGGGCTCGGAGGCGGTTCGGTTCGTCCAGGTTGGAGGCAGGGAAGGCAGCGGCAGCATTCTCGCCCTCCGTCTCTCTCTCTCTCTCTCTCTCGCTCTCTCTCTCTCTCTGGCCGGATTAATCAGCGCTCCCGCGGCTCCGCCTCGTCCCGACCGCCGCCGGGAAGCTCCGCTGCTGCTCCCGGAAACAAGAGCCCGTCGGCCGCGACCACAACAAAGAGATCCGGACCGAAGAGCGGAGGAGCGAGGACAGACAGGCTGGTCACGTGAGAGGATGCAACACTCCCCCCCACTCCCTCCCTCTACACCTCCACGCCCCTGACGTGCGCGCGCGCACAACTTGGGAAGCCAGCTACAACAGAACACAGGGGTTTGCGGCCAGCGGCGTTTCTAGTCACCCTGGGGGCCAGAGGCAAGAGTGGGCCTGGGGGGCCCCATCGGCCCAAAAACACCAAGAAGATCTTTTATTTTAAATAACAGAGGTGCACAGTGATGTAAGAAAACTTAAAATACAATATAACATAACAAACACAACTGAAACGTGCAAAGTTGGACAAAAACACAATCAAGAATAAAAAAAATATCACATGACATGCAGAAAATTCCAGAAGACATATGATATCACCCTCCTCCAGATACAAATCAGTTACTGGTTAGCTTACTGTTAATTACTGTTTAAATAAGCTAGGCTAAAGCGCCGTAAACATGTCATATGCAGTTGTGCTTCGTGAAACTAGACTGGGACAAAGTGGCATCATAACTTTTTTTAATGTCAGATTATACACGTCTGAATTTAGCACTTCCCCGTCCTCTTTTTCCTTCATCTTCTTGCTTTTTTTTTTTTCTTTTTTCACTCGCTTTATTTTGAGTTTGAACTACTGAAGAAAGCCAGCCACGGGCAGTTG
>JAGFBZ010000920.1:105000-160000 GCA_018398805.1 Hirundichthys speculiger | reverse complement strand
ACCAGCGTCTGGTTCACTGGACACCATTCTATACCCGTCCATCCATCCATCCATCCATTCATCCATCCATCATTCATCCATCATCCATCCATCATCCATCCCCATCCATCCATCCATCCTTCATCCATCATCAGCCATCCATCATCCATCCATCCATCCATCCATCCATCATCCATCATCATCCATCCATCCATCCATCATCCATCCATCATCCATCATCCATCCATCCATCCATCATCCATCCATCCATCCATCCATCCATCATCCATCCATCCATCCATCCATCCATCCATCCATCCATCCATCCATCCATCCATCCATCCATCCATCAATTCATCCATCCATCCATCCATCCATCCATCATTCATCCATCATCCATCCATCCATTCACCCATCCATCCATCCATCCATCCATCCATCCATCCATCCATTCATCCATCCATCCATCCATCATCCATCCATCTATCCATCATCCATCCATCCATTCACCCATCCATCCATCCATCCATCCATCCATCCATCCATCCATCAGTATTGGTACCAGTCCCTTCAGAGGTCCAGATCTCAGACAGGTGAATAAATATCTATCAAATTTAATATAAATACTGGAGGATTTCAGCTGCATCTCTGTGGAGACCAGCTGATGCTGATATGTGTTCATTTATCGTGATCGTATCGTTATTTCATGGTACCAGACCCGTGCCGTTAACTCTTCAACCCTAGAGATGGACTGATCCAAACCCAGCTCACATAGAAATTAAAATAAAATAACTGAGCATCTTGTGTACACAGATACACCTGACGTCTAGAGACTGACCTCACAGCAGCAGCTCCTTAAACAGGCTGTTCCCATCAGCACAGGGAGGACGTCAAAACACGCCATCCAACCAAGCCACATGACTGATGATGTCACCAAGCATGTAAATACAGTGATGAGGCTTCCTCCCTCCCTCTTTTCTTTAACGTATAAGTCTTTGACATGTCTGCAGCTGGTTCACTCGTCGCCACGCAGCTCCACTGACGGTCTTTCTTTGTCCTTTACAAACACGCGCCAGACGGCGGGCGGTGTCGGGCCTGATTCAGGCGAGCTCGTGCAGCGCCACATGGGACCGACCGCAGGTAGCCCGAAGGCCTTGACAGCGCGATAGGGCTGTAGCGATACACTAATCTCGCGATGCGATACGATATATATCGATATTCATCTTACAATACATTTACATCATTTTCCGGAAGATTTTAAAGGGACAAAGTGATTTTGGTGACATCTTGTGAGTGTTCCAATGACTTTATTAGTTAGTGTATTATTAGTGTTTTTGCACATTTAAGTGAATGAATGAATTTTCGATATAATTTTTGTTCCTGATAATTATTTGCATATTTCGACCTACTATGGTTGTTAAAGTGTTTATTTAAAATTGCACCCGAGAATATGTTCCTGTGATTTATTTTGTTCATTTAGAATTAAATATCTTCAGGTGCCAGAGGAGGTGGTGACTCCTCCATGAGTCACCACCTTATCGTGGTGGAGGGGTTTGCGTGTCCCAGTGATCCTAGGAGCTATGTTGTCGGGGGCTTTATGCCCCTGGAAGTGTCACCCATGGCAAACAGGTCTCTAGGTGAGGGACCAGACAAAGTGTGGCTCACAAAGATCTCTATGACGGATAAGAACTGTGGACCAAGGTTTCCCTTGCCCGGACGCGGGTCACCGGGGCCCCCCTCTGGAGCCAGGCCTGGAGGTGGGGCTCGGAGGCGAGCGCCTGGTGGCCGGGCCTTTGCCCATGGGGCCCGGTCGGGCTCAGCCCGAAAGGGAAACATGGGCCCCCACTCCAGTGGACTCACCACCTGCAGGAGGGGCCATAGAGGTTGGGTGCGCAGTGAGCTGGGCGGTGGCCGGATGCGAGGACCCTGGCGGTCCGATCCTCGGCTGCAGAAGCTAGCTCTAGGGACGTGGAATGTCACCTCTCTGGCGGGGAAGAAGCCTGAGCTGGTGTGTGAGGTCGAGCGGTTCCAGCTAGATATAGTTGGACTCACTTTGACACACAGCTTGGGCTCTGGAACCAGTATCCTCGAGAGGGGTTGGACGCTTTTCCACTCTGGAGTTGCTCCGGGTGAGAGGTGTCGAGCTGGTGTGGGCATACTTATTGCCCCCCGACTTGGCGCCTGTACATTGGGGTTTACCCCGGTGGACGAGAGGGTAGCCTCTCTCCGCCTCCGGGTGGGGGGACGGGTCCTGACTGTTGTTTGTGCTTATGCACCGAATAGCAGTTCAGAGTACCCACCCTTTTTGGAGTCCTTGGATGGAGTATTGGAGAATGTTCCATCTGGGGACTCCCTTGTTCTGCTGGGGGAC
The DNA here is from genome assembly GCA_018398805.1 of Hirundichthys speculiger. Taxonomy (NCBI): domain Eukaryota; kingdom Metazoa; phylum Chordata; class Actinopteri; order Beloniformes; family Exocoetidae; genus Hirundichthys; species Hirundichthys speculiger. The sequence goes on along the minus strand of JAGFBZ010000920.1, from coordinate 157,650 downwards.
TTCAATGCTAACGTGGGCAATGACAGTGAGACCTGGAGGGGTGTGGTTGGGAGGCAGGGCCCCCCTGATCTGAACCAGAGTGGTGTTTCGTTGTTGGACTTCTGTGCTCGTCATGGACTGTCCATAACGAACAACATGTTCAAGCATAAGAGTGTCCACATGTGCACTTGGCACCAGGACACTCCAGGCCGCAGTTCGATGATCGACTTCATAATCGTATCGTCGGACTTGCGGCCGCATGTCTTGGACACTCGGGTGAAGAGAGGGGCGGAGGTGTCAACTGATCACCACCTGGTGGTGGGTTGGCTCAGATGGTGGGGGAGGATGCCGGTCAGACCTGGCAGGCCCAAACGTGTTGTGAGGGTCTGCTGGGAACGTCTGGCAGAGTCAGAAGGAGCTTTAACTCACACCTCCGGCGGAACTTCGATCATGTTCCGAGGGAGGCGGGGGACATTGAGTCCGAGTGGGCTATGTTCCGGGCCTCTATTGTTGAGGCGGCCGACCGGAGCTGTGGCCGTAAGGTCGTTGATGCCTGTCGTGGCGGCAATCCAAGAACTCGTTGGTGGACACCAGCAGTGAGGGATGCCGTCAAGCTGAAGAAGGAGTCCTATCAGGCCTTTTTGGCATGTGGGACTCTGGAGGCAGCTGACAGGTATCGGCGGGCTAAGCGGGATGCGGCTTCGGCGGTTGCTGAGGCAAAAACTCGGACATGGGAGGAGTTTGGAGAGGCCATGGAGAACGACTTCCGAATGGCTTCGAAGAGAGTCTGGTCCACCATCCAGCGTCTCGGGAGGGGGAAGCAGTGCTCCGTCAACACTGTATACAGTGGGGATGGGGAGCTGTTGACCTCGACTCGGGACGTTGTGGATTGGTGGAGGGAATACTTCGAAGACCTCCTCAATCCCGCCGACATGTCTTCCAATGAGGAAGCAGAGTCTGGGGACTCAGGGGTGGACTCTCCTATCTCTGGGGCTGAGGTTGCCGAGGTGGTTAAAAAGCTCCTCGGTGGCAGGGCCCCGGGTGTGGATGAGATCCGCCCGGAGTTCCTCAAGGCTCTGGATGCTGAGGGGCTGTCTTGGTTGACACGCCTCTGCAGCATCACATGGACGTCGGGGACAGCACCGCTGGATTGGCAGACTGGGGTGGTGGTCCCCCTCTTTAAAAAGGGGGACCGGAGGGTGTGTTCCAACTACAGGGGGATCACACTCCTCAGCCTCCCTGGGAAGGTCTATTCAGGGGTCCTGGAGAGGAGGGTCCGTCGGATAGTTGAATCTCGGATTGAGGAGGAGCAGTGTGGTTTTCGTCCCGGCCGTGGAACGGTGGACCAGCTCTACACCCTCTTCAGGGTCTTGGAGGGGGCATGGGAGTTCGCCCAACCAGTCTACATGTGTTTTGTGGACTTGGAGAAGGCGTTCGACCGTGTTCCCCGGGGATTCCTGTGGGGGGTGCTTCGGGAGTATGGGGTGCCGGACTCCCTTATACGGGCTGTCCGGTCCCTGTACGACCGGTGCCAGAGTTTGGTCCGCATTGCCGGCAGTAAGTCGGATTCGTTTCCAGTGAGGGTTGGACTCCGCCAAGGCTGCCCTTTGTCACCGATTCTGTTCATTACTTTTATGGACAGAATTTCTAGGCGCAGTCGAGGTGTCGAGGGGATCCGGTTCGGTGGCCTCAGGATTGGGTCTCTGCTATTTGCAGATGATGTGGTTCTGTTGGCTTCATCGAGCCGTGATCTACAACTCTCGCTGGAGCGATTCGCAGCCGGTTGTGAAGCGGCTGGGATGAGAATCAGCACCTCCAAATCCGAGACCATGGTCCTCAGCCGGAAAAGGGTGGAGTGCCCTCTCCGGGTTGGGGATGAGGTCCTTCCCCAAGTGGAGGAGTTTAAGTATCTCGGGATCTTGTTCACGAGTGAGGGAAGGATGGAGCGGGAGATCGACAGACGGATCGGTGCGGCATCTGCAGTGATGCGGGTGCTGTGCCGGTCTGTTGTGGTGAAGAGAGAGCTGAGTCGGAAGGCGAAGCTCTCGATTTACTGGTCGATCTACGCTCCCACCCTCACCTATGGTCATGAGCTTTGGGTAGTGACCGAAAGAACAAGATGGCGGATACAAGCGGCTGAAATGAGCTTCCTTCGCAGGGTGGCCGGGCTCTCCCTTAGAGATAGGGTGAGAAGCTCGGTCATCCGGGAGGGGCTCAGAGTAGAACCGCTGCTCCTCCGCATCGAGAGGAGCCAGATGAGGTGGCTCGGGCATCTGGTTAGGATGCCTCCTGGATGCCTCCCTGGTGAGGTGTTCCGGGCACGTTCCACTGGGAGGAGACCCCGGGGAAGACCCAGGACACGCTGGAGGGACTATGTCTCTCGGCTGGCCTGGCAACGCCTTGGGATCCCCCCAGAGGAGCTAGAAGAAGTGGCCGGGGAGAGGGGGGTCTGGGCCTCCTTACTCTGGCTGATGCCCCCGCGACCCGACCTCGGATAAGCGGAAGAAGACGGTATGGTACGGTACGGTAGGTGCCAGTTGTTTGTCTTTTAAGGTGAAAGTTTAATTTTGATAAGATTTTTGCTTCTAATGTTTTAGTATCACAAAAAAACAAAAGATTTTGTGAACTTATTTTAATGTATGTGTTCTTTGGACATTTTTATAACAATTAAGAATAATATCATAAACCCTGATAACCACAATATTATGGTAAACTGTGATGACCTCGATAATATTGTAAACCATGATGACTGCGATAATATTGTAAACCGTGATGACCACGATAATATCAAAAACCATGATGACAGTGATATCGTAAACCGTGATAACCGCGATAATATCGTAAACTGTGATGGCAGCGATATTGTAAACCACGAGAGAGACCGCGATAATATCATAAACCGTGATGACCGCGATAATATCATAAACCATGAGACTGCGAAAATATCATAAACCGTGATGACCATGATAATATCGTCAACCATGATGGCAGCGATATCGTAAACCATGAGACCACGATAATATCGTAAACCGTGATGACCGGCATAATATTATTGACCATGATTCAATTCAATTCAATTTATCTTTATTTGCATAGCGTCTGTTACAATGTCAATTGTCTCTAGGCGCTTTATAGAGACCCAGATCATGACCCCCGAGCAAATATCATTAACTAAAATTATAATATCAAATCAAATCAATAATAATGGCAAGTAAAACATTTAAGTGAATGAATGAATTTTCCTAAAATAATCGATATTACGGAGCTGAAAAATCGATATATATCAGGCGACTGAATATCGCGATATATCGCCAAATCGATTTTTTTCCACAACCCTATTAAACAGTGCAAATTGTTGCTTAAAGGTTTTAAAGGTGGGACACGGGGGTTTTGAAAGAAGCTTAGAATATCGATACCCGCCGCTGAAAAATCAATACTCTCTGGGAAAATAAAATATCGATATGTATCACAGAATCGATAAAATCGCTCAGCTCTAGATATAAACCAGAGTTCAGACTGCTGCAGACGTCTGTGAAATGCTGCTGAAAGGGCGTGCGAGCATTAAACTTAAACTGAATTAACTCATTAGCAGTAATTGTTTTTCTTTATAAGGTGCTTCGCCGTGACGTCTGCTGCACGTTCTCGTTCTTTAGATAAAGCAGAACAGAAGTTCTGTCGTGCAGCCTGATCCCGGATCAAAGCGAACCCGTAACGACGCATCCGTGCAGCAGCGACAGCAGCGACTTCGGTTCCTGCCGTTACCAGAGACCGGGTCTGGACCCGACGCCGGGCAGAGAGGCTCTGCCGTGATGGCGGGTCCAGAGGAGGGACGGAGGCCGGCCGGACCTGCGTGGGTCCTAGAGACGCCGTGGAAAGACTGCAGTGGCAAACCAGCAATGCTAATTTGATTTAGCTCCATGATAGTTATCTCTAATTGGCTTATTGCATTTGTTGTGGATTGGCATACTGTTGGAGTCTGCTGTCTGACAGGCGCATCTCTGCAAGGAAGTCCAATTAAGATAATGTGAGATCAGGAAACACACAGCGCTGTTGCCCCCCCCCCCCCCCCCCCCCCCACCACTGGAAAGTTACTGCATTAATGCAACAAGTCCAGTTTTACTGGAGCTGAAACTCTGAGGTTCCAGCCTCTGGAGGGGTGAAATAAAGTTAAATTAGAAGTTCCCACATGGAGGAATCCCCGCTGGTGATCAGAGGTCTCCACCTGGGGGGGAACCCGGCTGCTCTGGGGGAGTTTTCTCTGATCCTGTCCGTAGCGTGCCGACTTTAATTTCCTCTGCCATCTGTGGCTCCAGATTTTCAGCGGAGGAGCCCCCCCACCCCCACCGCCTCAGACCGGGGGGAGGACGGATTATCCGAATCGTCCCGCGGGGGCCGGAGGGGAAGGGGTGCTAATCACCAGAGAGCCCTGTAAGCGCTGGGATGAGATCTTAATGAGCCGTTTACGAGATCTGCCGGAAACAGGCGACGCAGCTGAAAGCAACACATCATGTGGAGCCGCAGGTTACCGCCTCATCTTAGACGGCGCCCGCTACACCTCACCTGTTGGGCGTCCTCAGGTGGGTCACTACAATGGAGCGGTGGCTCAACCCTGGATGACCATCTCTCTCTGAGTGGGAATCTTTGTTGGAAGCTCCATCCACAAACAAGGGTTAAGGTTAGGGTTAGGGGTTAGGTTTAGAGGTTAGGGTTAGGGGTTAGGGTTAGAGGTTAGGGTTAGGGGTTAGGGTTAGAGGTTAGGTTTAGAGGTTAGGGTTAGGGGTTAGGGTTAGGATTTAGGGTTAGGGTTGGGGTTGGGGTTGGGGTTATGGGTTCGGGTTAAATTTAACAAGCACTGGCCTACTGATCGTATGGAAGGGTGGTGAAGTGGAAGGTCATGTGGTCCTTCCCATCAGGGGACTTGGGTTCAACCCCAGGCAGAGCACGGGGCAGAGTGAAGAGAGAGACCTGCTGAGGGTGTATTTTAATAAGGGGCACGGGCCCAAGCTAATGATGGGGGAGAGAGAGAAAAAAAAAAGAGGGGGGGTTTCTAACTTAAAATAATGTGAAAAACAAATATTTGGTAAAACAAGTTGAGGGGTTGGGTCCCGTGCCATCCATGAGTATGTGGATCCATCCAGGGAAGTATAAAAGAAAAGCGGAGGGGAGGGGGGGGGGGGTTGTTGAAATTATGATCCAAAAAGATAAACTAGAAGGTTTATTAATATAGAATAAAACAAAACTTGTTCTTTTATGCAGGCATGGGCTCAAACCCCAGTCTGGTACATGACAGACTGGGGCTCATACCATTCTGCCATCACACAATGTGGTAGGATGGATCCACATGACTCAGAAAAAATGCAGGAACAGGCTCAGGAGGGTCACCACCACTGGCTGTGGGTGGGGTTGTCCTTTTTATTCAACATTTAAGCCCCTGGGTATGGCCGTCCCGAGCCTGTGGATCCAAATCTTCTCCACTCTCTTTCTCTGCTCACAGGTCCAGCGGTCATTGTTTTCAAGAACTGTTATTATGAGGTGAATGGGGGGATGGGACTGGAAATGTTGTACTAAGGGGGTGGGAAGTCGGCCCTCCCCAATGCTGTACAGGTGTTGGGATAAACGGGCGTGAGTGGAATGTTTAGTTTCACCAATATAGTGTTTATTGCAGAGGGTGCATGTGATTATGTAAACTACGTTGGAGGTGGTGATTGAAAGAGCCAAGGGTAGGGAAGGATGCGTTGCTATATGGGTTGTGGATGAATTTTCTATTTCTGTAATGGTGGCTGTATGGAAGAGGGGGTATGGGTCTATGGTCAGTGAATTGAGAAGTGACGAGAATAGAATGGAGGCTCTTGTGCTTTCTATAGGCAGAGATTATTTTATGGTTATTGAAGGCTGGGTGCCGGGACTGAAGTATGGAAAAGTTGTGTTTAATGGTGCGATGTAAGGCGGAAGTTTGGTGTGAAAAAGTGGAAATGAAGGGTATGAGTTGTGATTTGTAGAGTACTTGATGGGTTTGTATGTCAGGTGAGCCAGGGCCACCGGTGTTCAAGGGGTCAGGGAGGGGATGCAAATCCTGGTTCGGATAGGGGGTAGAGGGGAGGTGGAATGGGAGGAGTGGGTTGGGTTTGGGGGCAGGGTTGGGGTTAGGAAAGGGGTTGGGGTAGCGATTAGGGTAAGGAAGGGGGTTGGAGGTAGGATTTGGGTTGGGGGTAACATTAGGTTTCAGGTCAAGTGTGAAGGAAGGGTTAGGGTTAGGTTTCGGACCCTTGTTAGGGTAGGGGTTAGGGTTAGGGTTAGGGTTAGGGTTAGGGGTTAGTGTTAGGTGTTAGGGTTAGGGGTTAAGGTTAGGGTTAGGGGTTATGATTAGAGGTTAGGGTTAGGGGTTAGTGTTAGGTGTTAGGGTTAGGGGTTAAGGTTAGGGTTAGGGGATAGGGTCAGGGTTAGGGTTAAGGGTTAGGGCAGGGATCACCAAATGGTGGACCTCGGTCCGGATCCAGACCAAGTAAAGGTTCTGTCTGGACCAGTAATCAGTGCCACATAAATACATCAAAATACATAGCTCAAGTTTTTTCCCAGTGCCCGGGGAAAACCGTGAGCGCAGGTAAACTAGTCATCTGCGGCAATCACCAACCGTTTACGACCGACAGCTCTGAGAGCCACTGAAATTCGTTTGCTTCCGAAACAAACGAGAGAGAAGAAGAGATGGCATGCTCGAAGGTGTATAAGGTTTGTGCTGAAAATTGACATTTCAAAACTGAGTGGACGAACGAGTATGAGTTTATCGTTCCGACCGGCAGTGGTAAACCGTTATGCCTGATATGCTGTGAAACAGTGGCATTAATCAAACGCGGGAATATTAAGCGCCGCAACAAGACCAAACACAAGTTTTTTGACGAAATCTTTCCACCAAAGTCTGAAGTAAAAGCGGGGAAAATCAACGAGCTTCGGGCCCAGTGCGACAGTGTTACATGGTCAACTAGAAAAGCGCTCAGAGAACGCCGACCTCCACCAAGGGCAACAATTATTGAAAATTTGAAAGTGATCCAGAATCCAGGATTGCTTCCGGATCACACCCAAAATGAAATCAGTTCTTCCTTTTCACATTTCCGACAACTCCTGAAAATTTTATCAAAATCCATCCATAACTTTTAGAGTTATCTTGAACACAGACAGATAAACGCAGACAAAAACAACCTCCTTGGTGGAGGGAATAACTTCATTGTTCTTATTCCTCTCATAAACCTGTACAAGCGTTGGTGGTATAGTGGTTAGCATAGCTGCCTTCCAAGCAGTTGACCTGGGTTCGATTCCCAGCCAATGCATAGTTTCCTGGGTTTCATGCTGATTTGCAGTTCCATCATTGGGTGGTGATCTGGTCATCTCACCTCAGTGCTGCTACCTCTATCTGTTTATGTTTATATGATCATTATATTTAGTCATTTGTGTGCTCTCCTCTCTCTGTCCTCCATCCTCTCTGTCCTGTCTCCCCTCTTTTCTTTCTCTACCCAGCTGGTCTTCATCATTTTTTTTTTTTTTTTTTTCATTGCCCGGACGACGCCTGGCATTGACGCTTCTTGCTGCTGCTCCGGGACTTGTCTCTCCTACGCTGGACGCTGGACGCTGGACGCTCCAGTTTGTGCCCGGTTTGTGGTGATCTGCGGTCAGATGTCTACATACTGTCTGCAGGGGGCGGATCGGTCCTCTTGCGGCTGGTGGAGACCTGCCGCCGCGGACATGGACGGCGTCGCTGGAGGCCGGTTTGGGAAAGCTAAGCTAAGTAGTCCTGAACTGCTATCTGCAGCAACCACCGCCACTGGATCCGGGCTGCAGCGTCACTGAGCCGGGATGGGAGCCCCCGACATTGCGGCGGCGGCATGCTGCCTCTGTCCAGCAGTCTACACGCCGGATGGGTCAGCTGACCTGGCAGGGGCCGTCTGGTGACCTGGTGGGGCCCAGCACCGCCAGGGAAGACGACAACAGCCTGGTCTGGTCCGCATGATGAACCGGGCTCTGGGACGGTCGCTCCGTCACTCGCTGGACTGAATGGAGCTCCGTCTTCCCAGAGGAGATGGTCTGGTTCATCGGTGTTTCCTCCTCTGACCTGGAGATATCTCACTTGTCATCGTTATGGAGATATACTGGTTCTAACGGATGTTAACTGTTTTAACGGCTGTTATCTGGAGTTAGCACTCGGACCACGGGACCGGGCATGAAAAGGAGCGCTGGACACTAGCAGCTCCCCTAGTACACCAGATTTTTCCTGGTGTACTGAAACTTGAATTTCCCCCTTGGGGGATTAATAAAGTATTTTGAATTGAATTGAATCAGGAAGGTCCCTCCATATGATCCAGGTCCTGGTTCAGGTTTCTTCCTCTTAAAGTGGAGTTTTTTCTTGCCACTGTTTGGCTTAAAGGTTTTTTTTTCTCCCTCTGTGGGAGTTTTTTACCTGCCATTATCATTGATTGGATTTAATATTATAATTTTAGTTAATGATATTTGCTCGGGGGTCATGATCTGGGTCTCTGTAAAGACCTGGAGACAGTTGACATGTAACAGACGCTATACAAATAAAACTGAACTGAACTGAACAAATGAACATAAAACTGAACACAGTTTTGCTCTTTTCCTTCATCGTCATATCAGGATTATTTTTACTCCCAAATGCAGCACGTGTTGGCTGCAGTGATGTGCTTAGAGTTTATCTTTTTAATTAAATCAACCATCAGGCCAGAGCTGAGCAGGAACTAATGTTTTATGCCAAACAAAAGAGTCTCTGTGAGGTTTTGAAGGAATTTCTGTCGCTTGTGTTTCCTCCTGACATTTGAGCTCGTGAAAGAATAAATACAAAAGCTTTATGGCCTCCTAAATCTCTCTCATCCACAAATGAAGTCTTTCACAACACTTCCTTTATTTGAAGACCTTGACTCAAACCTCACACTGTTGCTTTTTGCTTTTCTAGCCTTTGACTTAGAAAAAATAAATCTAACTTGGACTAAAATGGACCGGAGAAGAGGTTCTACCTTCAAACAGCCGTCAGACGTCAGGTCCGGACGGTGCTACGTGGCTGAAGTGATGACGGCTCTGCTGCCAGTTTTAGGGGTCGGGGGTCAACCCCCTCCACCCCACTTCAAAATTCTCCACGACGGGGTTTCAGCGTTTATTGAAACCCATCCTGCAGCTTTGTGCAGCAGGTACCACACGGTCACTATCACCGTCGATGACCGGGATATGTCCTATCAGCCTTGTTCAAGTCTCGCGAGCGACTCGCCTGAATATGTAGCTTGTAGCATCTTAACGTTAGCGTGGTGGAAACTGGACATTTACCCACCAAAAAGGATGAAATCTGAGGTCTGGACATATTTTGTTTTTTTTTTCTTAAGAATGCAGAGGGACAACTGGACAGTTATCCTGTCTGCACAGCACTTGTCTCCATTTTATTGTAATTTGTATAAGAAACTGTTTCTTTATTTGCACATTTATACGTATTTAAGGTTCAGCTTCAAGCCCAAAGTTTATTTTTTTTTGAAGTTGCACTATAATTTTTGTTCCTGATAATTATTTGCATAATTCAACCTACTATGGTTGTTAAAGTGTTTATTTAAACTTGCACTCGAGAAATAAGCTTTGTTCCTGTTATTTATTTTGTTCATTTAGAATTAAACCTCTTTAGGTGCCAGTTGTTTGTCTTTTAAGGTGAAAGTTTAATTTTGATAAGATTTTTGCTTCTAATGTTTTAGTATCACAAAAAAAAAGATTTTGTGAACTTATTTTAATGTATGTGTTCTTTGGACATTTGTATAACAATTAAGAATACCATGATAATATCATAAGGCAGCAGCACTGGGATGAGTTGGCCAGAGGACCAGGTTGCCGATCACCGTGCCAGTCGGCACCCAAACACAAGTGGAGGAGAACCCCGGGATGGACAGTGGATGGAACTGCAAGTCAGCATGAAACCCAGGAAAGTCTGGCCTGCAAATACACAGAAAGAAAAGGGGGCAGAAACAGCACAACAAACACAGGAATGTAAAGAATATGGAGCACAGTTTCAGTAACAGGGTGCTCCCAAATAATTATAAATGAGCTGGAGGAGGAGGAAGGGAGGAGGAAAGGGAAGAAAAAGGAGAAAAGCAGTGGAGACACCACTCAGCAGATCATGTTGGCGTCCCCCTGCAGCGTAGGCCTATAGCAGCATAGCTATGACGAAGCTGTGATTAAGACGAGCTTACTCTAGTCTGAGCTACTACAACTATGGCTATAACTATTAGCATCTACACTATAGTTTAGACTAACTGTAGGCTTTACTGAACAAAAATGTTTTCAGTTTAGTTTTAAAGATGGAGGTGGTGTCAGCCTCCTAAACCCAAACTGGTAGCTGGTTCCAGAATAAAGGTGTCCTGGTAGCAGAAGGCCCGTCCTCCAAACCTACTTTAGATATTCTAGCAACGATGAGTAATCCTGCACTCTGAGAGCAGAGAGCTCTATTAGGAGCATAACGTGTTATCAAGTCTTGTAAATAGCTAGGAGCTAGGTCATTAATGGCGAGAAGCAGAATTTTAAACTCAATTCTAAATTTCACGGGAAGCCAATGGAGGGAGGCTACGCTTTCTTCGAACCGTCACCCAGCCGCTCTGACTGGCCGGCTGCTCGGGTGCTGCAGGGGATCTGCTAGCTGCTGCTACTCTAGGCCGCTACGTTAGCCTGGCTACCTATCGCATCTGACAGACTATGGTCTAGTTGACGGACCCGCACCTCTAACTCACTGAGCCTTGCCTCCAAAGCTATGAATAAACTACACTTTATGCATTTACCACTCTCGCTAAAGGAGGCAGAGGAATAACTGAACATTTCACACACTGAGCAGCGGGAGGGAGAAACAGAGGGAGAAGAAGCCATGCTAAGAAGCTAATAAGCTAAAGAAGCTAAAGAACCTGCGATTAACGGCAATGAGAATCCCAGGGAAAATGTGCGAAGCGGAAACTACGTGCGAATGCTCAGATTACAGTTTACAACAACAGTGTAGAGTTATCACCAAATCGAGTATAATTTTAAATTATAAAAAGGTTAAAGGAATCAGAAACCGTTCAGCGTTCAAACCACCAACAGGAAACCACCAACAGGAAGTCCGGCCGCAACAGCAACAGATATTCCTGATGACCGCAATATCGTAAACCATGATGGCCGCGATAATATTGTAAACCATGATGACAGTGATATCGTAAACTGTGATGACCGACGATAATATTGTAAACCGTGATAATTTCATCACGATATCAAATTTTCTATATTGTTACATTGTTACATTCCCCCCCTCCAGAGAGCATCAAACTGACAGAGCGTGCCTCAAGATCTGCACGCTGATAATTCAGCTCCAGGTTGGATTCACTGCCGTCTTACTCACATCTGAGCTGGAAGAAGAAATGCCCCCCCACCCCCCCCATTTGTCAGAGCGCAGCTGTGCTAATTGAAAGTTGTAAGTGCGAGTCTGTTCAAAAGAAGCCACATTTCCATTTCCACAGAACCTGTCAGACTACAATAGGCGAGGGAATCTCATCTCAGAAATTAAATCAAGACGAGCCAGAGACGAGGCTCGGCGCCGGGGGTTCATTTATGACTCCACCTGTAATGAAAAGGTGATGAACTGATGAAACCTTCTCTCCAGCGTTGGTGCTTTAATGACATTGATTACTGTCAGCTCTGGATGATTGTAGAGAACTGAAGAAGATCTGTTAACCAGCCTGAAGCTGAACCGAGGAACAACCTCCTGCAGCGGCAGGTGAGGCAACTTCTTTCACTCTATTAGCATTTCAAAGGCTTGAATTTCACTCCATTATATGGCCACACCGTGTTTGTGGACGGGATTGCATCTCTTGCATCTCTACAGCTGTGATGTGCTGAAGTTCCTGGTGCAAATCAAGCATGCAGAACCAGAACCAAAAGCCCAGACTTGCAGATCTTTGCAGACATCTTCAGCTGATGAGCTTGTTCTCGTTCTGTTCTGATCTGAGAGGCGGCTGGAGCATCAAATGAAGCTCATTTAATTCAAGAAAACGTATGTACAGTGGTACGTCTACTTATGAACGTTTCTACATAGGAAATTTTCAGGTTACGAAACGCATCAACGGGAAAATATTGCCTCTAGTTACGAAAGAACTTTCAGGATCCGAAAGGCTAAAATCCAGTAGCGCTGCTACTCGCAGCTTCCAGAGTTTACTGAACGTAAACATAGCTGTATCTCGGTTTGAAAGCGGTGAGTCCGAGCTGCTCTGCCATTGGCTATCGCTTAGCATCTTACTGGCATCCCATTGGCTAGGAGGGCCCCTTGTCTGTATGAGCGTAACCCAGCAACCAGGTAAACAAACAATTTTTACTTCCGCCAAGGAGGTTATGTTTTTTGCTGGCGTTTATCTGTCTGTCTGTGTTCAAGATAACTCTAAAAGTTCTGGATGGATTTTGATGAAATTTTCAGGAGTTGTCAGAAATGTGAAAAGGAAGAACTGATTTCATTTTGGGTGTGATCCGGAAGAAATCCTGGATTTTGGATCACTTTCAAATTTTCGATAGTTGTTGCGTTTAGTGGAGGTCTGTGCTCTCTGAGTGCTTTTCTAGTTCTAACATGTATTTCTTACAGATTTTTATGTAATTTCATGTATTATTTATAATTTATTTTAAAAATAATGTTTGAATTTTGGGGGGCTTGGAACGGATTAGGACATTTACATGGAAAACGTGTCTCTACTTAAGAAATTTTCAGGTTACAAAACTACTTCCAGAACCAATTAATTTCGTAAGTAGAGGTACCACTGTATAAATATATGAATGCATACATAAATACATACTTTTTGCCTATGAATGAATAAATAAATAAATAAATAAGATAGATAATTGGACATGAAATGAATAATAAAAATATGTCTCACATGCCCATTTCCCAATGTTAACAACGTCAGTATGGGGTCAGCGTAAGGTCAACGTGACTGCCCAGTTAGCTTACGTCGTAATATCATTTAACCGCTGGAATTTTATTTCACAGATAGCAAAGAGAACTTTTTAGCAGCATCATGGATGGTTTTCTAAAAAGAAAAGCCCCACAGGAACGGAACATCACAGAGGAGCCGACTTCTTCATCAAGCCTTCATCCACCAGCTCTGAATCTGCTCCATAGGTACCAAAGCTAGCTGCTAGCGATAAGGCTAAAAAGAGGCAATACAAGGATGATGGATGGAAGCAAGCACATCACGGATGAAAAGAAGCTTTCCTGCTGAGGCCTACTCTGGTGAAGTTATCCTGTTCAGGTTATTTAAACTAAATAAACGGGGCGTATGCATTTACAGTCGGAGCGATGCAGCGTGGCTTTGGATTATATTTTACTCTGGGGTGTCGTGAGATTTTATTCACTTTTGAAAGGTGTCGTGACTGAAAAGGTTGAAAAAGGCTGGACTAGATCACCGGTCACCACGGCAACCAGACTGTCATGAAGATGTGGAAGAGACTTCTTTCTCGCTGACAGAGGAGAAACTCTTTCGCTGGCATCAGCGACTGATTTGAAGACTTCGTCTGCTCCATTTAAGGTATTTTCCTCAGACCAGGACCGACGTGCTGACGGATCGTTGCATGTTAAATGAAGCAGAGGTGAGCGCTCACATCAAAGCCCTCTGTTGTTTTCATGAAAAATGAAACGACAGAAACGTGAATAAATCTGACTGATCAGTCTCGAGGGTTTAATCGAGACTTTTATCAGTTTAATGCATCAGTCTGTGACGTCTCTGACTGATCCGGCTGAAAAGCCTCGGCAGGTTGTTTCCCATCATCCCCTGCTCTCCCTCACCAGGGGCGTGCGGCGCTCATCCTTCCTCATTGATCTCCATCCGGGCTCTCGCCTCAATCAGGCCGTCGACCCGTTAATGAAGTGGATCTCTCTGAGAGCTGCAGCTTTAATCCTTCAATCGAGCTGGGAGGTTATCGACGGAGCTCTCGTCCCACCAGAACCAGGACGTGGGGGGGGGGGGCGCGAATATGCCTCCTGGTGACAATCGATCCAGGCGACTACTCGACTGCTATTGATCTGACCCCCCCTCCCCCCCGACCAGCGTGTTATGAAGTCAACTCATTCCTGGCCTGTAAGAGCCGAATCGCCCACATAGAGAAGAAAAAAAAGGAGATAAAGAAAGTTAATAACACGGTTGAGGGCTGCATCAGAGGCTGGGAGGTTCTGCAGACCTGCTGATAAGGACTCCAGAACCAAACCGCTTCTGAATGGGATTGATCCTCCGGTTTTAGGATAAAACAGGCCCCTTTAGAAGCTTTATCTGCTTAACGTTCCTCAAATGTGCAGTAAAATGTTAACGTCAAATATTTTCACGGACCAGTTGGACCAGTCAGAGGTCCACGACAAGGTTTCACACAGCTGTAATAAAAAAAAATAAAACACTTCATCTAGAAAAACCGGTTTAAACCATCAGACAAGACTGGGGAACAAACAAATATTCACATCTGACATCTGCAGCAACATCAACTTTAAATACCCTAAAATAAAATAAAATTATCTTGTTTTTGGCTCAAAAAAGCAACGTCTCGGATTGAGTGACATCTAGTGGCGAAAATGTAGATTGCATTAAAAACTGAGAAAGTCTTTTCAGTCATGTACTGGCCTCTAAATGTTCCAGGAATGGTCCAAGAACCACCGTTGGAAAGCTTTAAAGCAGCTCAGAGGAACTCTGGTCGTTTTTAGCTCACTGGCTCCACCTACAGGAGGAACCTGGGACTGCTCGCTGTAGAACCATGGACTCCAGGTGTTTTGGAGGTGGTCTTGAAGCCCGTGCAGGTATGGAGGTGCTGCCAACGTCCCTTCTTGAATAAAAACTCCCAGTTTCTGCCCAGTGACTGATGAGACGGTGCAGCGCGTCGTCCGCTGGAGGATCGAACTGGTGACGGGTCAGCAAGTTGACTGCAGAGATGGCCGCAAATGGCCGCAATTTCATATTCGTCTCTGCATAAATCATTCAGATTCAGCTTTTTACCTTCAAGAGAACCAAAAGTTTGGGGGGGGGGGGGGGGGGGGGGGGGGGGGTGTCCAGGGCCGTTTTTTAGTCCCAGTCCGTCCCTGTTTGCAGATGCAGGAATCTCTCTGAACCAGTTAGAAATGTTTGTGCAGGTTACCATGGAAACGCAGCTGCAGACAGGGGCGGAGCATCAGCGCGTCTCTGATGGATCCTCACATCACCGCTCCCGTCTGACTCACTGGCTCGAATAATTGTTTGAGTGTCAGACTCGTTTACATATTGAGTGCATTTCTCAGAAACACGGAGAGAATAAAAATAAAACTGGAAACAGCGCGCGTGGGCGGACAGTTTGAGCGGAGAGCCGTTGTTGCGTCTCACATCCGTAATGAGAGCAGCTCCATTTTTAAAGTCTGAACAAACACAGCTGCTGCAGGAAGATCTGAGGCTGTCAGCTCACCTGAACCTCAGGTGAACCTGATGGGAGACTCATCACGTTAACCGGCGGCACACCGCCGCTCATCCCCCCCCCCCCCCCCCCCCTTACCTGAGGGAGGGAGACAACTGGAGACACTGTGTCTCCAGTTGTCAAAGCTCCGCAGCTCAGAGGAGGTTTATCTCCACAAACACACCTTAACATATCTATCTTTTATTTATTTATTTTTTCTCAAAAAGCTGATTCTATTCCCTGGAGGTCTTACGGACGCGGCTCAGACATGTTTGATCTAAATTCCTCAGGGATAAAGTGCAGAAGCGTCTTTTTAAACCAGGTTAGAACCGGCTCCTCTGGGGGGGCGGAGTCAGACACTCCTGTGGCTCCGCCCATCGGTGTTACAGCTTTGGAGCAGGTAAAGCCCGGTAGCGCTTTACGTTATTAAGTAAAGTCTGGTTAGTCACGGCGCGTTGCCGTGTAGCTCCGCCCCCATCCAGTCTGAGGCCTGTGGGTTGTTTTTTTTTTTTTTAAGTCTTCATCACATCCTGGATACCAGAAGGGATAGTTTTAAATGCGTTGTGTGAAGAAACGGTGGCGGTAAAAATCCCAACAATGACAAACTAAACGTCTTCGGTTCCTGCTAATTTGAAAAAAAAAGAGAGTCAAAGTGAGTTTCAAGACCCAAACGCAGACACAGCAGAAGAAGACAGGTGAGATGAGCTGGAACAAAGAGATGCTCCAAGAATCGGTCCAAGATAACGGGGATGATAAATGGAGCGCAGGTGACGACGAGGACGCAGGTGTGAACAGGAGGATCAACCCAGAGATACAGGAACTAAAGATAAGATAAGATAAAATAAGATATTCCTTTATTTGTCCCACAATGGGGAAATTTACATTGTTACAGCAGCAAGAATAGCAAAAAAAAGAGAAAAGGACAACAATAAAATAGAATAAAACAATAATAAAAACAAACAATAACTACAATAGATAATATATAATAAATAATAACTCTGACTTTATTTACAAGGATTTGTTGGTAGTGATTACTACACCTGAGATAGTTATTGCACGTCAGTGAGTATGTATATGTATATTGCACATGTCAATGAATATGTATGTATATTGAACACAATACAGATGAGTCACATTGTCCATTGGGGGGGGGGGGGGGGGGGTGTTGCTGACAGCGGTGCTGATTGTACAGTCTCACAGCAGCAGGGAGGAAGGACCTGCGATATCTCTCCTTCACACACCTGGGGTGAAGGAGGTCTGTCTCTGAAATGAGCTCTCTAGTGCTGCAGTAAGGGGTGTCCTTCAGAGGATGGGAGACACTGTCCATCAGAGAAGACAGCTTAGCCATCATTCTCTCTCTTCCCACCACTTCCACCGGGTCGAGGGGGACATCCCAGGACGGAGCTGGCCTTTCTTAATGATTTTATTCAGTCTCTTTCTCTCCGCCACTGAGATGCTGCTGCCCCAGCAAACCACCCCAAAGAAGATGGCTGATGCCACCACAGTGTTATAAAATGTCTTTAGGAGGCTCCCTGCACTCCAGAAGACCTCAGTCTCCTGAGCAGGTAGAGTCTGCTCTGGCCCTTCTTATAAAGTGCAGTGGTGTTATTAGTCCAGTCCAGTTTATTGTTCAGGTGAACACCCAGGTACTTGTAAGATGTCACCATCTCAATGTCCTTTCCCTGGATGTTCACCGGTGTTGGAGGGGTGATATATTTTCTAGTTTTTCTGTAACTACATCCAGCTGCGTTCTGTTTCCTTCTGCAGGGAGATGAATAATTTAACTCTGAGGGAAGATGGACTCGTTTGGAGACGGTTCTCCTGGGAGAGACCAGACAGGACGTCCAGAGACGTGAACGTTAGAGCTGAGAGGACGGTGATGGAAGCTGGAGACATCAGGAGCTCTGAAGTCTGGCGTCACCGCGGCTTGATTCCCCCCCGACAGACAGACGGGTCCGGGTCCAGTAAATACGGGTCCGGTAAATACAGGTCCGGTAAATACAGGTCCGATGAATACTGGTCCAGTAAATACGGGCCCGGTAAATACAGGTCCGGTAAATACCGGTAAATACAGGTCCCAGGTCCGGTAAATAGGTCCGGAAATACGGTAAATGGTCCAGTAAATCGGGGGTCCGGTAAATACGGTAAATACGGGTCCGGTAAATATAGGTCCGGTAAATACAGGTCCGGTAAATACGGTCCAGGGTCCGGTAAAAGTAAATAGGTCCGGGTCCGGTAAATACAGGTCCGGTAAATACTGGTCCGGTGAATACCGGTCCAGTAAATATGGGTCCGGTAAATACGGGTCCGGTAAATACGGGTCCGGTAAATACAGGTCCGGTAAATACGGGTCCGATGAATACTGGTCCAGTAGTAAATACGGTAAATACAGGTCCGGTAAATACTGGTCCTGGCTCAGGAGGCCCTGACTGCCTCCCTGGAGCTGCAGAGCTTTGAGGATGTGAGCGGGAACCTCAGAGCTCTGATTGGAGCAGACGTGGTCCATAAATATCTCATAGATATCAGATGTGCTGCGGGTCGGTAAAAACTTCTCATCTCTTTGATCACAGCCAACGTAATGAGGAGCATCGTTCTGAACCTGTCAGGACCTCTGCTTGTTATTCACGCCGAGGCGGCGCTGAGCGAAGAGCAGCAGGACTCGCTGTTAAACCGCCAACGGTGGCACGTGGAAGCGCCGGTCTGACGCAGGAAACGGCATCACATTTCATCACGTCCATCACTTTAAAGAACCTCAGAGGTTCCTTCGTCACAAAAACAACCAATCAGACTTCTCCTTGTTTGCTATGCAAATGAGCCACGTGCTTTGAATTAGTCCCGCCCCCCACACGTGAACTGATTGGCTGTCTCCGGCTATGTGGCTGGATCGTGATTGGCTGAAGTTTAAAATTTCCATGATTTTTGACTGAGCAGCGCTATCAACGTGACGGACGGGACCCACAATTCAGAGATGGTTAACGGCGCCGCATTCATGGTCGACGCGTACAGGGGAGCGCTGAGTCCAGATGTTGTTCAAAATAGTTTTATGTTTTATGTAACTAAAGAGCTGAAAAACATCTTACAAGGTCAGTCTGCGATGGTTTGGTGCCCCCTACTGGACTCCAGACACTTTGCGTGGAATAGCCAGTGAATTCGTTTTGTTCGTACATGTGGACAGTGAAGTGCCAGCGTACCAAAGAACAAAAAACCTTAAATGTTCGTCAACCTTGACCAGATGAAACCTCAGAGGAGTTCATGGCCGCGGTCACATGGCCAGATAAGGATGGTCGTGGCAGATTTGTTTTGGTCGTGACACCAGTTGTGACACCGCTAAGTTGTGGTGGTTAACCGGGATTGGGGGGGGGGGTAGACCGTCAACATGGCTTCCCCGATGGCTCCAAAAAAAAACTTGAACAAAGCCAGTCTTCAGAAACCTCTGGGTGACGTCAGAGACGGTTTGTCCAGTTCTTTCTATACAGTCTTTGAGTGTGTAGGCACATTATGAAGTTTGATTCAGTATGGTTGTTTAGGTGTGTTCAGGGTGACGGTTGCCGTGGTGACCGGTGATCTAGTCCTCAGACCACTTCACCTCTGTGCTGCTACCTGCATCTGTTTAGATAGTCATTTCATTCAGTCATTTGTGTCTCTCTCTGTCCTCATTCCTCTCTGTCCTTCATCTTCCCTCTGTCCTCCATCTTCCCTCTGTCCTCCATCTTCCCTCTGTCCTCCATCTTCCCTCTGTCCTCATCTTCCTGTCCTCATCTTCCCTCTGTCCTCCATCTTCCCTCTGTCCTCCATCTTCCCTCTGTCCTCCATCTTCCCTCTGTCCTCCATCTTCCCTCTGTCCTCCATCCTCTCTCTGTCCTCCATCCTTTCTGTCCTGTCTCTCCTCTCTCTGTCCTCTCTCCTCTCTCTGCCCTACATCCTCTTTGTCCTCAATCCTCTCTGTCCTCCTCCTCTCTGTCCTGTCTCTCCTCTCTCTGTTCTCAATCCTCTCTGTCCTCTTCCTCTCTCTGTCCTCCATCCTCTCTCTGTCCTGTCTCTCCTCTCTCTGTCCTCTCTCCTCTCTCTGCCCTACATCCTCTTTGTCCTCAATCCTCTCTGTCCTCCTCCTCTCTGTCCTGTCTCTCCTCTCTCTGTTCTCAATCCTCTCTGTCCTCTTCCTCTCTCTGTCCTCCATCCTCTCTCTGTCCTCCATCCTCTCTCTGTCCTGTCTCTCCTCTCTCTGTCCTCCATCCTCCCTCTATCCTCCATCCTCTCTGTCCTCCCTCCTCTCTCTGTCCTCCATCTTCTCTTTGTCTTCCCTCCTCTCTCTGTCCTGTCTCTACTCTTTTCTGTCTTTATCCAGCTGGTCTTCATCAGGAAGGTCCCCCCATATGATCCAGGTCATTCATAAAATGTCTGAAATGACAGCAGTGAAATTAAATCTAGAGGGAAACAGAGGAGCGTTTGTAGCGTCTCAGATGTTCAGCAGGCGTTTAGCTTCTCGGCTGTCTGGGCGAATGTGACACAGACCTGAAACAAACAAGGTTTTATTTTTTTACAGAGTCAGAGATAAATCCCCGCTGAAGGCCGTTCTTTCAGACGACCCGGCGCCTCTGTTGATACAGCAAAACGGCCTTCAGCGCTGAGCGGGTCAACGTCTTCGAGATGCAGATTAAACATCAGAAAGGCCTCGACAAAGGCTCAGAAATAAAAGATAACTATGAATAAAACTAAAAACACCGTCACAGAGAAGCGCTGTCTCACTGAGTGACGTCTTCAGACCGAGACGGAGCCAAACAGAGTAAAGAGCTTCTTTCATGAGGAAGTTTTGGAGTTTACGGTCAATTAGATGTTTTCAGCGATAAAAGAGCACTGAAACAGAAAACTGGACTAAACTGGAAAATAAACAGCTGTTACTATCACACAAATCTAAACCCAGAGCAGGTTCTTGCTCTGTCCAGACATGCAACCCCCCCCTACAGCCACTAGGGGGCCTGAGAGCTCCAGGGTCAGCTCCTACACGAAGAATAAGTAAATGAATAAAACTTCACAGTGAATAATTTAAATTTTGGCAGGCGCTGTTTGTGTTGTGATCTGAGACAAAAACAAAGACAACAATCAGAGAAAGTTAGGTGCGCAGGTGAAAGAGAAACGGGCTGAATGTTGCATGCAGTGAAGGTGAAGAAGGTGTTCAAACACCTATGCTGTACCAGTTTGGGGGGGGGGGGTGCAACCAGGGTGGAGCGTCTGGATGGAAGAGTTAAAAAAGGTGAACAGGAGCTGCTCTCATGGGTTTGAGACAGCCGAAGATGCTCAGGAGACAGCTGAAGATGCTCAGGAGACAGCTGAAGATGCTCAGAGACAGCTGAAGATGTTCAGGAGACAGCTGAAGATGTTCAAGAGACAGCTGAAGATGTTCAAGAGACAGCTGAAGATTCTCAGGAGACAGCTGAAGATGTTCAGGAGACAGCTGAGGATGTTCAAGAGACAGCTGAAGATGTTCAAGAGACAGCTGAAGAGAGACAGCTGAGACTGAAGAGCTGAAGATGCTGAGCTCAGAGACAGCTGAAGATTTCAGAGACAGCTGAAGATGCTCAGGAGACAGCTGAAGATGCTCAGGAGACAGCTGAAGATGCTCAGGAGACAGCTGAAGATGCTCAGGAGACAGCTGAAGATGCTCAGGAGACAGCTGAAGATGTTCAGGAGACAGCTGAAGATGTTCAGGAGACAGCTGAAGATGCTCAGGAGACAGCTGAAGATGCTCAGGAGACAGCTGAAGATGTTCAGGAGACAGCTGAAGATGCTCAGGAGACAGCTGAAGATGTTCAGGAGACAGCTGAAGATGCTCAGGAGACAGCTGAAGATGTTCAAGAGACAGCTGAAGATGTTCAAGAGACAGCTGAAGATGTTCAAGAGACAGCTGAAGATGTTCCGGAGACAGCTGAGGATGCTCAGGAGACAGCTGAAGATGTTCCGGAGACAGCTGAAGATGCTCAGGAGACAGCTGAAGATGTTCAAGAGACAGCTGAAGATGTTCCGGAGACAGCTGAAGATGTTCAAGAGACAGCTGAAGATGTTCAAGAGACAGCTGAAGATGTTCCGGAGACAGCTGAGGATGCTCAGGAGACAGCTGAAGATGTTCAAGAGACAGCTGAAGATGTTCCGGAGACAGCTGAGGATGCTCAGGAGACAGCTGAAGATGTTCAAGAGACAGCTGAAGATGCTCAGGAGACAGCTGAAGATGTTCCGGAGACAGCTGAAGATGTTCAAGAGACAGCTGAAGATGTTCAGAGAAGCTGATGTTCAGGAGACAGCTGAAGATGTTCAGGAGACAGCTGAAGATGTTCAAGAGACAGCTGAAGATGTTCAGGAGACAGCTGAGGATGTTCAGGAGACAGCTGAAGATGTTCAGGAGACAACTGAAGATGTTCAGGAGACAGCTGAAGATGTTCAGGAGACAGCTGAGGATGTTCAGGAGACAGCTGAAGATGTTCAGGAGACAACTGAAGATGTTCAGGAGACAGCTGAAGATGTTCAGGAGACAGCTGAAGATGTTCAGGAGACAACTGAAGATGTTCAGGAGACAGCTGAAGATGTTCCGGAGACAGCTGAAGATGTTCAGGAGACAGCTGAGGATGTTCAGGAGACAGCTGAAGATGTTCCGGAGACAGCTGAAGATGTTCAGGAGACAGCTGAAGATGTTCAAGCAGGCATGGACTGGCCATCGGGCGTACCGGGCAATGCCCGGTGGGCCGACTCACATCTGTGGGCCGGCCCAGGTCTGTCATAAAAAAAAAAAAAAAAAAAGTATATAGTTTTTATTGACCGCGACGGTGACGGACTGGTAGTCGGCTCATAAAAATCTCCGGGGGGGGGGGGGCACGACGACACACACTCAACAAACTCAAGAAAGAGACACTGACAGCTAATCAGACAAGCGCTACAGTGTTGCGCTGATGTGAACGCAGTATGAACGTTATTTTCTGCTGAAGGGAGGGGGTGGAGGCGGGACGGGGCCTTGCGAAGCATCGAAGTGGCCCATTGGTTGATTTTCTTGACGGACATTGGGCTAGTCCAATGAAATTTCTCAGCTCTCGTTGGCCCGCTCCTCCCATCCCTCCTGACCAAATTTTGCCGTTTGGCCTGACCGGACAGTGTGGTGGCTCGTGGATGAGTATGGAAATGGAGAAAAAAACACAAAAGCGAAAGGGAGGAGCAGAAAAGCTCAGAGAACGGAGACAAAAAAAATTAAAAGTGGATGCAGCAAAATATGCCAAAATCATGGAAATGTTTTGAACCACAAGCTCGGGGGCGGGGGCCGTCGGCCGCGGGGCCGTCGGCCGCGGGGCCGTCGAGTGAACAGGTGGTTGTCGGAGAAGAAGCGGACGACGAGAGGGAGAAGGAGGAGGAGGAGGAGGAGGAGGAGGAGGATGAGGAGGAGGAGAGAGATGAGACCCAGCAGCAGGGCGAGATTGAGGTCAGAATAGCTATTTGGAGGTGATCACCTGTGTGTGTGTGTGTGTGGTTTAGTCTTTGTTGTCAAATAATGCTTTGAGTAGATTTGGTGTCCAATTTACAGTGTTAAGTGTGTTAAAATATTAGTGAAACATTGCTTTGCTGAAATGAAATGAAATTAATTTTTGAAACGTCACTATGTGCACATAGTATACAACATGCAGCATGTGCTTCCGCATATCGTATAAATAACCGGCATTTTTGATCCCCAGCGTATGGTGGGCCGCCAGGGATCAAAAATGCCCGGGCCATTTTTTGGTCCCAGTCCAGCCCTGTGTTCAAGAGACAGCTGAAGATGCTCAAGAGACAGCTGAAGATGCTCAGGGGACACCTGAAGATGCTCAGGAGACAGCTGAAGATGCTCAGGGGACACCTGAAGATGCTCAGGAGACAGCTGAAGATGTTCAGGGGACACCTGAAGATGCTCAGGAGACAGCTGAAGATGTCAGGAACAGCTGAGGAGGACAGCTGAAGGAGAGCCTGAAGATGCTCTGAAGGTCAGGAGACAGCTGAAGATGTTCAGGAGGAAGATGCTCAGGAGACAGAGCTAGAGTTCAGAGACAGCTGAGTGAACAGCTGAAGATGTTCAGGAGAGAGCTGAAGAGAGCTGAGAAGCTGAAGATGCTCAGGAGACAGCTGAAGATGTTCTGAGACAGCTGAAGATGCTCAGGAGACAGCTGAAGAAGCTGATGTTCAGGAGACAGCTGAAGATCGGAGACAGCTGAGATTCAGGAGACAGCTGAAGATGTTCAGGAGACAGCTGATGAGGAGAGCTGAAGATTCAGGAGACAGCTGAAGATGTTCAGGAGACAGCTGAAGATGCTCAGGAGAAAGCTGAAGATGCTCAGGAGACAGCTGAAGAGGAGAAAGCTGAGATGCTCAGGAGACAGCTGAAGATGCTCAGGAGACAGCTGAAGATGTTCAGGAGACAGCTGAAGATGCTCAGGAGACAGCTGAAGATGTTCAGGAGACAGCTGAAGATGCTCAGAGCTGAAGAGGAGACAGCTGAAGATGTTCAGAGACAGCTGAGATGTTCAGGAGACAGCTGAAGATGCTCAGGAGACAGCTGAAGATGCTCAGGGAGCTGAAGATGCTAGGAGACAGCTGAAGATGTTCAGGAAGAGCTGAAGATGCTCAGGAGACAGCTGAAGATGCTCAGAGACAGCTAAGATGCTCAGGAGAAGCGAGAGAGCTGAAGATGCTCAGGAGACAGCTGAAGATGCTCAGGAGACAGCTGAAGATGCTCAGGAGACAACTGAAGATGTTCAGGAGACAGCTGAAGATGTTCAGGAGACAGCTGAAGATGCTCAGGAGACAGCTGAAGATGCTCAGGAGACAGCTGAAGATGTTCAGGAGACAGCTGAAGATGCTCAGGAGACAGCTGAAGATGCTCAGGTGACAGCTGAAGATGTTCAAGAGACAGCTGTTCAGAGACAGCTGTTCAGGAGACAGCTGAAGATCTCAGGAGACAGCTGAAGATGTTCAGGAGACAGCTGAAGATGCTCAGGAGACAGCTGAAGATGTTCAGGAGACAGCTGAAGATGCTCAGGAGACAGCTGAAGATGTTCAGGAGACAGCTGAAGAGGCTCAGGAGACAGCTGAAGATGCTCAGGAGACAGCTGAAGATGTTCAGGAGACAGCTGAAGATGTTCAGGAGACACCTGAAGATCTCAGGAGACAGCTGAAGATGTCAGGAGACAGCTGTTCAGGAGGAGACAGCTGAAGATGCTCAGAGACAGACAGCTGAAGATGCTCAGGAGACAGCTGAAGATGTTCAGGAGACAGCTGAAGATGTTCAGGAGACAGCTGAAGATGCTCAGGAGACAGCTGAAGATGCTCAGGAGACAGCTGAAGATGCTCAGGAGACAGCTGAAGATGTTCAGGAGACAGCTGAAGATGTTCAGGAGACAGCTGAAGATGCTCAGGGGACAGCTGAAGATGCTCAGGAGACAGCTGAAGATGTTCAGGAGACAGCTGAAGATGCTTAGGAGACACCTGAAGATGCTCAGGACAGCTGAAGATGTTCAGGAGACAGCTGAAGATGTTCAGGAGACAGCTGAAGATGTTCAGGAGAACAGCTGAAGATGTTCAGGAGACAGCTGAAGATGATGCTCAGGAGACAGCTGAAGATGTTCAGGAGAGCTGAAGATGCTCAGGAGACAGCTGAAGATGTTCAGGAAGAAGCTGAAGATGCTCAGGAGACAGCTGAAGATGTTCAGGAGAAGCTGAAGATGCTCAGGAGACACAGCTGAAGATGTTCAGGAGACAGCTGAAGATGTTCAGGAGACAGCTGAAGATTCTCAGGAGACAGCTGAAGATGTTCAGGAGACAGCTGAAGATGTTTCAGGAGACAGCTGAAGGAGCTGAAGATGTTCAGGAGACAGCTGAAGATGCTCAGGAGACAGCTGAAGATGCTCAGGAGACAGCTGAAGATGTTCAAGATGAAGTCAGGAGACAGCTGAAGATGTTCAGGAGACAGCTGAGATACTCAGGAGAGCTGAAGATGCTCAGGAGACAGCTGAAGATGTTCAGGAGACAGCTGAAGATGTTCAGGAGACAGCTGAAGATGCTCAGGAGACAGCTGAAGATGCTCAGGAGACAGCTGAAGATGTTCAGGAGACAGACTGAAGATGCTCAGATGAGAGACAGCTGAAGATGTTCAGGAGACAGCTGAAGATGTTCAGGAGACAGCTGAAGATGCTCAGGAGACAGCTGAAGATGTTCAGGAGACAGCTGAAGATGTTCAGGAGACAACTGAAGATGTTCAGGAGACAGCTGAAGATGCTCAGGAGACAGCTGAAGATGCTCAGGGACAGCTGAAGATGCTCAGGAGAAGAGGAGACAAGCTGAAGATGTTCAGGAGACAGCTGAAGATGTTCAGGAGACAGCTGAAGATGTTCAGGAGACAGCTGAAGATGCTCAGGAGACAGATGAAGATGTTCAGGAGACAGCTGCTCAGGAGACAGGAGCTGAAGATGTTCAGGAGACAGCTGAAGATGTTCAGGAGACAGATGAAGATGTTCAGGAGACAGCTGAATGTCAGGAGACAGCTGAAGATGTTCAGGAGACAGCTGAAGATGCTTGAAGCTGAAGATGTTCAGGAGACAGCTGAAGATGCTCAGGAGGAGACAGCTGAAGATGCTCAGGAGACAGCTGAAGATGCTCAGGAGACAGCTGAAGAGCTCAGGGACAGCTGAAGAGCTCAGGAGACAGCTGAAGATGTTCAGGAGACAGCTGAAGATGCTCAGGAGACAGCTGAAGATGTTCAGGAGACAGCTGAAGATGCTCAGGAGACAGCTGAAGATGCTCAGGAGACAGCTGAAGATGCTCAGGAGACAGCTGAAGATGCTCAGGAGACAGCTGAAGATGCTCAGGAGACAGCTGAAGATGTTCAGGAGACAGCTGAAGATGCTCAGGAGACAGCTAAAGATGTTCAGGAGACAGCTGAGGATGCTCAGGAGACAGCTGAAGATGCTCAGGAGACAGCTGAAGATGCTCAGGAGACAGCTGAAGATGCTCAGGAGACAGCTGAAGATGCTCAGGAGACAGCTGAAGATGCTCAGGAGACAGCTGAAGATGCTCAGGAGACAGATGAAGATGTTCAGGAGACAGCTGAAGATGCTCAGGAGACAGCTGAACGTCTTCTGCAGAAAAAAACAGAAACAGAAACATGTGCTTCCTCCTAAGTAAAGACCTGCTGAGACGTGTCTCCTCCAGGAGCAGATGGACTCATGTCTCCCCCTTGTGGACGTTCAAAGCAACTCTCCTGTTAACACACAGGACAGAAACAAGGACCAAGTTAATGGAAACACATGAAGATGAACCACAGGCAGAGCTGTCCTCTGACTCTGATCAACCCGCTGAGCGAGCGGATGTGTGGCGCTAAAACACCTCAACCGTTAACGATGCGGTCATTTAATATGGAGCCCCGTTTGGGTCATAATTCAATCAATAAATGAGTCTATTATTATGAAATACAGGTGTTTATTATTATTAAATATTTCCCATTATTATGAGAATAGTTTAGTTTTTCATAAGAATGAGCTTTTACATAATAACGGCTTTGTTTTTCATAAGAATGATTTGTGTGTCAATCACAGCAGAGAGGGCGGAGCCATTTATGTGATTGGCTGCTCTTTCATTCAGGCATAAGCAACAGAACAGTGAATATCGATATTGGCATCATCAACAGTAACATTTTCAAAGGCCTCTATCATCCCAACCATTTCGAAAACCTCGTCAAATCGGGTCAAAATAGTATCGCCTGATAAATTATCATTGTCGATATTGTCTGCTAACCTGGTCAAGGTTTCCCGTAGCTCAGTCCAAGCTGCCATAGCTACAATCGGACTAGGAGCGCACCTTGATGACGCCACGGCCCGCTGCTAACGGGACCTCACGGCCAAAACTAGTCGATGTCAGAGCGTAGAATGGAGAAGGATCAGCCAATGAGCGTGCAGGTCAACCACTGGTCCCGCCCAGGACCCTCTGGTACTTTGTTGGTCCTCGTCTCGGACTGCACCTGCAGCCTGGAGGTTATCGGCTTCTGCCACGTCGGGACATTTATGTCTTCTGAGGAGGTCGCTCCCGCTCCACGAACTGCTCTTTCAGTTTGAGCCGGATCGGTACTGTCATGGACTCAAACTCAGACTTAGACCTGAAGCAACCCCGTACCATGACACTGGCCCTGGCGTGACAACGTCCCGCTCGCTCTGGGACACGAGACGTTTTTACACACCGGGAGCAGTAAGAGTCATCCTGGATGTCGGGATCATTGACTTGTCTTCGGTCTGCAGGAGGACAGAACCGCAACGGATTCAAGGGACGGGACGAGACAGGAGGACACCAGGGCTGCTGTCGGCATCCTTGAACCAACAGCGTTGGTGTTTAGTCTCTGGAGCAGACGGCTGGAACAAACACGGTTTAAACCCAAGAGGCCCAGAACCAAACCGTCACCCGGCGTTCTGGTGTTGGGGTCTAAAACTGAGGAAGGGGGATCTCCAAGACCGCACAGATGCCAAACAGCTGGATGACAAAGATCTGACGAAGGTGATGCTCATTTCTGACAACATGACGCACATCTGGTTGGTGCGTTTTCATTCGTCTTCTTGGTTTCAGGGGTGTCAATTTTCCGCGGATCCGCGGATTTCCAAGTTTTTTTCCATCCTGGGGGTCATTTTTTAGATACGTGCAAATCCGGTTTAATATTTTCGGGGGGTGAGGGGGTGGGGGTACCCTCCACCAACGTGACGTGAATTCTCCATTGCGATTGGTTGATTGAAATCAGGGCATGCGCACTGAGCCCTTGACAATCCAGCCGCTATCACAGCCAGATCAACCGTCAAAGCAGCCCGAAGCACATATTTTCTGATATTACTTCTCCCTTTCTTGTTTGGATGGATGATTATTAGCTTTAAATTCACAGGAGAGATGTTTATTCCTTATTGTACTTATTTATTGTTAGACAACGCGGATGAAATATACAGCGCTTCTCACCACTGGTAAATGTAGGTAGGAAACGTAAACTCGCTTGCCTCGTTTAATTAACATTAAAAACCGCTTAGCAAGCTGACCTCCAAGTACATTTAAATTGCCGATTTCTGAAGTGCTCAGTTTACATATTAGGGCAATTATATGATAATTAAATAAATAAAAAAAATCTCCAGACTCTGACCCCCCACAAAGTAGAAAACTCCTGGGATCTACATGATTCACGTATGTCACCCTTTTTGACTTCAAAACGGCAAATTTGCGCCGAAAGGTGGGGGATTTTCATGCCTGAAGTATTAGTTATTCAGTGTTTAGAGCTTTTTGTGATTAAAAAAAATTAAGAAAAGCTAATGTTCAGAGTTACAGGCATTCATCAAAAAGACATGTTGAATTTAACATGCTATTTTCTATAGCTGCTTACTAAAGTTTTGGATCCATGTATCTTGTTGTCAGTGATGTTTTACTGTTGAAGTTCACGAGTGACTAAATCACTAGTCATTCTGAATTTTTGCCTTTAATAGGCAACTTAATTGTTTCATAACAACTACTTTTATTTTTGATATCTAACCTCTATATGCCTCCTAAAGCAGCACCTCGAGAGTGTTCAAAATGTTCTCGTGCCCCCCCCCGCTTCCGAGTTTTTTCCAATTTCCCGTTGACACCCCTGTGGTTTAGATTCTTTGTTGAGTATTTTACTCTCGATTTCCTCGTCTGTTACCCACCAGAACTGCTGGTCTCTGGTTTCTGGTCTCTGATCCAGTATTCTGGTCTGTTTGGTTAGAGACAGGCTGCTTCCACTGAGCAGCGCATTACTGGTGCGTTATTTGTGTTTCCCTGGTGAGAAGCCGCTAACCTCCGTCGTCCTCTTCTGCATTTCTTTCCTCCGTGATCATCTTGGCTGGAGACGCTGAGCTGGACGGGCCTGACGATCGCTGCAGCCACGCGGCCCAACAACAGCTGAGGCTTAGCATACCAGAACCAGACCGTAATGACCCAAACTGGGCCGTCTTGCTCAGCCTGAACATCATCAGTGACCTTCTCCAGCCAGCCAGAGTTTTTATATACAGTGATCCCTCGCCAATTCGCGCTTTAACTTCCACGGTTTTAGTTATTTGCAGATTTTTTTCAGAAATATATAATAAAAAAATCAAGAAAAAATCGTGGAAACACAGGATGTTTTGCGCATTATCTGGCAGCAAAGAAATGTTGTGAGGCAGCCTGGCCCCTTTAAGAAGGTGGCCTTATGGATAATGGTGTGGCCTTATGGGTAATGTAGTGTGTGTGAACTTTGTTCCTTTGTCAAGACCATTATTATCATTATTATTATTTACTATTCTGCTATTTGAATATATTTGTCTGCTTTCTATTCTTAATGCTTTAAATAGTGGGTGGGAGAGCATTTAAAAAAAAAATTCCTTAAAGCTGATGTGCTGTAAAAGGTCGCCCTCTGGTGGACGTTTGCAGCGATGCACCAGTCAACACCCTGATCCTGATCCTGATCCTGATCCTGGTACCAGCAGCCCCCCGTCTGTGTGGAGCTTATAAACATGAACTGGATTGATTAAACTGAAGGTCGTAGAAATAATCAGAAAGTTATGACTGTAATATGGAGCACATGATGCCCCCCTCCCCCCTCCTCCATCACACTGTTGAAGCTCCCTGCAGAAAAGAGCCCATTTAGACCTCGTTAACCTAATGGGGCTCTTCTTTTCTTGGACGCCAGCGTGTCTGCAGCACAGAAACACATCCGTCTCTGAGAGGACAAACATGAACGGACCATTGTTCGGCCTCGACGCAGTAAATGTGGACGTCTCTGGCGATAACTGGACCAGGTGTCGCTCTGCCAGTGCATGCTGGGAGGGCAAGGACTGCTTGACTTAACCACGCCCACACGTGTGCATAGGCAGATCCTTAAACTGGCTGTGAGAATATTATAAGGTTTTTTTTTTTAAATAATAACCTTCTCCTCCTGCCTGGCAGCTCCATCTCCAGCATCCTTCTACCAGTCTACCCAGTCTACCCATCATCCCTCCTCCTTAAGTAGAGCTCCTTACCAAGTATTGCAATTTTTTATTTCAATTATTGAAAAATAAAAATCATATAATAATAAATAATAATAATAATGATAGTAAATATTATTATATTTATTATATATTATTATGTATAATTAACCCTAACCCTACCCTTGCCACATTTTATCATAACAATTAACTTTTATTTCTTACATTTTATCTACATTTTTAATTCCTTTTTTTAATCAAAAACAACTGTTGATTAACTTTTTGCATTTTTATTATTTTATCTTTTTATTTCCTCCTGTTTCAATGTAATGCTCTCTAATGCTTATGTAAAGCACCTTGAATTGTCTTGTACACGAAATGTGCTATACAAATAAACTTGCCTTACCTGTTAATTATTATATATAATATTATAATATTAATATATTATTATATTATTATTTTATTATTAAATAATAATATTAAATATAAAAATGTAAAAATTAAATACGTTTCAATATTTAAAAAAATGCGCAATTCCTGTAGTTTAGAGGTCTTCAGACCCATGAAAGACCAAGACCCAGACCCCAGACCAAGACCCAAGACCAAGACCCATAGCCAGACCCAGACTAAGATCCAGACTAAGATCCAGACTAAGATCCAGACCCAAGACCAAGACCAAGACTCAGACCCAGACCCAGACCCCATACCCAGACCCCAGATCCAGAGCAAGACCAAGACCAAAACCAAGACCAAGACCAAGACCAAGACCAAGATCAAGACCCCAGACCCCATACCCCAGACGAGAGGTCTTCACGGGTCCACTTTCATGGACCTGAACCCGAATGGACCCATGAAAATTTGACCCGAAATCGACCCGACCCAAGCTATTATCATAAGTTCGGGAGTCCAAACCTGAATGGACCCGCAATATTTGGAACCGGAACCGGCCCGACCCGAGTTGTTAGTTTCCGACCACGAACCGAACCGAGTTACCTGAATAGAACCGAGACAATCCAGCCCATAGTTGCTAATGTTAAAGTTGTCTAGCGTTGAATAAAACTTGATTTTCTTACCTAAAGTTGTCTTCTTCTACCGGTTCAGTTGCTACATAGGCTACGTGATGGTAAACAACAATAAATCCATGTTGTTATTTTCTCTGTGGATACAGATGCTATTGGTCGCAACTGCTAACGCTAATAGCCTACACCGGTCAGGACACGTCGTAAATATGTCTGATCCAGCGTTGTCATGTTGGCGATCTGTTGTGCCGGGCAAACCGCTAATAACACGCTACGGCAACACAATTGTTTCATGACAAACACGCCATGTTAACGAATAATTAATTTAACTGCCCCGAGTCCTGACATTGGCTGCCACTGCCAATATCTTTAAAATCGATTTTTTTGGCCCAGGCCTATCCTTAAGCGCCCAAACCATCCCAACCAGCCTCTCTCACTTCATCTCTAACGTATCTCACGCTGGCTGTTCCTCTCATGTGCTCGTTCTTAATCCGATCCATCCTTCTCACTTCCAAAGAAAAGATTAGCGGCCCTGCAGAGAGGCCTGCAGCAGGGACGCCGCGAGCGTCTCCTCCATGCAGCTCTTTATGTTCATATTTCCCATCTGACATGTCAGAGGTCGGGAGGTATGTGTTCGCAGGGCTGTCAGGAGGGTTGAAACGCTCCCCTGATCCTCCGCGGAGGATGATTTCCAGCGAAGTGGAAACCCGAGAGGTTGGCGGCTCAACCTTTCCCATGACTCTTAGCGCTCCCGCGGAACGCTGACGGTAAATCGAGGCCCGGCCTCCTCGTGGCTGACCTCGCTGTGAGGTCAGAAACTCGATGACGTGGGAACGTTTCTGCCGGCTGATGAACGCGACACCAGCTTTGAAAAAACTGAAAGGAACCTGCAGAAGGTTTGCTGTGAGCCGAAGTTAAGACTGAAAGCTCCTCCAGGCATCAGGAGGACAGGTGTGTGAAGTCCAGAAACAGAGACACGCCCACGCAGCAGCCTCAGCTGAGACCAAAGCTAATATTGTTGTTGTGGGCGGGGTGGGAGGAGCTTTGCGTGGTCATGTCTGAGCGGTTCGTCTTCTCACTGACACGTCATATACGACATCTTCAGACCAGTTTCGTCCCAGACTTCCAGGTATCCCATTTCCAGAAGTATTCAGCGCTTATATGTGAAGCTTCGGTTGACTCTAGCGGTACTTTGTTGATCCTCAAAGGGGGAAAAAAAAACCCATCAATCACCGATGAAACTTAAATAAATATTAAATTAAAGTGCTAATCTGTCATGAAGAACAACTCACAGTTCAATGTTTGGAGGTGCGGAGATGCTCCTTCACAGCGACACGTCCAGGGTTGAACCGTCTGTTGCATAGCGGTGTGAAAAAAAATCGATTTGGCAATATATCGCAATTTTCGGCAGCCCAATATAATATTGATTTTTTAGGAAAATTCATGTATTAGACGCATTGTGAATACTTATATGTGCAAAAATAACAATAAACAATTATTATCACGTTAACGCAGTCATTTATTTATTCATTTATTCATATATTCATTATTTGATTTTCCGTATACAATGCGATTAATCGTGATTAATCAGGGAAATAATGCAATTAATCACGATTAAAATTTTTAATCGTTGCCCAGCCCTTTAAACAATAAATAGGTTGTTTTGAAGTAAATAGTTTTGACTCAATTTGTCCTCTGAATGATCAATATCATCTTATGAACATATACAGCAACTTGATTTTTCATCTCTACTTTTAATTTTTATATTAACTCCGTAGAATATCACAATATATCGTGATATCGTGATAATTTCATATCGTGACCCAAGTATCATGATACATATCGTATTGCGAGGTCCTTGCCAATACTCAGCCCTGGTATTGTAGTCCCACCCCCTTTATTCTTACCGCCCCCGCCTGCAGTCTCTTTCTACCCGAAGAGACTGAATTCTGGGTAAAAAAAGGTGCTGGAGTCTGGACGATGTTCCTTCAGCCTTCAGCCACATTTCATTTGCAGTCTCAATATTCTCCGTGTCAAATGTAGTCCGGTTTATTTGCCAGCGACCTTACGTTCCCAGACCTCTCTAGGGTTAGGGTTAGGGTTCTCTTGAGCTCCTGTTCTGGACTTGGAGCTGAAGGCCCACTCATTTACTCGAAACAGGACACAATCAAAACTAGCGTGGAAAAAGTTTAGGTAAAGGTAATCAGCATTCAAAGGGAAAAGGTTCAGCATGATAGCTTAGGAATATACAGAGAAAGACATAATATGACCAAAGCAGCTTAAAGTAATTGCTTTGGCAGCAATAAGAGCCTCGGATGATCTTGGAAAACATCCTAGAAGCTTGGCACAACTTTCTTCTTCTTGCCGCTCCTGTATTTTCTCGGCGACATGCCGATGTCGTCACCCTGGAGAACTGTGCTGTAATTCTTTCACGCTCGCACCAGCCCGAGAGCTTGAGGACTCTGGAAAGGCTTTCACTGGGACTTCTGTCTTATTTCCCCCCATGTGCCTCTCTCCTGGAAATCATCCCCGCAGAATGATGCCGTCGTCGCCGTGTTTGACTGCAGAGACTTGAAGTGATTTGATCCGTCTTTAATCAGATAATCGGGATTATGTCTCTTGAGGTCCGAGAATCGTTCGGGAGGAAAATCAGGCCATCACATGCTTTTTTTTTTATTATTTCGTGAGGAACAGCTCTTTCAGTGC
Source organism: Hirundichthys speculiger (assembly GCA_018398805.1). Lineage (NCBI taxonomy): Eukaryota > Metazoa > Chordata > Actinopteri > Beloniformes > Exocoetidae > Hirundichthys > Hirundichthys speculiger. Next base: position 123,512 of record JAGFBZ010000920.1, on the reverse strand, counting down.
TTCTGGTCACAGCTGAATCTGCTCAGCTGAGCCATCGAACCTGAGGGTGAACCCTAACCCCTAACCCCTAACCCCTAACCTTAACCCCTAACCCTAACCCTAACCCTAACCCTAACCCCTAACCTCAACCCCTAACCCCTAACCTTAACCCCTAACCCTAACCCTAACCCCTAACCCTAACCCTAATCCTAAACCTAACCCCTAACCCTAACCCCTAACACCTAACCCTAACTCTAATCCTAAACCTATCCCCTAACCTTAACCCCTAACCCTAACCCCTAACCCCTAACCCCTAACCTTAACCCCTAACCCTAACCCTAACCTCTAACCTTAACCCCTAACCTTAACCCCTAACCCTAACCCTAACCCCTAACCTCAACCCCTAACCCCTAACCTTAACCCCTAACCCTAACCCTAACCCTAACCCCTAACCCCTAACCCTAATCCTAAACCTAACCCCTAACCCCTAACCCTAACCCCTAACCCCTAACCCCTAACCTTAACCCCTAACCCTAACCCCTAACCTTCATTCCACGCCCCACCAAATTTAACCGGGAGGAACTTCAGAGGGACCTTCACAAATTTCATAGAAGATTAAAACTCATAGACCACTTTCATCATCAACCAGACAGACAGCAGCTTCCCTTCATCCACCCATCCTACTGGGAACCCAACCTTGACACTATCCACCCCTTAACTCGACAATTCATCAACAAAAATAAAAGGGCCCTACAGCGTTCCGGACCTCAGATGGATGTCTCAGACAATCTGTCGAGGTCGGAACGGAGGGCCCTGAGCGACTTAATCCACAACAACAACAAAAAAAAAAACAGATCAGTAGGCCAGTGCATGTAAGTTTTAACCCAAACCCAGAACCCCAACCCCAACCCCAACCCCTAACCGTAACCCCTAACCCTAAACCTTAACCCTAACCCCTCACTTCAACCCCTAACCCTAACCCTAACCCCTAATCCCTAACCCCTAACCCTAACCCTTACCTCAACCCCTAACCCTAATCCTAACCCTAACCTTAACCCTAACCTCTAACCCTGCAGCTCCCATCAGGGTCAGATGAGCTTTAGCTTAGCTTTAGCTAAGTGTTTATAAAGACACCTTCCAGAAAACACTCTGCTGCTGTGTCCGATCCTTTCTGTTTGTTTTAAAACAGGACGGTAAATCCGTAGATCCGACGCAGCCATAAAGTTCCCAGTGTTTGTGCTGAGGGTGGAGCTGTTGACGTCTCTGGGTGGCAGCTGCATCCACGCTCCGGGCGCTGTTATCTCAGCAGCATGTGGAGCTTTTACCACATGATCCCACGTTATCTCTGCGCTGCACACGACACCGCCAACCAAGCTGTTCCAGAAAGCCGGCGATGCCAGCAAACTCTGGGTATGTTGAACCCAAAATTAGCTTTCTGCTGCAGGCAGAGAAGCAGGAAAAGAGGGTTACATCAGGGAACTTATGCACAGACGTGGAGTCTTCCCCTTCACAGCTATATCCTGAAGTTAGTTTTTGTCCTGCAACTAGTTTTACAGCTATCCAAACTTAGCATTATGGGTTTGTATGACACCCTTTGGAAAGACACCAAATTTCAGAATGTTTAGTCCATCGAGGGCGCTACAACCCACATGTTGAGATGTCAAGAACCAATTTGAGATAAAAATCTCAGGTCTGGCAGGATCCACTAGTATCCAGATTCAGGTTTAGCCAGAACCTGAAGTCATGCAGCTGTGCAGCACTTCATTTGACCCCGGTGACCCCGGCTTGCACCGATATTTGATTTAAAAGGCTGCACTGGTCTGTATTTGTTTCAAAGGTGTTGGCCTAAACCAGGGGTGTCCAGCTGCAGTCCTCGAGGGATGCTGTCCTGCACGTCTTAGAGACTTTCCACCTGCAGCACACCTGATTTTAATGAATGGATCAGCTGGTCATCCAGGTCTGCACAGGTCTGTTAACGACCCGTTCATCTGAATCAGGTGTTCTGGAGCAGGGAAACATCTAAGACCTGCAGGACTGAGCATCAGAATAGACGGTTTGTTGAAGCTCCTTTCTGAAACAAGCCCCTGGAGTGTTAGACTAACAACACTTTAACAGCAGAACTGCATCTGTTTTACTTTTTCATACGAGGTCTTGCATCCAGACACCCAGGCAACAGTTTTATTTGAGTCAGGTTTTAAAGGAAAACTGGACATTTTTTCTGTATGGGGGGGGGGGGTGTTCTGAATCAGTGCCATCTGCTTGTTGTAACACTTTAAAATCAAACTTTATTTTGAAATTTTTTTCAACACTGGTTACATTTAAATTTTTGAATTCTGCACTGGCTGTTTTTCTCAGGCTACTTCATTAATTGATTTTTCTTTACAAGATGTTTAAGCAGATTTAGTCAAAAAAAAGTTAAAAGAAAATTTGTATATATATATATAATATATATATATATATCAATTCATTTTTAAGCAGAAGATAGTTTTTCTTTCAGTGATGCCATTGTTAAAAGCATTGTAAATGATATTTGAGTAACAGCACTGAAAGTAACAGGACTGTATTTTAGTATAGTATTAATGGAGAAAATACAGCAACATTTCTCATGTAAAGAATCTGAGGACACTGAGCATGTTCTACTGATTTACAAAAATATACATTTCTTAAATAAACAAATAACATGAAAAAAATAATTTAAGTAACAGGACTGAGGTTTGTTTTTTTTTATTTTTTGGCACTAGTGGCCCCTATTCAGAGTGGAGAAAGACAGAGAATGGGGAAGACACATGGCAAATAGCCGATGAGCCGGGAATCGCACTCGCCACCAGGCACATGAGAGCTGCAGTCTCCGTACATGGGCCGCCCGCCGCAACCACTGCTCTACCAAGGCAGCCCACAAGACTGAGTTTTAGTATAGTATTAATGGAGAACATACAGCAACATTTCATTCATGTAAAGAATCTGAGGATACTGAGCATGTTCTACTGATTTACAAGAATATACATTCCCTAAATAAACAAATAACATGAAAAAAATAATCTAGGTAACAGGACTGAGTTTTAGTATAGTATTAGTGGAGAAAATACAGCAACATTTCATTCATGTAGAGAATCTGAGGATACTGAGCATGTTCTACTGATTTACAAAAATATATGTTTCTTAAATTAACAAATAACATGAAAAAATTATTAAGGTAACAGGACTGAGTTTTAGTATAGTATTAGTGGAGAAAATACAGCAACATTTTTCATGTAAAGAATCTGAGGATAATGAGCATGTTCTACTGATTTACAAAATATATGTTTTTTAAATTAACAAATAACATGAAAAAATTACTTAGGCAACAGGACTGAGTTTTAGTATAGTATTAGTGGAGAAAATACAGCAACATTTTTCATGTAAAGAATCTGAGGATAATGATCATGTTCTACTGATTTACAAAAATATATGTTTCTTAAATAAACAAATAACATAAAAAAATAATTTAAGTAACAGGACTGAAAGTTGAGCTTGACCTCCTCAGCCATAGTTTCAAAATCATGAAATACGCAGAACAAAGATCTTACTTTTGGTGACCTTCAGAAGATCTAAGTGATGCAACTTCCTGTTCAAATTTCAGAAATGTGTTTTTAAGCATTTAAATTACAGAATTTATCAGTAAAGTGTAGTGTTTGAGAGTGTAGTTTTTTAGTATTTTAGGTGGGTTCTTTGTGAACATTTTAAATATACTTCGCTTAATAAGAAAATGTACACATTTTTCATAAGTATTTATATGACGTCATGGGGACACCAGCGGCACCCACTGGGTAGATCGATCCTTCTATTGTTTCTAAATTAGAAATAAAGATTAGAGGCAGGTACAGCAGAACAGATACACGTGAAGAGATGAAGCTTCACAAAACAAACTAAAAGCGCCAGAGAGGTGCCGACAAACCACGAAGAGGCGCAAAATAATCCGGTGACTGTTCGTTGGCCAACTCAGCCAACCGCAGTGCTGTTCAAACAAATGTGTGTTTTGTGTGTGTGCTTTTATTTAACCTTTATCACCTTGCAATGATATATTACACCGCAGTGAGCATGTAAACATCACAGGTCACGTATAAAAGACGCGGCAGGTTCTTTTGGGTTAAAAGAAAAGCGTTTGTGCATCCAGACTCTCTCTCTCTCTCTTCCCTCCTTCCTTCCCAGCGAGTGGAAAGCTTAGATTTCCGACAGCCCGCGAAGGCATCACAGTCCCCATCCATCTGCCGCGGCTGCCGGACAGAAGAGGACCGCGCGGAACCCGCGGATTCACCGGACGAGGTAAGGCGCGACCCGCGGGGCTCTCCGTAGCCCACCTCCACGCGTTCAAACGCCCGTTTTAGGGCGTCCCGCGTCCGACCGGAGGCGCTGCGTGTCCGCTCCGCACGGCGGCGGCAGCGGCCGCGTTCAGTTCCGGGTTGGCCCTCCTTTGTTGCACACGGCACCGGGCTGGTGCGGAGCGCACAAACCCAACGTGTTACTGTTTACCCCGACAGTGCCCGTGCGGAACACGTCGGGAACGGACACGTGCGGCCGCTCCCGCCGCGGGAAGATGGACTTGAAGAGTTTTTAACGGCCGGATTTCACCGTCCAGCTCGCGCCGAGGCTAATCGGTCGCACGAGGCCCGAGTCTGGGCCGCGTCCACCTGGCAGATGCCGTCGTCAGCATCCAGAGAGGCATGTTTCCATGTAGATGCGGGGAGCGGGGAGGCTGACCCGGGAAATCACCGGTTTCAGGTGGAAGACTCGAGCGGATAAAGTAGGCACCGACGGTTAAACATTAACGGCGATGACGACGACGACGACGATTCGACGACACGTTTGAACCTCCGTCGGTTTCGCGTGTGTGCCGAACTTCGTTCAGAAAACATAATATCTTGATTTTTCGTGTCGTCAGAGCGATGGTGGCAACGTAATTACTAATTACTCTAATTAATTAGACCCTCCACTTCAGTTCGGCGTATCGCACATCAAACTAGGAAACTGATTTTCCATTGATTTCACCATTTCAATAGTTCCATCTGCTCGGATGAAGTTGGCTCTGTGTGATCGGGACGCCCCCTAATAGGATTTATTCCTAAAGTGGTGTTTTTTTATGGTAATCTAGGTCCGGAATTAACTTGGCCACGACATATGTTTGTTAATCGTGTCTTCTATTGTGTAATCCTGTTAATTCCCTGTACTTGTAACAGTCAGAGGTACTTCTGCCATTAATACAGGAGATTTGAAAAAAAAAAAAAAAACAGATTAGATTTAAATCCACTGCATTTGTTTGACAGCTGTTGATGTGTTTCTGCGCAGATAAACATTTCAATGACTGGGGACTCCTCAGGCCCGGGCCCAGGAGGGTAGTAGTCCCCAGGCCCTGGAGGGCCCGGAGAAAGACAATGAAAAAGGTTTCTCCTCAGGCATCAGTCGCGCCTTGCACACTACTGGATACGACAACTTACGTGACAAATACATGAGTTACGTATGAGGTTATATATAAGTTTCCTCAGCCAGAATGAGTCATGGTTGGTCGAAAAATTTTAAGACTGACTTTGGTCATGTAGGTTTCTACACAGTGAATTAAATGTTGTGCAGCATGACTGGCTGCGAGTCAAGCCCACCAGAACTGGCCCCACGGTCAGGGAGCCAGATTTACTGGTATAATTTCTCACAATCACTGACACTGAAACAATATGTGAGTTAGTTGTAAACTGTTGATGTGGTTGTTATCAGAGTAGCCCCCCCCCCCCCCGCCTAACATTATTATTAGGGTCCAGGTAGCCTAACGTTATTATTAGGGTCCAGGTAGCCTAATGTTATTATTAGGGGCCAGGTAGCCTAACGTTATTATTAGGGTCCAGGTAGCCTAACGTTATTATTAGGGACCAGGTAGCCTAACGTTATAATTAGGGACCAGGTAGCCTAACGTTATAATTAGGGACCAGGTAGCCTGACGTTATTATTAGGGACCAGGTAGCCTGATGTTATTATTAGGGACCAGGTAGCCTAACGTTATAATTAGAGGCCAGGTAGCCTAACGTTATTATTAGGGACCAGGTAGCCTAACGTCATTTTTAAGGGCCAGGTAGGCTAACGTTATTATTTGGGACCAGGTAGCCTAACGTTATTATTAGGGACCAGGTAGCCTGACGTTATTATTAGGGACCAGGTAGCCTGACGTTATTATTAGGGACCAGGTAGCCTGACGTTATTATTAGGGACCAGGTAGCCTGATGTTATTATTAGGGACAAGGTAGCCTAACGTTATAATTAGGGTCCAGGTAGCCTAATGTTATTATTAGAGGCCAGGTAGCCTAACGTTATTATTAGGGTCCAGGTAGCCTAACGTTATAATTAGGGTCCAGGTAGCCTAACGTTATAATTAGGGTCCAGGTAGCCTAACGTTATAATTAGGGTCCAGGTAGCCTAACGTTATAATTAGGGTCCAGGTAGCCTAACGTTATTATTAGGGACCAGGTAGCCTAACGTTATAATTAGGGTCCAGGTAGCCTAACGTTATTATTAGGGTCCAGGTAGCCTAACGTTATTATTAGGGTCCAGGTAGCCTAACGTTATAATTAGGGTCCAGGTAGCCTAACGTTATTATTAGGGATCAGGTAGCCTAACGTTATTATTAGGGTCCAGGTAGCCTGATGTTATTATTAGGGTCCAGGTAGCCTAACGTTATTATTAGGGTCCAGGTAGCCTAACGTTATTATTAGGGGCCAGGTAGCCTAATGTTATTATTAGGAGCCAGGTAGCCTAACTTTATTATTAGGGGCCAGGTAGCCTAACGTTATTATTAGGGGCCAGGTAGCCTAACATTATAATTAGGGGCCAGGTAGCCTAACGTTATTATCAGGGGCCAGGTAGCCTAACGTTATTATCAGGGGCCAGGTAGCCTAACGTTATTATCAGGGACCAGGTAGCCTAACGTTATTATCAGGGACCAGGTAGCCTAACGTTATTATTAGAGGCCAGGTAGCCTAACGTTATTATTAGGGACCAGGTAGCCTAACGTCATTTTTAGGGGCCAGGTAGCCTAACGTTATTATCAGGGGCCAGGTAGCTTAACGTTATTATCAGGGGCCAGGTAGCCTAACGTTATTATTAGGGACCAGGTAGCCTAACGTTATTATTAGGGGCCAGGTAGCCTAACGTTATTATTAGGGGCCAGGGAGCCTAACGTTATTATTAGAGACCAGGTAGCCTAACGTTATTATTAGGGACCAGGTAGCCTAACGTTATTATTAGGGGCCAGGTAGCCTAACGTTATTATTAGGGACCAGGTAGCCTAATGTTTTTGTTGTTCTCATGGTTTGTTAGACTTCATTTCGGTTTTGTCGGGTTACTCTTGCATAAAGGTTCGTACAACGACGTGCTTAGAGTTGGTATTTATTAACAACAATAGAAACACATCAGGCGAAATCAGCACTTGGTACCGAGCAGAATGAATGAATGAATGAATGAATGAATGAATGAATGAATGAATGCATGCCTGTAGCTACTACAGCAATAACTGGTGCGTCTCCCGCGTTACGTCACAACTGCATACCGCCGAATACATTTTAGACAATATATTATGCCATAATACTACAGGTTTGATTGATTTTAAAATGACATGGTCGCTCTTCGTGGTGTTGAACTCTTACTATCAAATGCTTTGAGCTATGTGTCAAAAATGTAGTAATGCTTCTAAGCCCCGCTGTTGCAGGCATTTGTATGTTGTAAAACGATTTAATCACAAGCTTTATTGGGCTTAAAGGGCCCGGTCATGTGCCCCGCCCCCGGTCATGTGCCCCGCCCCCGGTCATGTGCCCCGCACCTGGTCATGTGCCCCGCCCCCGGCCCGGGGGCGGGGCACATGACCATGTTCCGCCGCTGGTCAGCTGTATTTAAATGTGATGATCTGCATTTTAAGCGTTACAACGTGTTAATTCTCCGGTGAATGCAGTCCCCCCCCCCAAAAAAAAAATAAAAGCTCCGCTTTCATCCTCAAAGTACATTTTGCTGATTAAGTTCTGAGTGGAAGATTTCTGTAAAAGTGAAACGGTGTCCTGGTTTGAGTACCAGACAACCAGACGCTGGTTGACCCTTTGCCTCAGTCGGACGTCTGTTTCACTTCCCTCTGACTGAAGGCAAACAGTTGTCACAGAAACCTTGAAGATCTCTGGCCACGTGTGTCTTTCCTGAAGAAAACTTCTGCGTTTAGCCGTGGAGCAACGCAGTAAGAAAAGGTGTGCACGGTTTAAACATCCACCTTGATTTCCCCCCCCCTGCAGAGATGACGAACAAAGGCGTGAGCGTCGCCGTCCTGGCTGCCGTGTTGCTCTTCGCCGCCAGCAACGTTGCGTCCGGTCCGGACTGCGACCAGTCGGCGGCAGCAGGCGGCGGGACGCGTCTGCTGTCGGCGGTGGTGGACAAGCAGAGGGCTGAGCATGGCCAGAGGCAGCACCTGGAGGCGCTCTTCTACAGGTACGTCGATTGAACTGCTTGTAAAAACTAGGGCTGCTCGATAACTATCGGGCCGATAATAGGAAATGATGACGTCATCCCGATAACTCCGATATCATGATGAACAGCCCTGATAACATATATATATTTGTCAACACAGCAGTGCCTCACTCCCTCTGAGACCTGAATGACCAGCAGTGAATGTTATGTTCAAGTGACGTCGGCATTATCAGAAAAATGATTACTCAATAAGGAAAATCAAGAATACCCCCTCATGAACTGAAATAACGACTAGCAAACGAGGGAACGTGGGAAATTACGTTACACCTTGAATGCCGACTGCAGCACAGCGCTGATCACAACAAACATGGCGGCGTGGAACTTCGTTAAAGTTTCAGAAGAAGATAGTTTGGTGGTTATTTGTGACGAATCCTCCGAGTGAATTCTTCGAGGAGGGAAGCACAAGCTTTAATACGTAAAACCTGATCAGCCACCTACAACATAACAATCACTTCCATGGAGTTTTGAAATCGCGCTAATGTGAGCTAATGGAAGCTAATGCTAACGTGCGCAAACCAGCCCCACTCCCTCATTCCTCTCATCTAAAGCTTCCATGAGATTGAAAAATAAAAAACAAAAACTACTGAACCTCATTTACTTTAATTACTTTAATTAAAGGAGCTGAAAGTTATCTGTTATCAGTATCGGTTTTAAAAAAACAGTTATCGTACATCCCTAGTAAAAACCCGCCACTGTGAAGATCTGCAGATGTTCCTGCACTGAGCTGTTTAATGCACCTGGACAGGTACGGGGAAAACGGAAGCATCTCTCTGGCGGGTTTGAACCGTCTCCTGCAGAGCATCGGGCTGGATCGAATCAGGAGTCTTACGATGCGGCACCACGAGGGGGCGGACCACCACCACGTTGATGGAGACTCTCATCACCAGAAGCACGACCGTGGTGGTCAGGACTCAGACTTGAAACCCACAGCGGCGATGGCTGTTAGAGCTACAGCAGTTAGACACGATCCCGACCACGATCATCTCCACAACAGCACCACGGACAGTTCAGAGGTACATGATTAAATTACCACAGTTTTTTTTTTTTTAATTAATTTCTGTAAGCTGCAGTTAGTTCCCAGAGAAACCTTCCACGGTTAATTTTTAACTTCCCACGGAAAGTTTCTGGAAATTGAGAGGAAAGCGTTGACCTGAAGACCTGCTTAACAGATGGTGGAAACATTTCAGTCCTGGTAATACTGGAGCTCAGTGCTGCATTTGACACGGTCGACCAGAACATCTTACTAGATCAGCTAGGGATGCACATGGTTAACCGTTAACCGATAACAGTAACTCTAACAGATTAATACTAATGGTCAATTTTGTTTTTAAGCTACGTAATTCAATCAACTCATGGGGGCGTGTCGACAGGTGCAACAGGCCTCTGATTGGTCAATTCTACATCCGCGTAGAAAAGAGCGCGTCATTGAAAAAATGAGGAAGTACCCACATCTGTACGATTCTGGTTCTCCACACTACAAAGACGGCACATATTCTAGTAATTCATGGAGGGAGATAGTGATGAATGTGGGTCTGGATACGGCCGAGATGGTGAGGAAGTGGAAAAACCCAAGAGATAAGTTTAGTAAATTTAGCTAGTTCGTGATTGTCGCTTTTGCGTTGTGGCTTGGAATAACATAGCGGAGACTGCGCTAGTATAAATCAAAAGTGACGGCGGCATCTCTGCGACAAGCTGACGGCGACATTGCTGCAAGAGTATACATGGGGAAGTGTCCGCATGCGTCCACGACAACGCGCGCAACATCGCAGCAGCCAACAGTCACATTAAAGAACATATCCAGGATTAAAGGACTGATGTCTCTGCAGGATCTAGAAAAAGTTGTCCATTTTAAAAATTTCTTGCATTTTATCTACATTTTAATTCCTTTTTTCAATCAGAAACAACTGTTGATTACCTTTTTGCATTTCATTATTTTATTTTATTTATTTCCTCCTGTTTTAATGTACTTTTTAATGCTCTGTAATGCTTCAAATGTTTTATGTAAAGCACCTTGAACACGACATGTGCTACAAATAAACTTCACCTTTCGTGTCCTCCTGTGTCCTCCCGTGTCCTCCCGTGTCTCGTCTCTAGTGCCTGAACAGCTCCAGCATCCTCTCCTCTCATGGGATGTCTCTGGAGGCGTTCATCGGCCCCGGAGACTTCACCTACCTCTGCCCCGCCCTCCTCAACCAGATCGACAGAGGGGCGTGCGTCCTGCACGGAGACGCCCCCCAGCACGAGGAGACGGGTAGGAACGCCCTCCGTTAGGGATGCACGATGACTGTCTTTAAAACTGATACCGATACCGATAACTTTTAGCTCCTAACGGCTGATACCGATAACCGCTAACACACACATTTACCCAAGATCATTACATCAACACTATGAACAAAACCAAAAACAGTTTGGACTCTTCTTGGCTCTTTCAAAAGCCTCTCCGATGTGTCCCGGTGAGTTCTTTGTTGCTAGCTAGCTCACGTTAGCTTTAGCTCACATTAGCGCTCATTAGCGCTCGCACGCATTAGCACGATTTCCAAACACCTTGGAAGCGATGGTTACATTTCAGGTGGCGGATTGGGGTTGGACGTATTAAATTCCTCGTGGAATTCGCTTGGAGCATTCGTCACAAATAACCAGCAAACTATCTTCTTCGGAAACTTTAAAGAAGTTCCATACGCCATGTTTGTTTGTTTTTTATCAGCACGCTGGGCCGCAGGCTGCTTTCAGAGGTATGATGATTATAATTATCGGTGACACGATAATTATCGACATTACTGATAATTATCGGTAATACTTGATAATTATCGTGCACCCCTACCCTCTGTGGATTAGTTCCATTTCAGCGGTTTGGAGCAGTTTGACCGTGTCTTTTTTCCCTCCCTGTTTTCAGAGCACGAGCGTCACAAGCACAGACACGATCACGATCACGATCACGATCACGATCACAATCACGATCACAATCACGATCACCACGGAGGCCACAACAGCAGCGAGCCCACGGCGGGGGACGGCGCCAAGAACATCACGATAGGTAAGATCAGTCCTGACGGGGCTCTGGGGGAACTGATCACCTTCCTGTGAGAGCGTCACGATTATTTAGACGTGCTTTATGTCTGTTCTTCTTCTGCTGCTGTTCCTCCTTCTCCTGCTGCTTTTGCTCCTTCTTCTTCTGCTTCTTCTTTTTCTTCTTCTGCTCCTCCTCCTTCTGCTTCTCCTCCTCCTTCTTCTGCTTCTGCTCCTCCTTCTTCTGCTTCTGTTCCTCCTGCTCCTCCTCCTCCTCCTCCTTCTTCTCCTCTTCTTCTTCTTCTTCTTCTGCTGCTGTGGTCTTTGGCTCGTGGTGAACGAGGAGCCGTACAGAAAGTAAACTGGAACAGTTTCTGCAGCTTTCGCCAAACATTTCTGGGTCACGTTATTCATAAGAGCCTGACTTCCTTTTAATTACAACCTCCAGTAAACTGCAGCATCAGCTGACCGCTAACCCGCCGCTCTGACCGCTAACAGGGACTACGGTCAGCTGATACTGCAGTGATCACGATCGGCTGTTAGTGACACTAACCGCCGATCACGTGAGGCAGATGTGGAGGAACTCCTGACACCTCTGCTGAAACGCTGCGGTGAAGCTGTGTGTCTGACGTGTGTGTGTGTGTCTGACGTGTGTGTGTGTGTGTGTGTGTCTGACGTGTGTGTGCGTTGCAGCCTGGGTCGGCGGCTTCCTGTCCATCACCATCATCAGCCTGCTCTCTCTGTTCGGCGTCGTCCTCATCCCGCTCATGAACCGAGTCTTCTTCAAGTTCCTCCTCAGCTTCCTGGTGGCGCTGGCCGTGGGCACGCTGAGCGGCGACGCCTTCCTGCACCTCATCCCCCACGTGAGTCCCCCCCCCCCCCCCCCCCCCCCCCCCCCCCCCCCCCCGCGCTGCTGACCGCCCTGCAGGTAGCAGCTTCACCTCTATCTCCTCCGTCCAGTCCCAGGGAGGCCACCACCACCACGGCGAAGCTGAGATGAACCTGGAGGAGCACCACCACCACCACCACCACGATGACGGAGAGGAAGACCTGGATGCCGTGTGGAAAGGCCTGACGGCGCTGAGCGGCGTCTACTTCATGTTCCTCATCGAGCACTTCCTCACTCTGGGAAAAATGTACAAAGACAAGAAGCAGAAGGTTTGGAGACCCGTCGGATGAGGAGCCAGTTGTGGCGCTGAACGCATCTTCTGGCATTGACGGCGGGTTGTCTTCTAACGCAGATCCAGAAGAAGTGGGAGCAGAACGACAGAGCGGATCCGGAGAAGCAGCCGGCGCTGGAGGAGAGCGACCTGAAACCGAGCGAAGGTGAGAGGAAGCCCAGAACCTGCAGGTCCGGGTTTGGGTCCGGCGTCAGTTCAGCGTCTTTACCTCTCCGCCCGCAGACGTGGAGACGAACGGCGCCGGCGCATTTGCCGACCACTCCCGCGGCATCGGCGGCGGCGTGGCGGAGGAGGAGCAGGTGATGCTGGCGCCCCAGGTGTCCGTCGTCTCGCCGCAGGGCTACGGCCGATCCCCGGGCGCAGACGCCGCCGCCTACACCGCGGAGGACTGCGAGAACAAGTGCCACTCGCACTTCCACGACACGGTGGGCCAGCTGGACAGCCGGCACCACCACCACCACGACTACCACCACATCCTGCACCACCACCACTCCCAGAACCACCACCCGCACAGCCACGCCCGCTCCTACTCGGAGCAGCACTTCCAGCAGGCCGGCGTGGCCACGCTCGCCTGGATGGTCATCATGGGGGACGGGCTGCACAACTTCAGCGACGGGCTCGCCATCGGTACGGAGGCGTTCCCCTCCCACATGTTTCCCGCTCCCAGAAGTGACGGTATTTCTCCATCTGGTTTGTCTGGTTCTTTTCCAGGCGCTGCCTTCACCGAGGGGCTGTCCAGCGGTCTCAGCACGTCCGTGGCGGTCTTCTGTCACGAGCTGCCCCACGAGCTGGGTGAGACCGCCGCTCCCTCCCGCGCGTTCCCGCCGCTGCGTCTCGTGTTGCGTCTGAACTAACGTCCCCGTGTGTCCAGGTGACTTCGCGGTGCTCCTGAAGGCCGGCATGACGGTGCGCCAGGCCATCCTCTACAACGTGCTGTCGGCCATGACGGCGTACCTGGGGCTGGCGACGGGGATTCTGATCGGGCACTACGCCGAGAACATCTCCACGTGGATCTTCGCCCTCACCGCCGGGCTCTTCATGTACGTGGCTCTGGTGGACATGGTGAGTCTGCGTCCGTCCCCAAACTGTCCAAAGGCCTCGATTCCACAGCGAGAAAAGATCATTCACAGTAGGGGTGTGGGAAAAAAATGAATTTGGCAATATATCGCGATTTCTTTTCTAGGGGTGCACGATAATTATCAGGCCGATAACAGGAAATGATGACGTCATCCCGATAACTCCGATATCACGACGAATAGCCCCGATAACATATATATTTTTCTCAACACAGCAGTGCCTCGCTCCCTCTGAGCCTTGAATGACCGGCAGTGAATGTTATGTTCAAGTGACGTCTGCATAATCAGAAAAACGATTACTCAATCAGGAAAATCAAGAATACCCCCTCATGCCAGAAAACAACTCGTTAACTCGGTCATAATTTTAGTAGTTGCTGACTTGAATTGATATTCGTAGTATTCTCCCACATGTTACACATAAAAAAGAGAAAAAAAATAGAAAAGGCTGAAATAACGACTAGCAAACGAGAGAACGTCGGAATTTACGTCACACTTTGAATACAGCCTGCAGCACAGCGCTGATCACAACAAACATGGAACTTTGTTAAAGTTTCAGAAGAAGATAGTTTGGTGGTTATTTGTGACGAATCCTCCGAGTGAATTCTACAAGGAGGGAAGCACAAGCTTTGATACGTCAAACCTGATCAGCCACCTACAACATAACAATCGCTTCCATGGAGTTTTGAAATCGCGCTAACGTGAGCTAACGGAAGCTAATGCTAACATGCGCAAGTCAGCAGCAGTCTCCCCTCTCCCTCATTCCTCTCATCTAAAGCTTCCATGAGATTAAAAAATAAAAAATAAAAACTTCTGAACTTCATTTACTTTAATTAAAGGTATTAATTTAAATGGAACCACAAGTCAAAATCCTTTAAATGTTAATCTTTTTCAGTTAGTAATTCTGATGCATGTATTTCCATCAGTTCAAGGAGCCTTTATTTTTTATATCAGTCAGTAATGAACCTTATTTAAGTTGATGTGAGATATCAAATAGGTTTGTTTGATAACTTTATGAAAATGTTTGAGAGGCTTGACAATAGTTTTTCATTGGAAAAAATAAATATCTGTTCATTTAAAGAGTCAAAACTATTTTTGATTTTGTTCATAGTATTGATGTAATGATCTTAGGTATATGTGTGTGTTATCGGTTTTCTGTATCGGCCTTTAGGAGCTGAAAGTTATCGGTATCTGTTTTAAAAAACAGTTATCGTGCATCCCTATTTTTTTTCAAAAACACTAATAATAAACAATAAATAGGTTGTTTTGAAGCAAATAGTTTTGACTCAATTTGTCCTCTGAATGATCAATATCATCTGATGAACATATACAGCAACTTGATTTTTCATCTCTACTTTTAATTTTGATATTAACTGGGTAGAATATCGTGATATATCGTGATATCGTATCGTGACCCAAGTATCATGATATATATCGTATTGCGAGGTCCTTGCCAATACTCACCCCTAATTCATAGGCGAGGAAACGCTCAGCTGCTGGTTATCGTGGCAGTCGGCGTCCGGTGATGTTGGCCTCAAGGTCAGGGCTCGGCAGCGCTGAGAAAAAAGGAAAGGGCTGCACCTGGGAACGTCCAGGCGCTCCTCCTGGGAACGTCCAGGCGCTCCACCTGGGAACGTCCAGGCGCTCCACCTGGGAACGTCCAGGCGCTCCTCCTGGGACCGTCCAGGCGCTCCACCTGGGAACGTCCAGGCGCTCCACCTGGAACGTCCACGCTCCACCTGGGAACGTCCACGTCCACCTCCAGGCGCTCCACCTGGGAACGTCCAGGCGCTCCACCTGGGAACGTCCAGGCGCTCCACCTGGGAACGTCCGGGCGCTCCACCTGGGAACGTCCGGGCGCTCCACCTGGGAACGTCCAGGCGCTCCACCTGGGAACGTCCAGGCGCTCCACCTGGGAACGTCCGGGCGCTCCACCTGGGAACGTCCAGGCGCTCCACCTGGGAACGTCCAGGCGCTCCACCTGGGAACGTCCAGGCGCTCCACCTGGGAACGTCCAGGCGCTCCACCTGGGAACGTCCGGGCCTCAGTGTGCACTCTGACGCTCGCCTCAGAGTTAATGTGTAACCTGCCTGGGAGGGCCGCAAGCTGGAAGGCTCCTCTTAATGATCATGATCTGGGCTCGTAACCCCAAACTTGGCAGCAAATCTACATCAGGAAAGAGTCGACGCTGAGGAGCGACCCGGTCAAGGTCCGGACCTTGGTGCCGTGGTGGGACCTTGAGTAAAATCCTAGAGCTGCGTTGTATAGAAGGACCCTCCACAGCGACGTGAGAACATCAGACAGAGAAGCTGCTGCTCAGGCTCCTTCTAGGACTGTAGCGATTAGGGATGGAACGGTTACTGGTATTACGGTAAAGCGCCGTAAAAATTTTACGTGATAACGATCACCGTTTATGTTTGACTTCATCTCATTATTGCGGTCGATTACCGGGATGTGTAATATCAGCCTCATTCAAGTCTGCAAGCGACTCCTGACTGTGTTTTGTGTGAATTTGTAGCTTGTAACATCGGCATCGTAACGTTAGCATGGCGGAAAGTGGTGATAGCACGCAGGACATTTACCAACCCACTAAAAGGACGAAATCTGAGGTCTGGGCATATTTTTTTTTTTCTTTTTAAATGCAGAGGGACAACTGGTGGAGGACAGTTATCCTGTCTGCAGAGCACTTGTTTACATTTTATTGTAATTTGTAGAAGCAACTTGAAAGAGCTAAGGCTAATGCTTCAAGCTACTGAGATGTTTGACCAAGAGTAACCTGGTTGACGCGCTTCGCTAACTCACATTTCGTAAACGTTACCGTTGCATGTTGATCGAAAAATGACCAGAACAATGTCCTTCTGATGCAGTTAAAATATTAATTTATTCCATTAACTGATCTGACAACCATAACATTAGCGCCACAGCGTTTAAAAAGCTTTTGCCCTTCCGGGTCAAACACCTAACCAATAACAGGCAGCTACCTTTATACCTGACCCTCAGGTAACAACACAGCGACACCCACAGACACACAGAGTGAACTACAATTCAGAACAACATATTTGGCTCCTAAACAACTGTTTCTTTATTTGCACATTTATACATATTTAAGGTTCAGCTTAAAGTCCAAAGTTTATATCATTTGAACTTGCACTATAATTTTTGTTCCTGATAATTGTTTGCATATTTTGATCAGATGGTTGTTAAAGTGTTTATTTAAATTTGCACCAGACAAATAAGCTTTGTTCCTGTTATTTATTTTGTTCATTTAAAATAAAACTTCTTTCTGTGACAGTTGTTTGTCCCCCTTTTTTTTTTTTTTTTTTTTTAGAAAATATTTTTTTTTCAACACTAGTGGCCTTTATTCACACAGAGAGAGAGAGACAGGAAGGGGGGTGAGAGAACGGGGAAGACACGCGGCAAAGGGTTGACAAGCCGGGAGTCGAACTCGCGACCAGCCACACGAGGACTGTAGCCTCCGTATATGGGCCGCCTGCCCAACCACTGCGCCACCGGGGCGGCCCAATTGTTCGCCCTTTTAATGTGAAAGTTTCATTTTGATAAAATTTTCACTTCTGATGTTTTAGTTTAACAAGAAAATCACAAGATTTTTTTAAATTATTTAAATGTATGGGTTTTTTGGACATTTGTACAGCAATTAAGAATACTGTGATAATATCATAAACCTCGATAATTTGGTCACTATAATCGGGATATCAAATTTTCCATATTGTTACATCGCTAGTAGCGATACACTAATATCGCGATACGATACACGATATTCGGCTCATGATACGATATAGGGGTGAGTATTGGCAAGGACCTCGCAATACGAAACGATATCATGATGATATCACGATATATTGCGATATTCTACCCAGTTAATATCAAAATTAAAAGTAGAGATGAAAAATCAAGTTGCTGTATATGTTCATCAGATGATATTGATCATTCAGAGGACAAACTATTTGCTTCAAAACAACCAATTTATTGTTTATAACTAGTGTTTTTGCACATTTAAGTGAATGAATGAATTTTCCTAAAAAAATTGATATTAGGAGCTGAAAAATCAATATATATCAGGCGACTGAATATCGCGATATATCGCCAAATCCATTTTTTTTCACACCCCTATTAAACAGTGCAAATTGTTGCTTGCAAGCTTTTAAAGGTGGGACACAGGGGTTTTGAAAGAAGCTTAGAATATCAATACCCGCGGCTGGGGAAATAAAATATCGATATATATCACAGAATCGGTAAAATCGCTCAGCTCTAGCTCCTTCATGCCTCCTCCCTCTCCTCCCGCAGGTTCCTGAGATGCTCCACAACGACGCCGGCGACCACGGCTTCAGCCACTGGGGCTTCTTCCTCCTCCAGAACGCCGGCATCCTGCTGGGCTTCTGCATCATGCTGCTGATCGCGCTGTTCGAGCACCGGATCCAGCTGGAGCTGGGCTACTGAGGGGGCGCGCCCGGGCCATGGGGCTGGGCTACTGAGGGGGCGCGCCCGGGCCTCGGGGCTGCATGCATTCCCTCCCGCGTCGCCGTTTCACGCGTTTTCCGTGTCGCCGCGCTGAAAGGCCCCACTTTTAGGTTCTGCATCGATTAGAAGGGTAAACGGGCTAACGTCCCGTCAGTGATGAAGGGTGGAGATCTCGCGATCTCTAGTTTTTGTTTTTTGAATTTCTGTTGGACTGGCAGCATCATCACCGTGGGAATCAGAGCTGTCTCTATGTTCAAGACCAACGCTGATG
>JAGFBZ010000920.1:95000-102500 GCA_018398805.1 Hirundichthys speculiger | reverse complement strand
AATAATTGAAACCAACCTTTGGTTTATTTTTATGCTTAAACAGCTTAACATCTGTACACAGGAAGACAAAAAATCATTTACAAAATGTACATTCAGAAAAATTCCGTTTTTGCTCCTTTGTTGGAACTTTTCGCTGGATAACAGTTCTG
Organism: Hirundichthys speculiger; assembly: GCA_018398805.1. Taxonomy (NCBI): domain Eukaryota; kingdom Metazoa; phylum Chordata; class Actinopteri; order Beloniformes; family Exocoetidae; genus Hirundichthys; species Hirundichthys speculiger. Next base: position 102,351 of record JAGFBZ010000920.1, on the reverse strand, counting down.
ATCTGATTACATCGAGATCACGTTTAATCTGAATTGTTCTGGTAAACTAATATTAGCATGAATTTCCATTTTCAGAGGTTTATATTGGAACATGATTAAATTAATTACCCAACCTGGTTTCAATAACAAGTTATTTTAAGTGTAGCCTCCAAATTGGACCAGAACAGGTGGTTATATGGTTATATTCCCTTTTTGTTTTGTTTTTTTACGTAATAAAGTTATTAAACCTGGGCGTCCCAGCTGATTTCTGCGAAATATTTCTTTCTTCACCAGATTTATAACGTCCCCTTTAATGCCAGAGGTGATCGATGGAGTTTTAGAGTTTATGTTCCCTAAATGAAGTGATTCCACCTGGACCAGCTGCAGAGACAGACAGCTGCAGGGACAAAAACCTGCAGAGACAAACACCTGCAGAGACAGACACCTGCAGAGACAAAAACCTGCAGAGACAGATACAGAGACAGACACATGCAGAGACAAAAACCTGCAGAGACAAACACCTGCAGAGACAGATACAGAGACAGACACCTGCAGAGACAAACACCTGCAGAGACAAAACCTGCAGAGACAGAGACAGACACACAGACAAAAACCTGCAGAGACAAACACCTGCAGAGACAAAAACCTGCAGAGACAGATACAGAGACAGACACATGCAGAGACAAAAACCTGCAGAGACAAACACCTGCAGAGACAAAAACCTGCAGAGACAGATACAGAGACAGACACATGCAGAGACAAACACCTGCAGAGACAGATACAGAGACAGACACATGCAGAGACAAAAACCTGCAGAGACAAACACCTGCAGAGACAGATACAGAGACAGACACCTGCAGAGACAAACACCTGCAGAGACAAAAACCTGCAGAGACAGATAGAGACAGACACATGCAGAGACAAAAAACTGCAGAGACAAACACCTGCAGAGACAAAAACCTGCAGAGACAGATACAGAGACAGACACATGCAGAGACAAAAACCTGCAGAGACAAACACCTGCAGAGACAAAAACCTGCAGAGACAGATACAGAGACAGACACATGCAGAGACAAACACCTGCAGAGACAGATACAGAGACAGACACATGCAGAGACAAACACCTGCAGAGACAGACATCTGCAGAGACAAAAACCTGCAGAGACAGATACAGAGACATACACATGCAGAGACAAACACCTGCAGAGACAGATACAGAGACAGACATATGCAGAGACAAACACCTGCAGAGACAGACACATGCAGAGACAAAAAACCTGCAGAGACAGACATCTGCAGAGACAAAAAACCTGCAGAGACAGACACCTGCAGAGACAAACACCTGCAGAGACAGACATCTGCAGAGACAAAAACCTGCAGAGACAGACATCTGCAGAGACAGACATCTGCAGAGAATAACACCTGCAGAGACAAAAACCTGCAGAGACAGACATCTGCAGAGACAGACATCTGCAGAGACAAACACCTGCAGAGACAGACATCTGCAGAGACAAACACCTGCAGAGACAGACATCTGCAGAGACAGACATCTGCAGACAAAAACCTGCAGAGACAGACATCTGCAGAGACAGACATCTGCAGAGACAAACACCTGCAGAGACAAAAACCTGAAGAGACAGACATCTGCAGAGACAGACATCTGCAGAGACAAACACCTGCAGAGACAGACAGATGCAGAGACAGACACCTGCAGAGACAATCAGATGGAGAGACAGACAGATGCAGAGACACCTGCAGAGACATACAGCTGCAGAGACAGACAGCTGCAGAGACACAAACCTGCAGAGACATACAGCTGCAGAGACAGACAGCTGCAGAGACACAAACCTGCAGAGACAGACAGCTGCAGAGACAAAAACCTGCAGAGACATACAGCTGCAGAGACATACAGCTGCAGAGACGGACAGCTGTCTCATCAGCTACATCAGTACAGTAATACTTCAGCTCTGTCTTCATCCAAGACATTCAGATGCTTCGTTATCTGATTTTTAAAAGAGCTCAGAGCTCAGATGAGTCAACAGTTACTGTCTGGAGGACAGGAAATAAATGGGACGTCCTTTGTCTTCACCTCCTCCTCCTTCATTCCTTCTGGACTTCAGCAGAAACTTCATTTTTTTTATTTTTGTCTGTAAATCAGAGGTCGGGGCCTCTTGCTCCGCCCCCTTTGGCCCACCAGCTCAGGTCATCAGACCACACGTGGACCCGCCTGTCCCAGACTGTCTCATCCCGGTCCTCCCAGTAGCCGAGGCTCAGACGTCCTGACAGGACTGTCTCGTCCCAGTCCTCCCAGTAGCCGAGGCTCAGAGATCCTGACAGGACTGTCTCATCCCAGTCCTCCCAGTACCCAAGGCTCAGAGAGCCTGACAGGACTGTCTCATCCCAGTCCTCCCAGTAGCCAAGGCTCAGAGATCCTGACACTGAAGGTGGACATGTAGCTCGTCCCCCTCCTCCTCCTCCTGAGGGACCATCACCATCTGCACGTCTTTGCTGATTTTCTGCACCCAAACAGAAAACGTCCATCAAGCATTCACATCACAGTTGATAAAATGTTGATCTAATTTATAATCTGAAACTTAATCAGTGTAAATGTGTGACATCATTTCACCAGCAGAGGGTGTTAAAGCTCTCATACAGGTAGTTCTGATGATCTAAGGGCCATGTTGACAGATAGATATGATAAATATAAATATATTCTGTAAATACACATGTGAGTTCCTGTAATGGTTGATTCCCCCCCTCGTTAAGGTTCCCATGGCGACAGCAGGACACTGACCAGGGACTCTGGCAGCGGGTCTTTCTGGAGGTACTCTTTGCACCAGTCTGGTCCACAGTGGACGACGGCCCAGAACAAAGCGAACAGCAGACCCGACATAGCGACGACGGTCACGGTGATGGCGGTCGTGCTCGTCCAGGCTGTGGCGTGTCGACCTGGGGGTGGGGGGTGGGGGGTGGGGGGTGGGCAGAAGGTTCAGATGGAAGAAGAAGACCTCTATATGTCCCACAACAGGGACACAGGTGAGCTGGTAAAGGGAGAAGCCCTTCACCTGCAGCAGCGCCACCTGGAGGGGGTCCACCACCCTTCACCCCCCCAGCTGTCTGAACCACTGAAGAACCTCTGAAGAACCTCTGAAGAACCACTAAAGAACCATTAAATAACCACTAAAGAACCCCTGAAGAACCTCTGAAGAACCACTAAAGAACCACTAAAGAACCCCTGAAAAACCTCTGAAGAACTACTAAAGAACCATTAAATAACCACCGAAAAACCACTGAAGAACCTCTGAAGAACCACTAAAGAACCACTGAAAAACCACTGAAGAACCTCTGAAGAACCACTAAAGAACCATTAAAGAACCACCGAAAAACCACTTAAGAACCTCTGAAGAACCACTGAAAAACCACTGAAGAACCTCTGAAGAACCACTAAAGAACCACTAAAGAACCACTGAAGAACCTCTGAAGAACCACTGGATAACCACTAAATAACCACTGAAGAACGTCTGAAGAACCACTGAAGAACCACTGAAGAACCATTGAAGAAACACTAAAGAACACCTTAAGAACCACTGAAGAACTGCTAGAGAACACCTTAAGAACCACCGAAGAACCACTAAAGAACCACTAAAGAACACCTTAAGAACCACTGAAGAACCACTAAAGAACCTCTGAAGAACACCTTAAGAACCACTGAAGAACCTCTAAAGAACCACTGAAGAACCACTAAAGAACCACTGAAGAACCTCTGAAGAACCACTAAAGAACCACTTAAGAACCACTGAAGAACCACTAAAGAACCTCTGAAGAACCTCTGAAGAACACCTTAAGAACCACTGAAGAACCTCTGAAGAACCACTAAAGAACCACTGAAGAACCACTAAAGAACCACTGAAGAACCTCTGAAGAACCACTAAAGAACCACTGAAGAACCTCTGAAGAACCACTAAAGAACACCTTAAGAACCTCTGAAGAACCACTAAAGAACCACTGAAGAACCACTAAAGAACCACTGAAGAACCTCTGAAGAACCACTAAAGAACCTCTGAAGAACAACTGAATAACCACTAAAGAACCACTGAAGAACCACTAAAGAACCACTGAAGAACCTCTGAAGAACACCTTAAGAACCTCTGAAGAACCACTAAAGAACCACTGAAGAACCACTAAAGAACCACTGAAGAACCACTATAGAACCACTGAAGAACCTCTGAAGAACCACTAAAGAACCACTAAAAACCTCTGAAGAACCACTGAAGAACCACTAAAGAACCACTAAAAACCACTGAAGAACACCTTAAGAACCACTGAAGAACCTCTGAAGAACCACTGAAGAACCACTAATGAACCACTGAAGAACCTCTGAAGAACCACTAAAGAACCTCTAAAGAACACCTTAAGAACCTCTGAAGAACCACTAAAGAACCACTGAAGAACCACTAAAGAACCACTGAAGAACCACTATAGAACCACTGAAGAACCTCTGAAGAACCATTAAAGAACCACTAAAAAACCTCCGAAGAACCACTGAAGAACCATTGAAGAACCACTAAAGAACCACTTAAGAACCACTAAAAACCTCTGAAGAACACCTTAAGAACCACTGAAGAACCTCTGAAGAACCACTAAAGAACCACTGAAGAACCACTAATGAACCACTGAAGAACCTCTGAAGAACCACTAAAGAACCACTAAAGAACCTCTGAAGAACCACTGAAAAACCACTAAAGAACCACTGAAGAACCTCTTAAGAACCACTAAAGAACCACTGAAGAACCACTAAAGAACCACTGAAGAACCTCTGAAGAACCACTAAAGAACCACTGAAGAACCTCTGAAGAACCACTAAAGAACCTCTGAAGAACTACTAAAGAACCACTGAAGAAGCATTGAAGAACCACTAAAGAACACCTTAAGAACCACTGAAGAACCACTGAAGAAAACCTTAAGAACCACTGAAGAACCTCTGAATAACACCTTAAGAACCACTGAATAACCATTGAAGAACCTCTGAAGAACACCTTAAAAACCACTGAAGAACCACTAAAGAACCTCTGAAGAACCTCTGAAGAACCACTGAAGAACCACTGAAAAACCACTTAAGAACCACTGAAGAACCACTAAAGAACCTCTGAAGAACCTCTAAAGAACCTCTAAAGAACCACTGAAGAACCACTGAAGAACCTCTGAAGAACCACTAAAGAACCTCTAAAGAACCTCTAAAGAACCACTAAAGAACCTCTAAAGAACCTCTAAAGAACCACTAAAGAACCACTGAAGAACCTCTGAAGAACCACTAAAGAAACACTAAAGAACACCTTAAGAACCACTGAAGAACCGCTAAAGAACACCTTAAGAACCACTGAAGAACCATTGAAGAACCACTAAAGAACCTCTGAAGAACCTCTGAAGAACACCTTAAGAACCACTGAAGAACCATTGAAGAACCACTAAAGAACACCTTAAGAACCACTGAAGAACCACTAAAGAACCTCTGAAGAACACCTCAAGAACCACTGAAGAACCTGTGAAGAACACCTTAAGAACCACTGAAGAACCATTGAAGAACCTCTGAAGAACACCTTAAGAACCTCTGAAGAACACCTTAAGAACCACTGAAGAACCACTAAAGAACCACTGAAGAACCTCGGAAGAACCACTAAAGAACCACTGAAGAACCTCGGAAGAACCACTAAAGAACCACTGAAGAACCTCTTAAGAACCACTAAAGAACCACTGAAGAACCACTAAAGAACCACTGAAGAACCTCTGAAGAACCACTAAAGAACCACTGAAGAACCTCTGAAGAACCACTAAAGAACCTCTGAAGAACTACTGAAGAACCATTGAAGAACCACTAAAGAACACCTTAAGAACCACTGAAGAACCACTGAAGAAAACCTTAAGAACCACTGAAGAACCATTGAAGAACCTCTGAAGAACACCTTAAGAACCTCTGAAGAACCACTAAAGAACCACTGAAGAACCACTAAAGAACCACTGAAGAACCTCGGAAGAACCACTAAAGAACCACTGAAGAACCTCGGAAGAACCACTAAAGAACCACTGAAGAACCTCGGAAGAACCACTAAAGAACCACTGAAGAACCTCGGAAGAACCACTAAAGAACCACTGAAGAACCTCGGAAGAACCACTAAAGAACCACTGAAGAACCTCTGAAGAACACCTTAAGAACCACTAAAGAACCATTGAAGAACCTCTGAAGAACACCTTAAGAACCGGGGCCCGGTGACACCAGCAGGATTACGTCACCTGCCAACAGCAGAGATCTGACCCCCAACTGAACCCAGAAATAACATCCAGGAACTAATTTGGTTTTTGAAAAAAGTAAGAACGCCCATCATCCAGACGTTCCTGTGTAACAGTAGAGTTAAAGAGCTGCTGTGATGTTCTGGGAGAGAACGTTAAACTTCTTTAAATCATTATTATTGATATTCTGAAAGGAGGTTCAGTCTAAAGACATGCAAGTCAGGTTAACTGGATGGATGGATGGATGAAAGAGATGGATGGAAAGAGATGGATGGATGAATTAATGTATGGAAAGAGATGGATGGATGGATAGATGGATGGATGGATGGATGGAAAGAGATGTATGGATGGATGAATGTATGGAAAGAGATGGATGGATGGAAAGAGATGGATGGATAGATGGAAAGAAATGGAAGGATGGATGGATGCATGGATGGATGGAAACAGATGGATGGATGGATGGAAAGAGATGGATGTATGGATGGATGCATGGATGGATGGAAAGAGATGGATGGATGGATGGATGGAAAGAGATGGAGGGATGGATGGATGAAAGAGATGGATGGAAAGAGATGGATGGATGGAAAAATATGGATGGATGGATGCATGGATGGGTGGAAAGAGATCGATGGATGGGTGGATGGAAAGCGATGGATGGATGGATGCATGGATGGATGGAAAGAGATGGATGGATGGATGAAAAAAGATGGATGGATAGAAAGATGGATGGATGGTTGGAAAGAGATGGATGGATGGATGAATGTATGGAAAGAGATGGATGTATGGATGGATGCATGGATGGATGGAAAGAGATGGATGGATGGATGCATGGATGGATGGAAAGAGATGGATGGGTGGATTATTGTATGGAAAGAGATGGATGGATGGATGGAAATAGATAGATGGATGGATGGATGGATGGATGCATGGATGGATGGAAAGAGATGGATGGATGGATGGAAAGAGATGGATGGATGAATGAATATATGGAAAGAGATGGATGGATGAATGAAAAGAGATGGATGGATGCATGGATGGATGAAAAGAGATGGCTGTATGGATGGATGCATGGATGGATGGAAAGAGA
>JAGFBZ010000920.1:25000-90000 GCA_018398805.1 Hirundichthys speculiger | reverse complement strand
GGACTTTATTCTCGACATTTCGACTTTATTCTCAATTTCGACTTTTTCGACATTTCGACTTTATTCTGAACATTTCGACTTTATTCTCGACATTTCGACTTTATTCTCGACATTTCGACTTTATTCTCGACATTTCGTCTTTATTCTCGACATTTCGACTTTATTCTGAACATTTCGACTTTATTCTCAACATTTCGACTTTATTCTGAACATTTCGACTTATTCGACATTTCGACTTTATTCTCGACATTTCGACTTTATTCTCGACATTTCGACTTTATTCTCGAACATTTCGACTTTATTCGAACATTTCGACTTTATTTCGACATTTCGACTTTATTTCAACATTTCGACTTTATTCGACATTTCGACTTTACGACATTTCGACTTTATTCTCGACATTTCGACTTTATTCTCGACATTTGACTTATTCTGAACATTTCGACTTTATCTCGACATTTTGACTTTATTCTCGACATTCGACTTTATTTCGACATTTGACATTTCGACATTTTGGACTTTATTCTCAACATTTCGACTTTATTCTGAACATTTCGACTTTATTCTCGACATTTCGACTTTATTCTCAACATTTCGACTTTATTCTGAACATTTCGACTTTATTCTCGACATTTCGACTTTATTCTCGACATTTCGACTTTATTCTCGACATTTCGACTTTATTCTGAACATTTCGACTTTATTCTCGACATTTTGACTTTATTCTCGACATTCCGACTTTATTTTCGACATTTGGACTTTATTCTCGACATTTGGACTTTATTCTCGACATTTCGACTTTATTCTCGACATTTCGACTTTATTCTCAACATTTCGACTTTATTCTGAACACTTCGACTTTATTCTCGACATTTCGACTTTATTCTCAACATTTCTTATTCGACATTTCGACTTTATTCTCACATTTCGACTTTATTCTCGACATTTCGACTTTATTTCGACATTTCGACTTATTCTCAACATTTCGACTTTATTTCAACATTTCGACTTTATTTTGAACATTTCGACTTTATTCTCGACATTTCGACTTATTTTCAACATTTCGACTTTATTCGACATTTCGACTTTATTCTCGACATTTCGACTTTATTCTCGACATTTCGACTTTATTCTCATTTCGACTTATTTCGACATTTTGACTTTATTTCGACATTGACTTTATTTCGACATTTCGACTTTATTCTCAACATTTTCGACTTTTTTCTCGACATTTTGACTTTATTCTCGACATTCCGACTTTATTTTCGACATTTTGACTTTATTCTCAACATTTCAACTTTATTCTCAACATTTTTACTTTATTCTCAACATTTCGACTTTATTCTCAACATTTTTACTTTATTCTCGACATTTCGACTTTATTCTCAACATTTTTACTTTATTCTCGACATTTTTACTTTATTCTCGACATTTCGACTTTCTTCTCATCAGTGAGGAATGAAGAGGAACAGGAATGTCATTAACAGCTTTAACCAGCTTCTGCAGCTCATAAGCTAGTTTACAGACAGCTGACCCGACTCCACCCCAACCAGTGGAGCTGGTGTAGCCTGTTGTTGAAGGTGGGTGGAGAAGAACATCTGCAGACAGTGTTTGGTCTGCAGAGAGAGAATTTTAATATCGCCCCTGTAATGGTTCTCAGAGTTCATGTAGAAAACAAAAAAGGACAGAAATGATGTGAGAAACCAAGGAATGGATGCACTGATGGAGGAAGCGCAAACTCTGCATGGCTGAGCAGCTTTAGATCGACACGTGCTCGATTCAGTCTATTGACAAGTTTATTGGCACCATCGTGGTGCTTTGAGATGGTTTGAGATGAACTCGACTGCAGAAAAGAGAAAGCAGACGACACCAGACAGGTGTCTGCCCCGACTTCAGCCAGGGTTGTTGGTTTCTCACCGTTTATAAAGTCCAGCAGGATCATCAGCAGACTCACGGTGCGTCTGAGTGTCATCACCAGAGACAGCTCCACGACTAAAGGGAGAGGAAGGCTGGTCGGATCACATCCCAACAGATTAATCCACACTATACCTTCAAATTCAGCCCCTGTCTCTGACTCCGTCCTTCAGCTCCTGCACCAGGTGAAAAAGAACCGCGTCCAGCGCAACGAAGGCCAGGACGTCCCCACGAAGCCACCGGGTTTAACCCATTTTCCTCTGACTATCAGTTCAGCTCATGAAAAATGTGGCTCGTCTCTGTGCAGCAGAGGAAAATGTGGTGCGCCCACATGAGGCTGGATCTGGAGCCGTGGAGCCGGTCCGACTGGTTCTGCTCCCTCCAGGCACCTGAGCTTTGCAGCTTTCAGTAACAACCAACCTGATGAGCTCTGACAGCTCCTCAGAGCTGCTGCTGCTGCTTAATCACTCACTTCTTGGTTTTGTTGCATTCAGTCATTCAATTTAATTTTATTTATATAGTGTCTATTACAATGCAAGTTGTCTCAAGACGCTTTACAGAGAGATCATGACCCACGATAAAATATCATTAACTAAAATTATTTTATTAAATTCTAGTCAAATAAAAATTGCAAGTTAAAAAAAAACTAGTGTCAAAGAAAAACTACCCATTAAGAGGAAAAAATCTCAAGAAGGACCTGGATCATCATGGAGGACCTTCCTGCTGAAGACCAGCTGGGTTAAAGAGGATGGAGGACAGAGAGAGGAGAGCACATACATCCTGGCAATACTATATTAGACAAAATGTATAAATATTAATTATCCATTAACTGGAGAACTAATAATTCCACTGTCGACTATTCTGACTGGTTCATTGTTAGTACATTAACGACAGAGATGACTATATAAACAGATATATATAAACCTAAACCGAACCCAACACTGAGGTGGTCAGAGGATCAGACTGCAGGTTAGTTGATATTCCAGAGACACCTATATAGACAGGTGGAGGTCAATGCTGGGATGACATCTATATAGACAGGTGGAGGTCAATGCTGGGATGACATCTATATAGACAGGTGGAGGTCAACGCTGGGATGACATCTATATAGACAGGTGGAGGTCAACGCTGGGATGACATCTATATAGACGGGTGGAGGTCAACGCTGGGATGACATCTATATAGACAGGTGGAGGTCAACGCTGGGATGACGTCCATATAGACAGGTGGAGGTCAACGCTGGGATGACGTCTATATAGACAGGTGGAGGTCAACGCTGGGATGACGTCTATATAGACGGGTGGAGGTCAACGCTGGGATGACATCTATATAGACAGGTGGACAGGTGGAGGTCAACGCTGGGATGACGTCTATATAGACGGGTGGAGGTCAACGCTGGGATGACGTCTATATAGACAGGTGGAGGTCAACGCTGGGATGACATCTATATAGACAGGGTGGAGGTCAACGCTGGGATGGGTGGAGGTCAACGCTGGGATGTCTATATAGACAGGTGGAGGTCAACGCTGGGATGACATCTATATAGACAGGTGGAGGTCAACGCTGGATGACGTGACGTCTATATAGACAGGTGGAGGTCAACGCTGGGATGACGTCTATATAGACGGGTGGAGGTCAACGCTGGGATGACGTCTATATAGACAGGTGGAGGTCAACGCTGGGATGACGTCTATATAGACAGGTGGAGGTCAACGCTGGGATGACGTCTATATAGACAGGTGGAGGTCAACGCTGGGATGACGTCTATATAGACGGGTGGAGGTCAACGCTGGGATGACATCTATATAGACAGGTGGAGGTCAACGCTGGGATGACGTCTATATAGATGGGTGGAGGTCAACGCTGGGATGAACATCTATATAGACAGGTGGAGGTCAACGCTGGGATGGGTGGAGGACGCTGGATGACGTCTATATAGACAGGTGGAGGTCAACGCTGGGATGACGTCTATATAGACAGGTGGAGGTCAACGCTGGGATGACGTCTATATAGACGGGTGGAGGTCAACGACTGGGATGACGTCTATATAGACGGGTGGAGGTCAACGCTGGGATGACGTCTATATAGACGGGTGGAGGTCAACGCTGGGATGACGTCTATATAGACGGGTGGAGGTCAACGCTGGGATGACGTCTATATAGACGGGTGGAGGTCAACGCTGGGATGACGTCTATATAGACGGGTGGAGGTCAACGCTGGGATGACGTCTATATAGACGGGTGGAGGTCAACGCTGGGATGACGTCTATATAGACGGGTGGAGGTCAACGCTGGGAGTCTGACGATAGACGGGTGGAGGTCAACGCTGGGATGACGTCTATATAGACAGGTGGAGGTCAACGCTGGGATGACGTCTATATAGACAGGTGGAGGTCAACGCTGGGATGACGTCTATATAGACACGGGTGGAGGTCAACGCTGGATGACGTCTATATAGACGGGTGGAGGTCAACGCTGGGATGACGTCTATATAGACGGGTGGAGGTCAACGCTGGGATGACGTCTATATAGACGGGTGGAGGTCAACGCTGGGATGACGTCTATATAGACGGGTGGAGGTCAACGCTGGGATGACGTCTATATAGACGGGTGGAGGTCAACGCTGGGATGACGTCTATATAGACGGGTGGAGGTCAACGCTGGGATGACTGGTATATACGTCTATATAACGGGTGGAGGTCAACGCTTGGAATATATACGTCACCTTGAGGGTGGAGGTAACTGGGAATCTATATAGACATAACATGGGTAAGACATATATCATAAGAAGGTCAACTGCTGGCATGGTAAGAAACGCTAAAATGACGTCTAATATGACGGGTGCAAGGTCACGTGGATTGATGACTATGGATGGTAACAGGTGGGGTCAACGCTGGGGACTGACAGGACAAGGATTCATATATAACATGGAAGGTCTACCTGGGTTGACGTTCTAATGACAGTCATTCCTGATGGTTAGGGGGAGTATTTAAAACTCTGCACACTTTAAAGGGGTGGGATGACGTCTTATTAACAGGTAATGGTCCAACGCTGTATACCGTCATATATAGACAGGTGGAGGTCAACCCGGGATGAAACTATATAAGGTTGGAGGTCAACGCCGGATGATCTAGGTGGAGGAACGCCTGGATGACGTCTATATAGACAGGTGGGAGTGCGGGATGACTTCTATATAGCAGGGGAAGGTCAACGCCTGGGATGACGTCTATATAGACAGGTGGAGGTCAACGCTGGGATGACGTCTATATGACAGGTGGAGGTTTTGGGATGATCTAATAGACAGGGGAGGTCTGGGATGACCTATATAGACAGGTGGAGGTCAAGGGATGACGTCTATATCTCAAGGGGTCCACGGGATGACGTCTATATGACGATACAGGTGGAGGTCAACGCTGGGATGACGTCTATATAGACAGGTGGAGGTCAACGCGGGATGACGTCTATATAGACAGGTGGAGGTCAACGCTGGATAGACATGTCATGACGTCTATATAGACAGGTGGAGGTCAACGCCGGGATGACGTCTATATAGACAGGTGGAGGTGGAGGTCAACGTCAACGCGGGATGACGTCTATATAGACAGGTGGAGGTCAACGCTGGGACAGGTGGAGGTCGTCTATATAGACAGGTGGAGGTCAACGCTGGGATGACGTCTATATAGAGGTGGAGGTCAACGCCGGGATGACGTCTATATAGACAGGTGGAGGTCAACGCGGGATGGGACGATCTATATAGACAGGTGGAGGGTCAACTATATAGACGGGTGGGGACGCATCTATATGGACAGGTGGAGGTCACACTGGTATGACGTCTTATAGACAGGTGGAGGTAAACGCTGGGATGACGTCTATATAGACAGGTGGAGGTCAACGCTGGGAAGACGTCTATATAGACAGGTGGAGGTCAACGCTGGGATGACGTCTATATAGACAGGTGGAGGTAAACGCTGACCTGGACCGTCACCGGTTTGACCACTGCAGTTATTTACTTCAGGTTTTAAGTTTTTGCAGTGATGGTGGCGACACCTGCATCATCTCCAGACATCTACGGTGGCGTTGGATCACCACAGCCTGACTGCTCTGGACCTCGGACGCGACTCAACAGACACTGGCGCTCTTCGTTTCCTCCTGATCCAGTTTTGCCATTGTCGTCTGTTCCTGTCAGACTTTGGACTCTCGTCCCGGTCGATTATCAAACCGTCTCCAGCCATAAAACCATAAAACACACAATGACTCACGCAGCCTACAAACCACCTCTACGTTTCTGCGTTTGTGCTGAAAACCAGCATTCTACATTTCTTTATTCAGTCAAACCTTAGACACCTGAGGGATGTAGCAGCAGAAGTAATAGTTGTATTTCACAGGGAGGAGCTAAACATTCGAAGGTATTTTGGTGATGAAGTTGCTGTCAATCATCTGTCCCAGTATCAGTGAAGCCAGAGGAGATGTTACGTCATGAATAAAGTGAGGGAGGAGACTGCTGACTTATAGTCAAGAGGCAGGACGTGACCTCTTCATCAGCTTCTTCTTTTCTCAGACTCTTTAAAACAAGGAACTGGTGTGAAAGGTGAACAGCGTATGTGTTTGTGAGTCTGACGGCAGCAGAGGTGCAGCTGTCTTAGTTCCTCCTGACACATCATTCATTTGGTCCAACAAAAAAGAGGCTGGTGTACAGAGACTTATCTCAGTTTCAGAGCAATAACTGCTGCTGATTCACCCCATTTCAGTTTCTGTTTCAGCTCCGACCATCTTTACAAACTCTGACTGGTATCACTGGAGCCATCAGCAGGACAGAAAAGCAGTTTTCTGCCTCCCGTCTCCACGTTTTCATTCACATTACTGATCGGTAGTCCGTCGAGCTTCAGATGCAGCTAGTTCAGCTGTTCGTTTGGCTTTTACATTTCACAGCTTCCTCAGCTCACTCGACAGGTTATTGCTGCTGGGCTCCACTAAATCAACATCTGTCACATGTGCTGTCAGGGAGGTATGCGCCGATGTTCCACCAGGACTGGCACGGCAACAAGCTGGAACGTCCTCCTTCAAAAATGTGGAGCCACAGCAGAAGCTCCACTATTTAACACCCACCTGAAAAAGATCGGAAAACTGCCGTCTGAAACCACAACACGGGCATAAAATCAAATATCACCACGTTCGATTTGACGGACCTGGATTCTCTCGGCTCTGCTGCACATCTGGGGTGTTCCTTGGTTTGGATTTCTCTCTTTTTTGGTCCCCGGTTTTGTGGATTGTTGGGTTTGGAGATGGTGTCAGCCTCCTGAACCCAAACTGGTAGCTGGTTCCATAATAAAGGTGCCTAGTAACAGAAGGCCCGTCCTCCAAACCTACAGCAAAGCCTACAGTTAGTCTAAACTATAGTGTGTAGATGCTAATAGTTATAACTATAGTTGTAGTAGCTCAGACTAGAGTAGCTCGTCTTAATCACAGCTTCGTCATAGCTATGCTGCTATAGGCCTACACTGCAGGGGGACACCAACATGATCTGCTGAGTGGTGTCTCCACTGCTCTTCCCCCTTTCCTTCCCTTTCCTCCTCCTCCAGCTCATTCCATAGTTAATTAGTAGCACCTCGTTACTGTAACTGTGCTCCATTTTCTTTCCTGTAGTTTGTTGTACCTGTTTTCCTCCTTTTTTCTCTTTTCTTTCTGTATGTTTTCAGGTCAGAGTTTTCTGAGTTTCATGCTGACTTACAATTCCCTCCTCTGTCCATCCCAGCATTTACCTCCACCTGTGTGTGTAGGTGTGTTCAGGTTGCCGGCTGGCATGGTGACCGGTGATCTAGTCCTCTGACCATCTCACCTCAGTGCTGCTACTTGCATCTGTTTATGTCAGGGTGTCAGACTCATTTTCACATTTTCAGGGCCACATCAGCATCATGGTTGCCGTCAAAGGGCCAGATTGACAGCATGAATGTAACAAAATGCAATGTAAATCAAAATAAATTAGACCACACCTTATTATATTGTTAAATAACTGTTTCTGTATTTATTATGTATTAACATTTCAATTATTTAACTCATTATTATATAAGACTCAGGGTTTGTGGTCGTAAACCTACTCTCAGAGTATCCATTACCTTGGTTTCAGAAGCGGAAGTGATTCTTTGTTTTTCTTGGAGGCTAAATTTAGCATACATAGCTCCGTGTTTGCTGTTGAAATGCCGACGTAGATTAAACTCTTTCACGACAGGCATCGCCTCATAACACAATAGACATACTGTTTTTTTCACCTTGAGGTACAAACTTGTATTCATTTTCCCGTCATTCATAAAACTGTCTTCCTCTTCTCTTTTCTTGGACATGTTCGGGTTAATTTGTAGAGGTTTTTTCTGAAGTCCATTAGTTCTGAAAATCGTCTTGATGTCTTGCTCATGGTGAGATACTGTTATTGTTGTTGGTGATGACAAAATGCATGATGGGAGATGTAGTTTATCTTGGTGAGCCCACAGCTTTCCTGTCACACCTCCACTCTGTCACCCTGCAGCTCAGTCATGGACCAGAAACCAGCATCATCTTTCTCCACCTCAGAGACCTCCTCTGCCTACCTTTCAGGACCCATTACAATTTGCATATCGTAATGGGCTTGGGGTTGAAGACGCCATCATCTACCTGCTTCACAGAGCCCACTCTCATCTGGACCAATCAGGCAGCACTTTGAGGGTCATGTTCTTTGATTTCTCAAGTGCTTTTAATACAATTCAGCCTGCGTTGTTATGTGAGAAGCTCCATAAGTTCCAGGTGGATTCCTCCACAACCTCCTGGATTTATGACTACCTCACAAACAGACCACAGTTTGTGAGACTGAAAGGTGGTGTGTCTGAGATGGAGGTCAGCAGCATTGGAGCACCACAAGGACCTGTTCTCTCACCATTTCTCTTCACGCTCTACACCTCTGACCTCCAGTCCAACTCTGAGTCCTGTCATCTGCAGAAATACTCTGATGACTCTGCAGTTGTTGGGTGTATCAGCAACGGACAGGAAGCAGAGTACAAAGAACTGGTGTCAGTTTGTGAAATGGTGTAGTAACAATCATCTCATATTAAATACCAGCAAAACTAAGGAGATGATTGTCGACTTCAGGAGGAGCAAGAATCAACACAGCAGTGTTTCCATCCTGGGAAAGGAGGTGGAGGTGGTGGAGGAATACAAGTACCTTGGAGTTCAGCTTGACAACAGACTGGAGTGGAAATGCAACACAGAATACATCTACAAGAAAGGTCAGAGCAGACTCTACTTTTTAAGAAAGCTGAGATCTTTTAATGTCTGCACCAAGATGTTGCACATCTTCTATAGGTCTGTTGTTGAAAGTGCAATCAGCTTTGCATTGCAGCCATCTGCTGGGGCAGCAGCATCAGAACCAGAACCAGAAACCTGAGAGACCTGAAGAAATCAACAAACTGATCAGGAAAGCTGGATCTGTGCTGGGTGGAACTCTGGAGCCGCTGGAGCTGATTGTACAAAAAAGAATGCTGCACAAGCTGATGAAGATGATGGAGGACTCTCATGATGATTCACACACCTCTCCATGAAGATGATGGAGGACTCTTCACACACTCTCACCCTCTCCATGAAGATGATGGAGGACTCTTCACACACCCCTCTCCATGAAGATGATGGAGGACTCTTCACACCCCTCTCCATGAAGATGATGGAGGGACTCTTCACACCCTCTCCATGAAGATGATGGAGGACTCTTCACACCCTCTCCATGAAGATGATGGAGGACTCTTCACACCCTCTCCATGAAGATGATGGAGGACTCTTCACTCCCTCTCCACGGCACAGTGATCAAACAACAGAGTGTGTTCAGTGAGAGGCTTCTTCAGGTCCGTTGCAAGACGGAAAGATAAAGAAGATCATTTCCTGCCAGCAGCCATCAGCCTCCACAACAAGACTTAACACCTGTTATTATATCATTATCATTATTATTATTATTATTATTATTATTATTATTATTATTATTATCATTATTGCTGTCGTTTGTCTGTTGTTTATGAAAAAAAAAAAGAGAGAGACCTTACTACAGTATTGAATTTCCCTTTATGGGATAAATAAAGTATTTTTCATTTCATTTTCATTTTCATTTATTGTCAATATGCACTTTAAAGCGGTGTAAGCTTATTTTAAGTCTTAAAATATTGGTTTCAAATTTGAGCCAATAATGCACAAGCTCTCGAGGGCCACATAAAATGATGTGCTGGGCCACATTTGGCCCGCGGGCCTTGTGTTTGACACATGTGGTTTATGTAGTCCTTTCATTCAGTCATTTGTGAGCTCTCCTCTCTCTGTCCTCCATCTTCTCTCTGTCCTGTCTCCTCTTTTCTTTCTTTATCCAGCTGGTCATCATCAGGAAGGTCCCTCCATATGATCCAGGTCCTGGTCCAGGTTTCTTCCTCTTAAAGTGGAGTTTTTTCTTGCCACTGTTTGGCTTATCCCTCTGTGGGAGTTTTTTACCTGCTATTATCATTGATTAGGATTTAATATAATAATTTTAGTTAATGATATTTGCTCGGAGGTCATGCTCTGGGTCTCTGTAAAGCACCTAGAGACAACTGACATTGTAACAGATGCTATACAAATACAATTGAATTGAATTGAATTGAATTGAATTGAATTGAATTGAATTGAATTGAATTGAATTGAATTGTTCTTTTGTGTACTTTCAGTCTTATTTTGAAAGTTTTATTCTCCTTGTGTTGGTTTTTGTTAGCCTGGAGACTTCCAGAGATTCTGAGGTAAAAGCACATCCCGTTATCACTCTTCTCAACGAGCTGCAGGTGCTGACGGAGGCCCCTCCCCCACACCAAAGCACTCACAGGTGGCTCGGTCCGCAGCAGACGGTCCCTCGCAGCTGTAGCCGGAGCAGATGTCCACCAGTGCTGAGAGACTAGTGTCTCTGGTGGTTTTGGAGCAGAGGATTCCTCTCGCTGGTACAGGATGTGTTTGACTGCAGATACTGATGGTTTCATCTGGCATTTTTACAGGGACTTTCGTTGTTGTTCCTACCTATCTTTCCACTGATGATATACAGCCTCTCTGCTCTTCCTGTCCTAATAACTCCTCCAAACTCACCAGCTTAAATCATTCTTTAAGTGTTCCAGTGTGCTACAACCTTTATACAGCTAAGAAAAAACTATAAAGAAACTCTTGTTTTCGCTCCATCTCAGGAACATTGCAGCGTTAAAGCGTGTTATTTCTAAGGCAGAAATGGAATTGATTATCTGTGGTTTTTACCTGTCTGGGCGAATCATCCCTGGATCTGCTGCAGACGCTTCAATCATCTGCACGTCTTTCATCCAACTGCAGGAAGTAGAGGATCTACACGGGTCCACTTTCATGGACCCGAAACCGACCCGACCCGAGCTATTATCATAAGTTTGGACCCAATGGACCAGCAATATTTGGACCCGGAACTGACCCGACCCGAGTCTTTAGTTTCCGACTATGAACCAAACCGAGTTACCTGAATAGAACCAAGACAATCCAGCCCATAGTTGCTCATGTTAAAAGTTGTCTAGCGTTGAATAAAACTTGATTTTCTTACCTAAAGTTGTCTTCTTCTACCCGGTTCAGTTGCTACATAGGCTACGTGATGTAAACAACAATAAATCCACGTCGTTATTTTCTTTGTGGATACAGATGCTATTGGTAGCAACTGCTAACGCTAATAGCCTACACCAGTCAGGATGTGTAGTAAATATGTTCTCTCATCCAGCGTTGTCATGTTGGTGATCCGTTGTGCTTTACAGCTGCCGGGCAAACCGCTAATAACACGCTACGGAAACACGATTGTTTCATGACAAACACGCCACGTTAATTAATAATCATTTAACCGCCCTGAGTCCTGACATTGGCTGCCACCGCCAATATATTTACCTCTGTCAAGTAAACGCAGACCCAGCCTGTCAGAGAGCACCGACCGGACCCGAAACTAACTGTACCGATTCCGACCCGAACCCGGAGTCACGTCTTTTGAATGGACCCGAGACCCGACTCGGGTCGGTTCGGAACCTTGGGTTTTCGGGTTGTTCCAAAAACCTCTTGCAGGAAGGTTTTTAAAACTCATCTCTTTAGAGTCAATTTTAAAATGACTGATCTAACTTTTAAAGCTCTCAAGTATATATATATATATATCAAGTATATAGTGCCCCGGTATATCTGAGGTCTTCTGGGCGGAGGTCAGTCATTTAAAACATGGTGAGGTCGGGCTTTTGGGGTAGTGGTGCCTAGACTCTGGGGCCCTCTACCATCATCTCCTCGTTTTGTAGTTCCAGAAGATGAATTTTATTGTCAAGAACTTTACGACTGCTGTCTGTGAAAGGTGCAGGCATGTGGTAACCTAATTTTCATCACCTCGTCAACACAATTAACACAAGCCAGAAGAAGAGTCAACACCCTGGGACAACGTCATCAGTCAAAGCCAAGAGTGGGCCAAAGAAAGCTGCACATCTGGGCCAAGTTTGGGCCAAACATCCCCTGCTTTTCGAGATGACCCTCTTTCTAATCCGTATGTAAACCTGGTGGTTGGCGCCGTACGTGACCTCACGCGGGCCTCCTGTTTCGGTCGGCACAAAGACCGTGTGTGAGGTGTGGCTGTTGGTCCTGTGTCATCGCTGCGATCATCGGTGCTCGGTAGGAAGTGTGGGGGAACTACAGGGAGTGGCCCTCAGGTTTATGGCCCCTGGTGGAGTGTAAAGTCCTCCCGTCAGAGCCACAGACGTCAGATCAGCGAGTCACCACTGAAGCAGAGATCGAAGCTCCCGTCAGAACTTCTGAGTCCACCGGCAGACGCTTCACCTCAGAGGACGCCTGACCCGAACCCGTCCCCTCGCACCTGGATCTGAACCGTTCACTTTTTTCCTTTTTTTTTTCTTGTTTGTGGGGAAATTCTGCAACCATGTCGACGGCTGTGGAGGCGACCGGGTTCATCATGTGCATCGTCAGCTGGCTGATCACCGGAGCGTCGCTGGTCAACGACGAGTGGAAGATCTCCACCGTGTCCGGCAGCGTCATCATCTCCCAGAGGCAGTTCGAGAACCTGTGGCACGCCTGCGCCGAGAACAGCGCCGGCGTCGCCGAGTGCCGCGACTTCGAGTCGCTGCTTGCCCTCCCATGTAAGACGAGAACACGGTCGACTTCGTTTCTGCTTTTTCTTAACATTGTTTTCATCTTGATGTCTGTTGGAGGCGGGAAAGCGGAGACGGTGAGGAAGGGAGCTGTTAATGTAGGAGACGAACCATCTAAAACATCTGGGGTCATTTTATTTCCTTTGGTGAAAGAAGTTTCCAGAAGAAAATTGAATTACAGGAAGCAGTGAGGTCAAGTTCCTCGTAAATGCGACGCCAGAAAGGAAGGAAATCGAGTATCAGGGACTGATGCGAAGCCTCGAAAGCTTATCAGAACCGCTGCAGGAAAGAAAAAAATTGAAATTAGGTCAACGTGCCATGTGGCACCATTTTTTAATCTGCGGTCCAAAGTTCGTCATCGTCTTACAGTCGGCAGTTTCCCGCCGAAAAACAAAATGGAGGTCCATGTCTGGTTAAACAAAAACAATTAAAAAAACACCAGATAAGATTTAAACCAGAGCTTCTGCAGACTTTTTCTAAAGTATCAGTTCAACTCCAGGTCGTCTTTCCTGCCATTATACTCGTACAGAGTTGTCTTTTAGGCGCCATTTTGACCCTGCTGGAAACGGAGGGAAGCTAACGCGCATTTATTCGGTTTAACCCTGAAAATTAATGTTCTACATTTCATTTCAGTGACTGTTTGGTCTCGGCTGTAACTTCAGAAACCGTCCAGCCGGACGGATCTGACTTCATCGAAGTCGTTTGGATGAGTCTGTAAAGACAGAAAAGCTTCGGCTCTTCCTCCTGAGAGCAGATCCGGTTCGCCGTAACTGCTTTTCCAAAACCTTAAACCAGAGTAGGTCGGCGCCGTGAACTTTGGCTCGCTCGTCCGCCGCTGTTTGACTGCCAGCCCGTTTCTCGTTTCTGCTGAAACTCATAAAAAAGGTGCAGCAGGTTTTTATGATCGTCAGGTCGTTGTGTTAATGAATTACCACAGCAGCTGTAAAGAGCTTTGTTCCTCCCAGTTCCTCCCAGTTAGAGGAGCTGAAGAGCCACATTCAGGCGACCTGGAGGGAGAAGTGATTAATAATAGAGATGGGACGTCCAAACCCCCCAGAGATTAGACCGACAGGCAAGACAAAAGGTGGCGGAGTGAAGGGCAAACAAAGACTGATGTAAGGACACATGGGAGGGTCAACAGTGATTAATACCCACCTGAACAGCAGCGACAGGAAGTCGAGACGAAATCCCCGACAAGGGACAAGACTTTCAAAATAATACGGGAACTGGGTCACAAAGCAGAGATGTCAAGACCCCCGAAAACAACAGCAGAATAAGAGAGAAGTTATAAAGAGAAAGGTTTACTAGTGAACCAGCGCTGAATCCTACAAAGGAAGTGTTTTAAAGTTGTTTATTATAAATGTACTTATTAAAAAATCATCTTTTAAATACCGTATTTTCTGGGCTATAAAGCGCACCTGAATATAAGCCACACCCATTAAAATATAAACGAAATATATATTTTGTCACATATACGCCGTACCGGACTATAAGCCGCCAGTATCCAGGCTGAGAAATAAGATATTTACATCGAAAGATTTTGTACTATCAGTGTTTATTCACATACCTGAACTGATTGTTTCTGAACAGAACCTGTAACACGGCAGTAAAAGTTCTGATCAAACAAAACAGAAAAGTCATTGATGGTTTTATTCATTTTCCTCCTGCACACTAAAACCAAGTTGCTTTATCTTTCCTCCTCCTGTGTACTGAAACCCCCCCACACAGCAAAAAACATCTGGAACGGACCCACAAAATGGACTCGTATCGGGGTCCACTTGCACTCAGTGCCGGATCCACTTTGGAGCCGGATCGTGGACCTGCTGGCTCCACGCTGCGTCCGGTCCGCATCTGTGATTAAAACCTTACCTCTGTGGCGGGTCCATTCAGAACCCAGAAATCCACTGGGGAACCAACAAACTGACTGGATAAACTGATAAATCCAGGTGTGTCTGAGTAGCTACAATGGTCAGACACACCTGGATTAATCAGTTTGTCCAATAATAACAGGTATTGATGCTCACAAAATGAATGTAGAGTAGCATAGCTAACATAGGCTACAGAACAAAAACAGAACAGCCTTTAACTACTTGGTTTGTTTTTTTGTTTTTGCACTTCCTGCTAGAGCGCCCCCTGAGGGCTGAAGAAAAATGAATAGAAAGGCTGCATCTCTGTATAAGCCTCACGGTTTAAAGCGTGGGACAAAAGTAGCGGCTTATAGTCCGGAAAATACGGTATTTGTTTTGCGAGTCAAACAGACTATTTTCTTCTATGAATGAACGTTAATAATAAAGTGCATCGTCTCTTTAACTTGCTTGTTTCGTGTCCTCAGTGATGAGCATCATCCCGTTAATGTTTGCATCAGTCAGACTGACGGAGGGAAGTCTCGTCCACGGAGACGTTAATCGGTCCATGTCCCCCCCTGTCCACAGCTCACGTGCAGGCGTGCCGCGCCCTCATGATCATCTCCCTGCTGCTCGGCCTCGGCTGCCTGATCGTGTCTCTGCTCGGGCTCAAGTGCATCAAGATCGGCTCGACCACCGAAGAGTCCAAGGCCAAGATCGCCGCCACCGGAGGCATCTTGAGCATCCTCGGAGGTACGTGGGCCAGACACTCTTTCACCCGTCCCAACCCGTCCACAGCACAGAGGCATGGCCTCAGCGAAGACAGGAAATAAGATAAAATAATAATTCAGACAGCCTCGTCCTCGTCCATCAGAAGACGACCGTATTTCCTTGTCCTCGCAGGTCTGTGCTGCATGATCGCTTGCTCCTGGTACGGATTCCAGGTGGTTGAAGACTTCAACAACCCGTTCAACGGAGGAGTGAAGTGAGTGAACCTTCAACGATGATGAGCAGTGTTTTAGTGTTGGATGGTAGCGACAGCAGAGCCACGAACCCGTCTGAGATGTGGTTCAGACGGTCCTGAAGAGACAGTTTTAATCATGTTATGAAACTGTCCTATCTTCATCCCTTAAAAAAACAATTAAATTATGAAAAATAGCCCAGTTCTTATTAGGGGTGTGAAAAAAAAATAGATTTGGCAATATATCGCGATTTTCGGCCGCCCAATATTGTATTGATTTTTCAGCTCCTAATATCGATTTTTTATTGGTTACTAATGGTTACGTAAATGTGCAAAAAGACTAGAGGTGAGTATTGGTAAGGACCTCGCAATATGATATTATCACAATATCACAATATCACCATATCACGATATCATAATATATTGCGATAATCTACCCAGTTAATATCAAAATTAAAAGTAGAGATGAAAAATCAAGTTGCTGTATATGTTCATCAGATGATATTGATCATTCAGAGGATAAATTGACTCAAAACTGTTTGCTTCAAAACAACCTATTTATTGTTTAATATAATGTTTTTTAAAAAAAATTGAAAAAAAATCAATATTAGGAGCTGAAAAATTGATATTATATTGGGTGGCAGAAAATCGCAATATATTGCCAAATCGATTTTTTTCACACCCCTAAAAAAACACTAATGATATACAATAAATGGGTTGTTTTGAAGCAAACAGTTTTGACTCAATTTGTCCTCTGAATGATCAATATCATCTGATGAACATATACAGAAACTTGATTTTTCATCTCTACTTTTAATTTTGACATTAACTGTGTAGAATATCGCAATGTATCATGATATTGCGATATGGTGATAATATCATATCATGACCCAAGTATCATGATACATATCGTATTGCGAGGTCCTTGCCAATACTCACCCCTAGTTCTTAGCATATCTAATAAGATTTTTATATCATTAGATAAGACCATTTTTAATGTCCTAAATCCTTATATATTACTTTAACTTTGGAACTAAAATAATCACAGATAAGATGACGTAGAAGCTCTTTAACGATGGCCATGAGGCTCATTTACATGTGGAATAAAACCTGTTTATCAAGCAAAAACTATAAAGTCACTTCTTACCATCAAAACTTATCTTTATGACAAATAAAGGATCAAGTGAAGCTGTTTATGAAAAAGAAAAAAGGCTCAGTGAAACAGGATCTGACCTCGTGTGTCTGCAGGTTCGAGCTGGGAGCTGGCCTCTTCCTGGGATGGGGCGGGGCCTCTCTGTCCATTCTGGGCGGAGCTCTGCTCTGCAGCGCCTGTAGAAGGGCGAACCCTGGTGGCAAGAGAGGGTAACTGCGAGCACATCACACATCATATTTCAGATGAATACATTTGTCAGGATGCATTTTGAAAATGGGCGTGTCTTTCTTGATTTGCAGCTACTACGCGAAACCCCCACAGAAGGTCTACACGGGGACGGCCAAGTCCGATCCAGATTCAGGCAGAGCTTACGTCTAAAACGCACTCTGAGGACGCCGCGTTGGCTCGTCCATCTCCTGAAGGCTCACTTGAACTCGAAGCTTTTCTGTTTTCAATCCCAGCTGTGTTTTGCTGCAGATGTTGTCTCTTGAGGGTACAGGCAGGACGGTCCCAGACTGGAGGGCGGCCCCCCATACTGTCATGATTCAGTTTTGTTTATGTTTCTGTACAATATGTGAGCACCAACTGAAGTGTAGCTGTTTTTTCTCTCCGGTTTCTTAGTTGTTTCAAGAGTTTTTCATGTGGAATCTTCAATGTTGATCTCATTAATAGCAATAGATGGATTTGTCAATGATTGCTGATGACTGTGATGAACCTGTTCTGGAGTTTGTTTTTTGCTTAATAAAGTTTACATTATGTAATAAATGAGCTGCTTTCATTATTTTTTCCCCAAGATAAAATGACGATGTGCATGTTGGGACAGTGATTTTGAAGACATTATTAGCTGTTATGTTTCATTCCTCAACTGGAAAATCCAGTTTTATTGAAGGTGTTCTTCAGATTTATATCAGATGGGTTTCTGTCACCACTGAAAGTCTGCACAGATATCACACAAAGACCACCATAGAAAACATGAAGACCAACACAGACAACAGAAAGACCACCACAGCTGACACAAAGACCACCACAGCTGACACAAAGACCACCACAGACAATATAAAGACCACCACAGACAACCTGAAGACCACCACAGACAACCTGAAGACCACCACAGACAACATGAAGACCACCACAGATGACACAAAGACCAGATCTGCGCTGTTCTCCGGCTGTGCCTCATTTGAAATCGGTTCTACAGCTTGCCACACTGGTGTCGACCCTCAGTCACTCAGATCACAGTGACCCTCAAAGGCTGAAGCCAAGGCAACTGGACGTCTTCTTATCTGTTTTTGAAGATGTTTCACCTTCCTTCTTTATCAGTTCCAAAATCATCTGGATGGATTTATGTTGTCTGTGGTGGTCTTCATGTTTTCTGTGGTGGTCTTCATATCATCTGTGGTGGTCTTTGTGTCATCTGTGGTGGTCTTCATGTTGTCTGTGGTGGTCTTTGTGTTGTGTGTGGTGGTCTTTGTGTTGTCTGTGGTGGTCTTTGTGTTGTCTGTGGTGGTCTTTGTGTCATCTGTGGTGGTCTTCATGTTGTCTGTGGTGGTCTTCATGTTGTCTGTGGTGGTCTTTGTGTCATCTGTGGTGGCCTTTGTGTCATCTGTTTTGGTCTTCATGTTGTCTGTGGTGGCCTTTGTGTCACCTGTGGTGGTCTTCATGTTGTCTGTGGTGTTCTTAATGTTGTCTGTGGTGGTCTTTGTGTTATCTGCGGTGGCCTTTGTGTTGTGTGTGGTGGTCTTTGTGTCATCTGTGGTGGTCTTCATGTTTTATGTGGTGGTCTTCATATCGTCTGTGGTGGTCTTTGTGTTGTGTGTGGTGGTCTTTGTGTTGTCTGTGGTGGTCTTTGTGTTGTCTGTGGTGGTCTTTGTGTCATCTGTGGTGGTCTTCATGTTGTCTGTGGTGGTCTTCATGTTTTCTGTGGTGGTCTTTGTGTTGTCTGTGGTGGTCTTTGTGTTGTCTGTGGTGGCCTTTGTGTCATATGTGGTGGCCTTTGTGTCATCTGTGGTGGTCTTCATGTTGTCTGTGGTGGCCTTTGTGTCACCTGTGGTGGTCTTCATGTTGTCTGTGGTGGTCTTCATGTTGTCTGTGGTGGTCTTTGTGTCATCTGTGGTGGTCTTCATGTTGTCTGTGGTGGTCTTCATGTTGTCTGTGGTGGTCTTTGTGTTGTCTGTGGTGGTCTTTGTGTCATCTGTGGTGGCCTTTGTGTCATCTGTTTTGGTCTTCATGTTGTCTGTGGTGGCCTTTGTGTCACCTGTGGTGGTCTTCATGTTGTCTGTGGTGTTCTTAATGTTGTCTGTGGTGGTCTTTGTGTTGTCTGTGGTGGCCTTTGTGTTGTGTGTGGTGGTCTTTGTGTTGTCTGTGGTGGTCTTTGTGTTGTCTGTGGTGCTCTTTGTGTCATCTGTGGTGATCTTCATGTTTTATGTGGTGGTCTTTATATCGTCTGTGGTGGTCTTTGTGTCATCTGTGGTGGTCTTCATGTTGTCTGTGGTGGTCTTCATGTTTTCTGTGGTGGTCTTTGTGTTGTCTGTGGTGCTCTTTGTGTTGTCTGTGGTGGCCTTTGTGTCATATGTGGTGGCCTTTGTGTCATCTGTGGTGGTCTTCATGTTGTCTGTGGTGGCCTTTGTGTCATCTGTGGTGGTCTTCATGTTGTCTGTGGTGGTCTTCATGTTGTCTGTGGTGGTCTTTGTGTCATCTGTGGTGGTCTTCATGTTGTCTGTGGTGGTCTTCATGTTGTCTGTGGTGGTCTTTGTGTCATCTGTCGTGGTCTTTGTGTTGTCTGTGGTGGTCTTTGTGTCATCTGTGGTGGCCTTTGTGTTGTCTGTGGTGGTCTTCATGTTGTCTGTGGTGGTCTTTGTGTCATCTGTCGTGGTCTTTGTGTTGTCTGTGGTGGTCTTTGTGTCATCTGTGGTGGCCTTTGTGTTGTCTGTGGTGGTCTTCATATTGTCTGTGGTGGTCTTTGGGTCATCTGTAATGGCCTTTGTGTCATCTGTGGTGGCCTTTGTGTCATCTGTGGTGGCCTTTGTGTCATCTATGGTGGTCTTCATGTTGTCTGTGGTGGTCTTTGTGACATCTGTGGTGGTCTTCATAATATCTGTGTTGGTCTTTGGGTCATCTGTGGTGGCCTTTGTGTCATCTGTGGTGGCCTTTGTGTCATCTGTGGTGGTCTTTGTGTCATCTGTGGTGGTCTTTGTGTTGTCTGTGGTGGTCTTCATGTTGTCTTTGGTGGTCTTCATGTTTTCTGTGGTCTTCATATCGTCTGTGGTGGTCTTTGTGTTGTCTGTGGTGGTCTTCATGTTGTCTTTGGTGGTCTTCATGTTGTCTGTGGTGGTCTTTGTGTTGTCTGTGGTGGTCTTCATGTTGTCTTTGGTGGTCTTCATGTTTTCTGTGGTCTTCATATCGTCTGTGGTGGTCTTTGTGTTGTCTGTGGTGGTCTTCATGTTGTCTGTGGTGGTCCTCATGTTTTCTGTGGTCTTCATATCGTCTGTGGTGGCCTTTGTGTTGTCTGTGGTGGTCTTCATGTTGTCTTTGGTGTTCTTCATGTTTTCTGTGGTCTTCATATTGTCTGTGGTGGTCTTTGTGTCATCTGTGGTGGTCTTTGTGTTGTCTATGGTGGTCTTCATATTGTCCGTGGTGGCCTACATATCATCTGTGGTGGTCTTTGTGTTGTCTGTGGTGGTCTTCATGTTGTCTTTGGTGGTCTTCATGTTTTCTGTGGTCTTCATATCGTCTGTGGTGGCCTTTGTGTTGTCTGTGGTGGTCTTCATGTTGTCTTTGGTGGTCTTCATGTTTTCTGTGGTCTTCATATTGTCTGTGGTGGTCTTTGTGTCATCTGTGGTGGTCTTTGTGTTGTCTATGGTGGTCTTCATGTTGTCCGTGGTGGCCTACATATCATCTGTGGTGGTCTTTGTGTTGTCTGTGATGGTCTTCCAGATAGCAAACTGACGTTGAATCAACGTTGAAAGAGTGTCAAAAGTGATATTGATTCAATGTTGAAAGCGCAAAGGAATTCCACCCTTCTTCAACGTTGAGGTCACTGACGTTGATTCAACCATCATCTAAATGGTAGTCTGCAGGCACATTGTAGTGTTTTTTTTTACGTTGAATCAACGTCAGGATTCAACCATCACCTACCATTTAGATGATGGTTGAATCAACGTTGTCAGTGACCTCAACGTTGAAGACGGGTGGAATTCCTTTGCGCTTTCAACGTTGAATCAATATCACTTTTGACACTCTTTCAACGTTGATTCAATGTCAGTTTGCTATCTGGGCTTCGTGTTGTCTGTGGTGGTCTTTGTGTTGTCTGTGATGGTCTCGTGTTGTCTGTGGTGGTCTATGTGTTGTCTGTGATGGTCTCGTGTTGTCTGTGGTGGTCTTTGTGTTGTCTGTGGTGGTCTATGTGTTGTCTGTGGTGGTCTTTGTGTTGTCTGTGATGGTCTTTGTTGTCTGTGGTCTGTGGTGGTCTGTTGTGTGGTGGTCTGTGGTGGTCTTTGTGTTGTCTGTGGTGGTCTTTGTGTTGTCTGTGGTGGTCTTCGTGTTGTCTGTGGTGGTCTATGTGTTGTCTGTGGTGGTCTTTGTGTTGTCTGTGATGGTCTCTGTGTTTGTTGTCTGTGTTGTCTTTGTGTTTGTCTTTGTGTGGTCTCTTTGTTGTCTGTGGTGGTCTTTGTGTTGTCTGTGGTGGTCTTTGTGTTGTCTGTGGTGGTCTTTGTGTTGTCTGTGGTGGTCTTTGTGTTGTCTGTGGTGGTCTTTTGGTTTGTGTCTTTGGTGGTCTTTTTGTTGTCTTGTGTGGTCTTTTGTGTTTGTGTTTCTGGTTGTCTGTGGTGGTCTTCCGTGTTGTCTGTGATGGTCTTGTGTTGTCTGTGGTGGTCTTTGTGTTGTCTGTGGTGGTCTTCGTGTTGTCTGTGGTGGTCTTTGTGTTGTCTGTGGTGGTCTTTGTGTTGTCTGTGTGTGGTTGTGTTGTCTGTGGTGGTCTGTGTTGTCGTTGTGTGGTGTTTGTGGTCTGTGATGGTTTTGTGTTGTCTGTCTGGTGGTCGTTAGTGGTCAGTCAGTAGTGGTCTTTGTGTCATCTGTCGTGGTTTTGCTATATTATTACTGTGTTTCTGTTTTCGTTCTGGGTCTTTTGACTTTTTTTTCTTTTGCATCTCTTTGGAGTAAATTTTGTCTTTGTGCATCTTCTTAGCATTTGTTTTGATCTCTTTAGAGATTTCTCTCATGTTCCTTTGTGCTCATGCTGACTCTTCTGCAGCCACTCTGTGGTTTTTGTGGTCGTTTTGCATTTTTATGGTTATTTCATGCACATTTTATTCCACAGTTTATCAGTTTTTGGTCATTTGCAGGTCCGCTCTTGATATTTTGAGCCTGTTTGCGCTTGTCCTGTATAGTTTTTTCCAGGTTTGGTTGTCTTGTGTCAGTTTTCCCTTCTTTTTGTTATCAGTTAAGTTGACATAAATGTTCACATGAAAAAGAAGCTTCTATTAAAATATTTCTGGATCTGTTTCCTGCAGATGGAAGTAAACAGGTAGACCCACCTCTTGATCAGCGTCTGTGATTTCATCGTGTGTGCAGTAATCTCCTGCGCAATAAAGATGATTAAAGGAGCCCATTCAGTAATCCACCTGTGTCTCTGTCTGGTTACCTGCTGACAGGCAGGACAGAGGATTACACCTGCAGCATCACGGTCTATAAACCAGAGCACGTGCATGGACCAGACCGGATTAGAGCTGCTGCTCAGCCTTCAGGCTGAAAACTCCTCCAGCCAAAAACCTGAGACGTCCTGGTGCAGACTCAAACTCTCGAGTGATCGCGCTCAGTGTAAGAGGACAAATACGTCCTTCAGTTACTGGATATGGATTTTAGGACAGCTTGAGAGATCACAGGCAGGAAAACAAATAATGTGCCTATAACATGTCTTAGAAGTTTCCTGACTCAAATGAAAGGATCATCATCAGCTGATCATCCAGGTCTGTTAATGATCCATTCATCTGAGTCAGGTGTGCTGAAGGAGGGAAACATCTAAGACATGAAGGACAGAGGCCCTCCAGGACTGCAGCTGGACATCCCTGATCTGGAATGTTTAGATGTTTGCTAACACAGTGCCAAGTAGGAAAGGCATCAGCATCGATCCTAGAGGATTAACTGTTGCTGAAGGTTTCATTTCCAGTCTGGAGTTCAGGTTCTGCACATGTAGGGAAGCATTCAGGACAGTCGACAGTGTTGCATCCCAGTCAGTTCACCTAAAGTCAGACCAGACAATGGAAAGGCTGAAACAAAGCTTCTTTCCTCTAAAACGAGCATGAAAGTACAGCTCCAGTTACCAGAGCTGCATCTGAACAAACCACAAAACCTCTAGAACGACCTACTTCTGGATCTGCGATTATTCTGGCTCTGATGAAAACCAGCATCCATCCATCTATCATCCATCCATCCATCCGTCCGTCCGTCCGTCCGTTCGTCTGTCCATCCATCCATCCGTCGTCCATCCATTCATCCATCATCCATCCATCCATCCATCCATCCATCCATCCATGCATCAACCCATCCATCATCCATCCATGCATCAATCCATCCATCCATCCATCCATCCATCCATCCATCCATCCATCCATCCATCCATCCATCCATCCATCCATCCATCCATCCATCATCCATCCATCTATCCATCTATCTATTCATCCATCTGCCCATCTATCTATCCATCCATCCATCATCCATCCATCCATCCATCCATCCATCCATCCATCATCCATCCATCTATCCATCTATCTATTCATCCATCTGCCCATCTATCTATCCATCCATCCATCTATCTATCCATCCATCCATCCATGCATCAATCCATCCATCCATCCATCCATCCATCCATCCATCCACCATCCATCCAGCCATCATCCATCCATCCATCATCCATCATCCAGCCATCATCCATCATCCATCCATCCATCCACCCATCCATCATCCATCATCCATCCATCCGTCCATCATCCATCTAGCCATCATCCATCCATCCATCCATCCATCCATCCATCCATCCATCCATCCATCCATCCATCCATCCATCCATCCAGCCATCATCCATCATCCATCCATCCATCATCCATCATCCAGCCATCATCCATCATCCATCCATCCATCCATCCATCATCCATCATCCATCCATCCATCCATCCGTCCATCATCCATCTAGCCATCATCCATCCATCCATCCATCATTCATCATCCATCCATCTAGCCATCATCCATCCATCCATCCCTCCATCATCCATCATCCATACCTGTTTAATCCTATGTAGGGTCACAGGTATCTACTGGAGTTGATACCAGCCTGATCAGGCTCATGAGTCTTTTTTTTTAAATAATTTCCACTGTGTAAAACCTCAGATGTGAAACAATTTTGACTTGTGTGTCCTGATATTTGAGGGTCGCTGCAGCTCGCCAGCACCTTCAAACCTGCTGAAGACCAAAGCAGATTAGGCAGGTCGTGGATAACGTGAGAGCTTATAACTGGAACAGCCCATTAACTTTCACCTCTAATCTGAACCCTGTTGTGCTGACGGAGGTGGAACCGGTTTCAATCCTCTCATTCACAGGAAGTCTGCGTCTGTGCATCTCACTGAGAGGAGGGCGGGGGAGAGGGGCTGGTCAAAGTTCACCGCCGAGCCACCTGATTGGCTGAGTGGACTGCGAGGGGCCGTGACGGACAGCAGGCGTTTACATATAGAGCTTCTCTGAGCGGCGGCCGTCTCCTCCTCTCATCCAGCATCCATCCTCCTGCAGCACAGGTGAGTGACGGCAAGTAGCACATCTGCAGCAGCTGTTCTTTTGTTTATTTGTTTGGGCAAAGGGTCATGGGCCGGGAATCGAACCCCCGACCAGCTGCAGGCAGGACTGTTCCTCCAGACATGGGGAGGCTCAGTTTAACCCACTGGCCAACCCGTTTTAGTGTTTATACCTCACATGATCTTCTTTCTTTCTTGTTAATGCGGAGGATTCACGAAGGTTAGCTGGTGTCGTGTTTAACGACATCTGGGGGGTTTTAATGAGATTAGGAAGCTCGGCGGCTCAAAGTCTGTTTAAAACTGTTAACTCGGTGGGGTGGAGAAGTTTGTCTCCGCACACAAAGCAAATAACGAAGCAGCTTTTGGAAATACGAGAACTGAGAGGAGCATCAGCACCTGGTTGGATACCAGAGTCTGTTATAGCAAGTATGTACGTGTTTATCTCCTTAGATTTAGATTCTAGTGCATTTAAGCTCCTTTATTATTTACGCCTATTTATTTACAGTTCAATGGTGGTTCAGTGGTGGTCTTGTGCCACTAGATGGAGCCAAAGCACAAACCGACAGACTTGAGTTGATTGAGTTTTTTGTTTTTTTGCCTCATTTAAGAAGCTTTCAGGCCTCAGAAATCTGTTCTTTATTCATGCAGATTTTCCAGGAAAGAAGCATTTGCAGTAATTGAGCTGCAAATGCTCAATTACCCCTAACCCTAAACCGTACTTATGCTCTAATAGGAGATCACTTCCTGTCAAGCACAAAAGCAGTCAACGCCGTCATGCTTCTCTGTTCAGGCTCATTTCAGATCATCTGATGTCACTAAATCTTGTTTTTGCAGCTATTTTTAAGCTCCATGTGGTGAACGTTGCATCACTGAGCTGCAGAAACGGCACTGACTTATTCTGCTTTCCCTCTGGGACCCTGATGTTCATTGAAGCAGTGTAACTGGAGTTTGTTCCTCCAGCTGATGAGCCAATCAGCAACCAGAGTGACTGAGTCTTCTTCCTCCCAGGCTTCAACCCTCAACCTTCGTCATCATGAGCCCGAAAAATGTCATTTTCAAGAAGACCTGCAAAGACAAGTCGGTGAGTGAATCTCCTCCCACGTGCACCCACCGCACCGAGGTCTAACGGACATCTGCCCATTTCAGGTGCCATGTTGATGGTGTTCAGCTGTGGATGAGTGATGTTGGGATTTTCAGAAATGAGAGTGTGCTGAAAGTGATCACTGTTGTAAAATATAAAAGGGGACGTTTCAGCGTGACGTTAGTGACATCAGCGGGGACGTCTGACCTGCTTTCCTCATACTGATGAAAAGATGTTAAACCTTCCAACAGTGTCCAACAGTGGCGTCAGTCAATACTCAAAGTCAGGCCTTAGTGTAGCTCTTAAGCTAAAAACGGAGAATCCTGCCGGTGAAACTACATCTAACTACATCTGAAGCTGACAGCGAACACGTGTCTGTATCAATAAATGTGCAACAACCGTTTTAAGGAGTCTGTTTGAATGAACGGATTCACGTGGTCGACCTGGTCTTGATGGACGGTTCCCGTGGGCTGGTGGAGGTCCCAGCACCAGCTGTGGTCCAGCCTGCAGTTCTGGTCGGTGCTCAGGAGGTCAACGTCGCTCCTCCGTGTCTGGATGTGGATACGAGGGAGTTGCATCCAACATGGCGACACAAGACCAGCACACATTCATTTACGTCCAAACACCACATGCACCACGCCGCCTATCTTGAGTCTTCGTCTGTCCTCGTATGCTTCACTGCCAGTGGTTTTAATATTTCCAAGTAAAACACGTTGGTTCAGACTGTCAGACTGGGATTCGACTCCTTAGACTTTGTGATTCAGAGCTCCTGAGTCCATCCACCGATCCAGGTTAATCCTTCAGATCTGCAGGGTTTTGTTCATTACTACTGTTGACATCACCACATCTAAACATCGATGCTGTTGATGCGCTGGGTGTAACATGGCGATTGTGAATCAGAGTGGATTAATAAATGTTTATCCTTATATAATCTTCGATGTCCCTTATAAACTGTGCACATGGCTTTGAAGGTCTCTCTGCTCCACTGCAGGTTGGAGTCTTTATGGGGAAACGAGACTTTGTGGACCGCGTTGACGCTGTGGAACCAGTGGGTGAGTTTCATAAACTATCTGTCATTTGGACTTTGGTGTAACGGCTAGAATCTAAACGATTTACCGACATGTCTCATCATGAACTTAAAATTTAACCTTTTGTGTCGGACCAGTCACAAATGAACTTCTCAGATTGATTGGAGGCTGAAAAAAAAATTCCTCTGACAGTTTTAGTGTTTAAAGGCATCTGAAAGAGACTCAGACGGGACTTCGATTGTCTGATCTTGTTACTGTCCAGTGTGAAGACATGTTTATACCCAAGACCCATGTTTATGTCCACCACTAGATGGCGTTGTCCTCGTTGATCCAGAGGCTTTGGCGGGAAGGAAAGGTCGGTACCAAAGCGCACTATTCCTTCAAATGGTGGTATGATGTTGTATCGTAACTACGCTGGTTTCTAGAGGGATTTGAACAGGAAACAAAGCTGCCATCTAACTGACTAAATTTATCTTCTCTGCCCTCCAGTGTTCGTCACCTTGTCTTGCATCTTCCGCTACGGCAGAGACGACATGGATGTGATGGGAATCGCCTTCCGCAGGGAGCTGTACTTGTCGACCCGGCAGGTGTATCCGCCTCTGCAGGACCCCGACAAGGGGGTCCACACCAGGATCCAGGCTAAACTCATGCGCAAGCTAGGAAACAATGCCTACCCATTCTTCTTCGAGGTGGGTCTCGGTGTAAGGGTTAGGGTTAGGCACTTGCAGTCTGCTTCTTTGCATAAAGCGATCAAACCTGTTCTTGTCTCCTCAGCTTCCCGACAACCTGCCTTGCTCGGTGGCACTCCAGCCAGCACAGCATGATGTGGGCAAGGTGAGATCCTGAGAAATGAAGGAGTTTTGGATGAGCGGGTTGACCTCAGATGTAGCTTTGAGACTTCTGAGACTTAACAGGGGTTCACAGTCCACCAGGGTACATCATCTGTGTCCGTATTAACACAGTCCACCAGGGTACCTTATCTGGGTCCCTGGTAACACAGTCCACCAGGGTACCTTATCTGGGTCCGCGGTAACACAGTCCACCAGGGTACATCATCTATGTCCGTGGTAACACAGTCCACCAGGGTACATCATCTGTGTCCGTATTAACACAGTCCACCAGGGTACCTTATCTGGGTCCGCGGTAACACAGTCCACCAGGGTACATCATCTATGTCCGTGGTAACACAGTCCACCAGGGTACATCATCTGTCTCCGTGGTAACACAGTCCACCAGGGTACATCATCTAGGTCCGCGGTAACACAGTCCACCAGGGTACATCATCTATGTCCGTGGTAACACTGTCTACCAGGGTACATCATCCGTGTCCGTGATAACACAGTCCACCAGGGTACATCATCTGTATCCGTGATAGCTTATGTTGCCCATCCAACCTGCTCAACATGCATCATGTCTTTGTTTTCATGACTGCGTAGCATCTTCATGGTTACAAATTAAACACTGAGGCTAATGCTGTCACATACGTAGTCCCTTCAAAATACTCACTTCTGATTGGCTGCAGGGCAGCTGTTGATTTTCAGTTGGTCCAGTGGAACTGTTGGTTCATGGTTTTGAACTGAAGCACTCAGGAGTTCATTAACACACACAAAAACAAACAAAAAAAGACAGATCAGATTATTTCCAGATCTGCCGCCTCACTGATCTGTACGGTCCCTTGATCGTTAGCATCATGACAATGCTTGTTGCTCAGGCGAGACATTGAGAAGGTGCCCTGGTGTGTCGAACGCTGCAGTAGCTCCCAGCAGTGATGAACGAGCACCTCACAGGACGATGATCTCCTCTCTTTTATCTGCAGCAATGTGCCGTGGAGTTTGAGATCAAGGCGTTCAGCGCTGAGAGCCAAGATGCAAAAGTACGCAAACGGTGAGTCTCAGCGGTCCTTATCGATATCTGAGGTGGAAAATTTGTTGTTTTTTAAATTTTGATTTCCTCTGCATTTGTGATTTCTGTTTGGTCCAACAGGAGCATGGTGAAGCTGATGATCAGGAAGGTTCAGTTCGCCCCAGATGCCCAGGGAGAGCCGCCCTCCGTTGAAATCACCAAGGACTTTGTCATGTCGGACAAACCGCTGCATGTCAAGGTCACTCTAGACAAAGAGGTGAGTTTCTGCACGTCATTCCTCCGCTTCACACATTGAAAACATTCATTCTCTCCGTGCAGGTCAGATAAAAGTGTTCAGATGTTTCTAACGTAAGAAACGGCGTCCAAAGTCAATGATCCGACTTAGAAGGTTTTTCTGATTTGGGGTTGTTTAATCTTAATGTATGAACTTTCTCAAATCTGGAGCATATTAGACTGATATAACTTGGTGTTTTTATTTTATATATGATGATTTCTGGTCTCCAAATATAATGTGTTAATATGTTCGCCTCTTTCAGCTTTACTACCACGGTGAGCCCATCAAAGTTGACGTCAACGTCGAAAACAGCTCCAACAAAAACATGAAGAACATCATCCTCTCAGGTTATTATGACGCTCACCTTCTCAGCATGGTGTCGATCCAGCAGACCTGAATGGAAAAAAGAAAAGCAGCTCAGAGGTTGTGTCACTGATGTCTGACTGTCTCGTGTTCCTCAGTTGACCAAGTCGCCAACGTCGTGTTGTACTCCAATGACAGCTATGTGAAATGCGTGGACATCGAGGATTCTGGGTAAGGTTCAGCAAACACTTCTGCATTACAGCACATGTTTATACATAGCTCAGTTACAATGCAGAAGATTTAGTTTCTCTTTCCTCCAAAGTTTCGTCTCCAACAGTCCGAAAACATGCACGTCAGAAACGTGACTGATGATTCTAACCTGTCTGTAGGTGTAAGTGTGAGCGTTGATACTTATCTCTCAACACTTTTACACAGAGATCGTGGTATAAAGACACATGAGTGATAATTATTATTTCACCTCCACTCTCCGGCTGTGCATTCCTCATCTTCATAGCCCACGGTTAACAACAAGTTCCTTGCGTCTTTGCCCAGATGATTGCACTGAATAAACATTTTCATGGTTTAAAGTTTCCACCTGGGGCACACACTGCAGGACTGGCATCAGTTTCGCTACTGTAGCAGTGAGATGCCAGGTCGGTCTTAGCAGGTGGAGATTCCATCGTACTGAACTGGAGGACAGAGTTCACAGGGTTGTCACTTGACACATGGGCTGGAACCATTGGGAAGGTGGTAACAGTGGTATATCGTTCGCTTTGCCACTGTTAGACCTCTGTTACCACCTTTGAAAGGTGGTAACAGTGATGTATCATTTGCATTGCCACTCTTACACTTCCGTTACCACCTGTGGAAGGCAGAAATAACTGTGTAACATCCGCTTTGCCAGTGTTACACCCCTGTTTCCACCTTTGGAAGGTGTTGCCAGAGGTGTGTTATTCTCTTTGCCACTGTTACACCTTTGTTACCACTTTTGAAAGGTGGTAACAGTAGTGTATCATTCGCTTTTCCACTGTTACACCTTTGTTACCACCTTTGAAAGGTGGTAAAGCGAATGATATACAACTGTTACCACATTTGGAAGGTGGTAACAGTCGTATATCATTTGCTTTGCCACTGTTATACCTTTGCTACCACTTTTGAAAGGTGCTAATAGTAGTGTATTGTTCGCTTTACCACTGTTACACTTCCGTCACCACCTTTGAAAGGTGGTAACAGTTGAATATCATTTGCTTTGCCACTGTTACACCTTTGTTACCACTTTTGCAAGGTGGTAACAGTGATGTATCATTCGCTTTGCCACTGTTACACTTCCATTACCACCCGTGGAAGGCAGAAACAACTGTGTAACATCTGCTTTGCCACTGTTACACCTCTGTTTCCACCTTTGAAAAGTGGTAGCAGTGGTGTATTATTCCGCTTTACCACTGTTACACCTTTGTTACCACTTTTGAAGGTAGTAACAGTTGTATATCATTCACTTTGCCACTGTTACACCTTCGTTACCACTTTTGAAAGGTGGTAAGAGTAGTGTATTGTTCGCTTTGCCACTGTTACACTTCTGTTACCACCTGTGGAAGGTGGAAACACCACTGTGTATACACTGTTACCACCACAGCTTTGCCACTGTTACACCTTCGTTACCACTTTTGAACGGTGCTAACAGTAGTGTATTGTTCGCTTTGCCACTGTTTCACCTTTGTTACCACTTTTGAAAGGTGGTAACAATAGTGTATCATTCGTTTTGCCACTGTTACACTTCTGTTACCACCTGTGGAAGGTGGAAACAACTGTGTAACATCTGCTTTGCCACTGTTACACCTCTGTTACCACCCGTGGAAGGCAGAAACAACTGTGTAACATCAACAATTCAATTGTTACTACTTTTGAAAGGTGGTAAAAGTTGAATATCATTTGCTTTGCCACTGTTACACCATTGTTACCACTTTTGAAAGGTGGTAACAGTGGTATATTGTTTGCTTTGCCACTGTTACACCTCCGTTACCACCAGTGGAAGGCATAAACAACTGTGTAACATCCGCTTTGCCACTATTACACCTCTGTTTCCACCTTTGAAAGGTGGTAACAGTGGTGTATTATTCGCTTTACCACTGTTACCCCTTTGTTACCACTTTTGAAAGGTGGTAACAGTAGTGTATCGTTTGCTTTGCCACTGTTACACTTCTGTTACCACCTGTGGAAGGCCAAAACAACTGTGTAACATCTACTTTGCCACTGTTACACCTCTGTTTCCACCTTTGGAAGGTGGTGACAGAGGTGTATTATTCGCTTTGCCACTGTTACACTTCCGTTACCACCTGTGGAAGGTGGAAACAACTGTGTAACAATGGCAAAGCGAATGATATACAACTGTTCAACCATACAACCATTCAAAGGTGGTAACGGAGGTGTAACCAGTTAAAAATCCGAATCACTGATCAACCTTGTTTTAAAAGCTGCATGTCTAAAAGTCCTCAACATTTTTTTTTTATGAATTTCAGTCACAAGTTCACCCTCTTACCCCTAATTGGTCTGCTGTTTGGTTTATTGTTATATGCAAGTTAACTTGTTTGTGAACAAAAGAATCCATCAACACACTAGTAAATGAAACAGTAAGTACAAAATATAAACAAGTATAAAAACACAGGAATTTAATTTGTGTGTGTTGCTTGAATGAGGATGTGTGTGTACATGAGCCCCTGACCTGAAACAGTTGTGTCTGCAGTGACTCTTTTGGTTGACAGAAAACAGAAAGCTTAACTCCCATGTTCAGTTCCTGCAACTATTATGAATTATTATTAAAGTAGGCGAGTACAACTACTTGTCACCTTGGTGAACACACCCAAAGAGACAAACCCAAGAACAGGAAGATCATTAAACATCCCAGAGTCAGAAGAAACTGACCCAGTAAAATCAACTTATATCATCGGGGTCAATATTCATAAAGCAATAAACATATGAAGGACTGTGTCTTTGATTCTTATCTGAAGAGGGGAAAGTTCTCCTGTAAGGCGTTATGAACATGCTGGAATGAAACTCGACCTGCTCGTCACACGAGGCTCCGCCACTGTTGTGATTTGCCAAATACCACCCAGTTATGTGCTGTTAAGTTCCTCAATCAACGTCAAATGAAAGGATTCGCCTCTTCCAGTGTCGAAGGAGAGTCTAAACAGTCTTCAAGGCTGAGGAACTGAGAGGAGTTTTTTCACAGAGATGGCGTCCCAGTCACGAGCAGATCTCTGCTGTCCGGTGTGCTTGGACATCTTCAAATCCTGTCATCCAGCCGTGCAGCCACAGCTTTTGTGAAGCTTGTCTGCAGAGCTGGTGGTTAAAGAGAGGAATCCAGGAGTGTCCAGTGTGTAAAAAAGTGTCTGAGCAGAAGGAAATGCTCTCTAACTTGGCACTGAAGAACCTGTGTGAGGCTTTCCTAAAGGAGAAGCTCCAAGAGGCACCAGAGGACATCTGCTAGGCATATGCCGATTGTGCTAGTAAAAGTGGCATATTATGCTAGTGGCAATGCTCGTTTTTTTGCCCAAATTATGCTCTCTTTTCAAAATTATGCTACTTTTTAAAAAAAATTATTCTGTGCACAAACTTCACAACTCACAAGACACGTTTGAAAATGTATTTTATTAACCCTGGCCTGACGTTCTGAGCCCGGTTGTTCAAAACCTGGGTAACTTTATCCGGTTGTTAGGCCTATACGGCGGATAAATCTGCTATCCAGCGGATAGTTATCCAGCGAACAAAAATAGGTTGCACAAAGCCTGGATAGTGTGGCCAGGGGCGCTGCTAGGGATTTTGGGCCCCATGAAAAGAATCTTTACCGGGCCCCCCAACACAGCGGCGAAATTTGTTGATGCTATTTTTGATCATCATTAGGGGCCTCTCTGGGCCCCCCTCAATCATGGGCCCCTATAATCCGTATCCTTTACCCCCCCTTTTCGGCGCCCCAGAGTGTGGCTAATAACTATCCACGGATAGCTTGCTAACCATCGCGTGTAGCAGAGCGTGACACAGTTTGCGCAAGATTTTGCACTCAAATGGCATCCAGTTACCATGGTAAAGTATGCAAATTTCGAGTAAACAATGAACTATGCGTGCGCTAGCAGCGCGCTGGGTTTCAAGACAAATAAAAACAAATACAGTGAAAACTAAACCATGCAGTTTCTGAAAAAGCCCTGGATAACAAATTTAACATTGAATAATCTCACTCGTTTCTGAACCACGCAGTCCGACTAGACTTCTCTAATTCGTTCTCTAACAGTTAATTAGCCAACTGTTAATAGTAATCTGTCGTTTTTAGTAGCTGAGATCTTCGTTTTCTTGAATTATTCTAAAATTGTGCTATTAAGACAAGAAAATATACGAATTATGCTAGCAGTGCTACTTTTGGAAAAAGGGCAAAAATTATGCTAGCACAATCGGCAAGAGCCTAACATCTGCAGCTTGCACCGTGAGAAACTCAAACTCTCCTGTCTGGACCATCAGCAGCTGGTGCGCGTCATCTGCAGAGATTCAGAGAAACACAGCGGTCACAGATTCAGACCCATCGACGAATTCAGGGGACGCTAAAGACCTTAAAAGACAAGATGAAGGAGTCTGATCAAATTAAAGGGACGTTCAATCAAACGGCTGAACACATAAAAGTCCAGGCCCAACGCCCAGAGAAGAGGATTAAAGAGCAGTTCAAGAGGTTTCAGCAGTTTCTGGAGGAGGAAGAGGAGGCCAGGATTTCTGCTGTGAGGAAGGAAGAACAGCAGAAGAGCCAGATGATGAAGGAGAAGATGGAAGTATCAGAGATACAGAGAACCTTCTGAGCGCCACACACATCTCAGTCCTGCTCAGCTTCAGGCCTGCAGCAGAAAAAGTTCAGCGCTGCCCCCTGCTGGACGATTCGCAGCTGCTCCCAGGATGTCTGATCCACCAGGCCGAGCGTCTGGGCAACCTGAGCTTCAGCATCTGGCACAAGATGAAGGACATGACCTCCTACACGCCAGTGGTTCTGGACCCAAACACGGCGAACCCAAGCCTCAGCCTGTCAGCTGATCTGAGCGCTGTGAGCTTTGGAAGGAAACGGCGGCTTCCTGAAAACCCAGAGAGGATCGACGGGTTCAGCTGCGTCCTGGGTTCTGAGGGCTTCAGCTCCGGGAGCCACAGCTGGACCGTGAAGCACGTCCAGAGGATCCAGGTGAATCTGGACCTGAACGCCAAAAACGTTCTCTGACACTGATACCAACAAGCACATCGTCACCTTCACGCACGCCTTCACTGAGAAATTATTTCCTTACATTTGGACTGGAAATAAACTTCCACTGAGGATTCTACCAGTGAAGGTTAGGGGTGTGAAAAAAAATGATTTGGCAATATATTGCGATTTTCGGCCGCCCAATATAATATTGATTTTTTGGGGGGAAAATACTTAAATGTACAAAAACACTAATAATAAACGATAAATTTGACTCAATTTGTCCTCTGAATGCTCAATAATCATCTAATGAACATATACAGCAACTTGATTTTTCATCTCTACTTTTAATTTTGATATTAACTGGGTAGAATTCGCAATATATCGTGATATCGCGATAATTTTGTATTGTGACCCAAGTATCATGGTACATATTGTATTGCGAGGTCCTTGCCAATACTCACCCCTAGTGAAGGGCGACGTGAACGTGCACACTTGAAGAATGGTGGATGCAAGACTTTACTTTCAGTTTTATTTTTTTATGTGCAAACTCATTCTATTTTAATGCATTTTTCTTTATCCTGTGTCAAGAGTCATCTGTGGTGGTTTTTATTTTATTTTATTATTTGAAATGTGAAATGGTGTGTAGCCTGACTCGTGCTCTTAAACAGAGATGAAAACTGCAGACAGTTTTATTAACTAACAGTCAACTGACCTGTCAATGAAAAATAATTACATGTGATGGACTTATGTTTTCTTTTTTTGTTCCTCTTTACACCTAATAATAAAATAATCTCTAAGCAGATACGTTTAAAGATCTCTCTATCTTCCTCTCTGCACACATAGACTCCAGTCAGGGAGTTTTATAATCCTGTTTTTGGCCAAAGTGGGCTGTAAATAATAGATATCAGATCAACAGAAATATTTTTAAAGGTTTTTTTTTCTGATGTATATAAAGTATGTATATGATATAAATGTATGTATGTATGTACAGTATATATATATATATATATATATATATATATATATATATATATATATATATATCTATATATATATATATATTGCAATATTTTTGTTTACGTTGTTTGTTATATTTTTCCCTTAATTGCATGCACCATCATCGCCACAACAAATTCCTTGTATGTGTAAAATCGTACCTGGCAATAAAGTTGATTCTGATTCTGATTCTGATTCTGATAAAGTATCTCCATGATTATTGCTGGGTTGGGGACGTTATTCTGCATCACTAGAAGTTCTTCACAGAGCGGTAATAAAACATATGAGTCACCTGTGGAAGCATCGGCGCTCTAAAACCGCTTTAAAATCACGTATTTGTCTTTAAACTATCCTGGTGTAAAGTTTAAAGTGGAGTCAGTGACTCATCGCCTCGTCCGCTGACACATTTTTCGTTTCCTTTGTTGAAATAATTTTTAAACTGCTTGTTTCTGTGGTAGTCATGTGCCGCCACCTCATGCACATTTAGCAGAGGTGGAACTGAACCCACCTGAGCAGAGGTGGTGGAGGCTATGCAGCATATTCTACCGCCTTAACTACTGTCTGTGTTGTCGTCGCAGCTTTCCTTCTTCTCAACTCTAACCTGCGTCTTCACCACAGGGACTCGGTGTCGGCCGGAGCGTCGCTGCAGAAGGTCTACACGCTGCTGCCCCTGCTGGCCAACAACAGGGAGCGGCGAGGCATCGTTCTGGACGGCAAACTGAAGCACGAGGACACCAACCTGGCGTCGTCGAGCATGTGAGCTGTCCGTTGAAGCCTCGGCCGGCTGCAGCTCCTGGAAACCTTTGACGCTCAGTGTTTGTGTTTTTGTTTCTTTCAGCGTGAAGGAGGGCGTGCTGAAGGAGGTTCTGGGAATCATAGTTTCCTACAGAGTCATGGTGAAGCTCATCGTTGGCGGGTCAGTCCCTGAGTGTGTCCACGTGTGTGTGTGTGTGTGCGTGAACTTGTTTTGTGTCCTCGTGGGGATCCTGTCGTAATCTGTCCTCATGAGCAGGGGTCCCCAACCCTGGTACCAAATGATACCTGGTACCGGGCCATAGAGGAAAAAATAGATAACCATTATTACCGCTTCATTCATTATCCGAGTCTAAATGGTGTTTTATTTTGAAAAATGACCAGATTCTCTCATTTACATCCGTCTATTACTCTTGACGAATGACCAGACTTCCAGACCCGTGTCTGGGTCACATGATACGTTTAAACCCCCAAACTGGAAAAATTAGTGAAAAACAAACGTCTTCAGAAAGAGTCTTTGTGCAGAGAGAATGTTACC
Organism: Hirundichthys speculiger; assembly: GCA_018398805.1. NCBI lineage: Eukaryota > Metazoa > Chordata > Actinopteri > Beloniformes > Exocoetidae > Hirundichthys > Hirundichthys speculiger. The sequence continues at coordinate 53,147 of JAGFBZ010000920.1, read as the reverse complement.
AGGACACTACTAATAAAGTCGCACGTGAATACACAGCAGATTTACGTTTATTATAATACAGTGCTACCTCTACTTATGAAATTAATTGGTTCGGAAGGTAGTTTTGTAACCTGAAACTTTCATAAGTAGAGACACGTTTTCCATGTAAATGCCCTAATCTGTTCCAAGCCCCCCCAAAAAATTCGAACATAATCTTTTTTTTATGAATTATAAATAGGGCTGTCAAAGTTAACGCGTTAACGCGTGATTAACGCAAAATAATTTTAACGCAACTAATTTTTTTAACGCGAGATTAACGCGAGAAGAGAAGAGAAGAGAGTAGGTTTAATGAGCCTCGGGCCCCTCCGTAGTTGTAGCCCTGTAGTCCTCCGTAGTCCTGTCAAAACAGGAAGCCATGCACTGACGTCGACGGCCATGCCGCAGACAGACAGACGTAAACAAACGTCCGTTGCTGGGATAAAAATGGATACTTAGATACTATTTTGAATGGTAAGTTTAGCTTCAAAACCTTGTTTGTGTTTACTGTCGATGTGAATTTAGTTACCACCGGAGTCCGGTCAGTTGTCGGCTAATGAGAGCGCTGATGCAGAGAGCCCCCCCCCCCCCCCCCCCCCCCCCCCCGTTTGAAGCAAACCACGAAAATAATTTGTATGAAGAACATAAGAGAAAATATTGAGTATATTATATAATATATAATGGATTTGGCATTGTAGCAATAAATAAACATGCATTTGTTTTGCATAAGGCAAGCATTTGTGTACTCTCATATTAGGCAAGGCAACTTTATTTGTAGAGCACAATTCGTACACAAGGCAATTCAAAGTGCTTTACAGATGCATAAAATCACAAGAAGGCAAATAGAATAATTCCATACAAGCATAAAAATAATCAATAATAAATGAAATTAATTAATAAAAAAATTTATTAATTAAATTAAAAATGAAGAGTCCAGATAAAATCCTTCCAGTCATCATCTTCACATCTAAACAGAACTGTTTTCAGTCTGGATCTGAACATTGTCAGAGTTCAGGTCTGTCTCACATCTTCTAGAAGACTGGTCCAGATTTTAGGAGCATAAAACTGAAATGCAGCTTCACCTTGTTTAGTCCTGACTCTGGACACCAGCAGGAGACCACTACCTGAGGTTCTCAGAGTCCAGGTTGGTTCATATGGATCTAACATGTCAGAGATGGACTTTGGGGCCATGAAGAGACTTGAACACAAGTAGAGATGTTTTAAAGTCTATTCTCTGAGTGACAGGAAGCCAGAGACCTCAGGACTGGACTAATATGGTCGTATTTCCTGGTTCTAGTCAGGACTCGTATTAATAAGAGTAATACAACTTGAAAAAGATCTGTATAAGGTAGATTTAGAACAGATAAAAATATGCGATTAATTTGCGATTAATCATGATTAACTATTGACAGTCATGCGATTAATCTGATTAATTATTTTGAGAAATTGACAGCCCTAATTATAAATAATACATGAAATGACATAAAAACCTGTAAAAAAAAATACATGTTAGAACTAGAAAAACACTAGTACACAAGCACACAAGTGCAACAATTATCGAAAAGTTGAAACTGATCCAGAATCCAGGATTTCTTCCGGATCACACCCAAAATGAAATCAGTTCTTCCTTTTTACATTTCCGACAACTCCATAACTTTTTGAGTTATCTTGAACACAGACAGACAAACAGATAAACGCCAGCAAAAACATAACCTCCTTGGCGGAGGTAAAAATTGTTCGTTTATCTGGGTTGCTGGGTTACGCTCATACAGACAAGGGGCCCTCCTAGCCAATGGGATGCCAGGAAGATGCTAAGCGATAGCCAATGGCAGAGCAGCTCGGACGCACCGCTTTCAAACCGAGATACAGAGCTGACAGCTATGTTTACGTTCGGTAAACTCTGGGAGCTGCGAGTAGCAGCGCTACTGGATTTCTGCCTTTAATATCCTGAAATTTCTTTTATAACAAGAGGCAATATTTTCCCTTTGAGGCGTTTCGTAACCTGAAAATTTCGTATGTAGAGACGTTCGTAAGTAGAGGTACCACTGTATTTAGAAAATACCACAGGTTTTATGCCGGTCCTATCATTTTATTTTGTTGTATTTATCTGCTGCACATTTTACAGACCGGACCGTGAAAATATTACCTGGCATTAAATGGGTCCGTGGACCAAATGGTCTTTTCAGAGCTCCATCCCAGGGTTCACGTGTAGGATGTGAGCTTGTGGGATCAAAGATTCAAACCCGTAAAGACATGTGACATCAGAGTGACATCACTCTAACGTAAAGACGCGGAGCCCGTTTTATGAAGTAGGTCTAACAAACTCTAAATTACGAAACCCTGAGTTTCTGGTTCTGAGTTTGATGACTCTGAGCGACTACTCAAAGAGATCATCGATGAAGCTCCGTTACCGGGATTCACCGTGGCAATGGTAGCGGACTTCCTCCTGCATTTACTGGGGTGGATTAGAGCTTGTGTTGCAGTTGCACTGTAAATTTGAGCAAATCTTTCAGCAGGGAAGGTTAGACAGCTGCAGCGCTGAAGCTACAGAGTTTGCACACAATGTTAAATATTCTCAGAGCCAAAACACCTTTGTTCTGATCTTCATCTCTGCCTCCAACATGCTCACAGGATGATGGGATCCAGGTGAGTTCACTTCTGCTTTCATCTCTGCTGGAGAATAAATCCAGTGGAGCTGTTTGAGAACAGGGAACATCCCAGGTCCAACATGACTGATGTCTGTCTCTGAGAGTGGATGGTGTCTGCACGTTTCACGTTTTTAACTCACGGTCACCTGCTCAGGCTGCAGATTTAGGAGCAACTTGTTATGAAACTGAGGATGATCCAGTTGAAAATCCACAGCAGATGTGCAGCAACTCTCTGCAGTGTGTGTGTGTGTTTGTGCGAACTTGTTTTTGTGTCTTCATGGGGATCCTGTCGTAATGTGTCCTCGTGTGCAGGGGTCTCCTGTGATCAATCAATCATCCTCTGCAGAGGACCTCCCCGGTTTTCGTTGCTTTGCTTTGCTTTTGCGGGTGACCTCTGGTCCCCAGCTTCTGCTCTTCTTCTCGTCCCCGACGGACCTGCTTTGCTGCCTGGACAGAAAATCCAGCTGCGTCGCTGCTGCCTGAGCCCTGCTTAGTGACCCTGGTCTCTCCCCGGGTCCAGGTCCTGAATCTGACCCTCATCAACAACGGGAGATGCTGACAAACATTTTTGGCTTGTGTTGCAGCGAGGTCGGCCTGGAAGTGCCCTTCAAACTGATGCATCCTAAACCCGACGCAGGTAAAACACTTCTCTCTCTCATTGTTTTAGTGTTTTAATGATGAAGATGTTTTAATCTGCTCATCTTTCCACTGAAGCAGATTCACTCATGTCTCTTTCTTCTCTCTGCTGCGGACAGTGAAGGAGAGGTAAACACAAACAGCTATTTAGTTTTGTTTTCTTTGCCCTTGTTTGACTGTCAGGTGAAGTTTGTGAAGTCTGTGTCGTGAAGCGGTCAGGTGAGTTCGTCTGACGTGCCAAGGACACGCTGGTCAGCAGGTTTGCTGAGGCTGGATGTTCTTGCACGCGTTGTTGCTTTCGCTCGCTTCATCCGGGGACGGTATCGCGTTCCAGCGTCTTCTGTCGCTGCATCGGCTGTTTTTAAGTCCGTCGTTCCTCCGCTGGCTCCTGCCCCCCCCCCGTGTCCTCGTCAGCAGTATCAGCTTTCCTATTTTTCTGATGTCCACCGGCTGACAGAAGACATCTGCTGGACTCGCAGTCCTACGCAGAGACGCGCCTGATACGAGGCGTCTCTGCAGCTTGAGTTCAGTTCTTTAGGTATCCAGAGTTCAGATCTCACACAGGTGATGTCAGCAAAAGCAGCACCCATGAACGGCTGAATATCTGAGGAGCAAAGACGGTCAGAGAACGTGACCACTGAGGTGTTTCAAACCAAGGGAGCGAGCCCGAGCCAAACACCCGTGACCTCCGACCCCCTCAGACCACAGCGCATCAGGAACCAGGGTTCACATAATGAACAATGAAATAACCACATGAACCAGGGATGACTGGGTGGGTGAGGGGGAGGGGGGTCCTGTCAGTCACTGCTGTGCAAAGATGTATTCACAAATGCCATTTAAAAACTGACTAAAGAGAAGCCCGATAGTTCAGAGACGTCGGCGTTCGAGTCTGGAGCAGAGTTATAATAGTTCTGGATTTTACATTAATTTTAGTTTTTATTTAGTTTTTAGTTTAGTTTTTCAAATTCAGTTAGTTTTAATTTGTTTTTAGAGCAGTTTTGCTAGTTTTTATTCGTTTTTGTTTTGAAATACTTAGTTTTAGGTTTAGTTTTTATTAGTTTCAGTGTTAGTTTTAGTTTTATTTTGTAAATTAGGGTTGTAATTTTGGTTGGAGTGAAGCACTGAACTTTTTGAAGGCTATCAGTCACATAGTCGTGTTTACATTCTGGTCTCAATAAACATATTTATCAATGCGTCTTACCGCTTGTGGTGTTCCTGCGTATTTACTGACCAGCAGCTATCTGGTCTCCATGGAAACAGTCCATTATAGTTGCTGTTTTCTCCCGTTCCTTCCCAACGCTGACTGGCCTGCAGCTGTAGCTTTTTCCAGGGGGCTAGCTTAGGCTAGCTTATCCAGGTAGTCTTGGTTAGCTTCTCTTTCCAGGGGGCTAGCTTAGGCTAGCTTATCCAGGTAGTCTTGGTGAGCTTCTCTTTCCAGGGGGCTAGCTTAGGCTAGCTTATCCAGGTAGTCTTGGTTAGCCTTCTTGTGTGAGCTTTTCAAATGGACTTTTAGATTCGTGGGTTTTTTCTCCTTCAGAAGTATTCCACACATTGTATCACCTGCTTCTACAACAAGGCACTTATTTTTATTGTTAACACAGTCATAGTCAAAGAAATCCCAAATAGGACTGAGACGCTTTCTCCCAACTTTTGCCGCAGCCGTCACTGCTGATCACTTTTTTTTTTTTGCGGTTGTTGTTGTACGGCTCCGCCGTACAACAACAAAAGTTTGAAATAGATTTCAAACGTTTATGAGGAAAAAAAATACAAATACAAAAACGAAGGATGTTCTTGATATTATTATAGTTAAGTTTTAGTTTGTTTTATAAACACATAATACAGTTTCAGTTAGAAATAATTTTTTTTTATTTTATTTATTTATTTTATTTCACTTAACAAAATGTTTTTTCAATTCTAGTTTTCGTTATTTCGTTCATTTTCGTTAACGATAACGACCTTGGTCTGGAGTCAACTTCACTGCTGAAGTCAAGTCCAGTCTAAATGACAACGCTGTCATTTTTTTTAGTCCTTTAGTCTTCAGAAACACATTAAAAGCCCCTGTAAGCGCGCTTGTTCTTGTTGCATTGGAAGTTCATGGATCAGCGAGCCTCATCTGGACATTTTCACCAGCCGTTTAACAACATTTAGTTTGTTTCTGAACATGATGCACATGTGACCTGAACCGGTGGGCGGGGGGAAGCGTGCATCCTGGAGGAAGCTACTGTTCAACGTGATGTAAATGTCATGTCAAGTCATTAAGGACTCCTGCAGCTCATTCTCTGTCATCTGCAGTGAGATGGAGGAGGAGATGGTGTTCCAGGAGTTCAAGCGCACCTACCTGAAGGGGATCATTGGCGACGACGACGACGAGGAAGGCAACGTGTCGGGCGGCGACGACATGGCACCCAAAGAAAAGTAGAAGGCAGAGTCGGTCGAAGTGGCGCCAAGTGGGACGAACGGCTGGGAGACTGAGTCGCCTCGGCGGTTCGTGCTAGATAAATATAAAACAGGATGATATGTGGAGGACCGCCCTGTGATGATGCATATGTTGCTAACAGTTAGGTGCACTGGAGACCAAGCAACGCTTGTTCGGTCTCTCTCTAATTTTACTGTCATGGATTTTTCCCGAGGCTTGTAGAGTTGTGAGAAGTTGCTGTTTTTTTCTTTTACATTTCCTCTGATCATTGATCGTGCAGCCGGATCTTGGGATGAACTCCTGAGAAGACCGGCAGCTGTCCTGAATGTTTGGCACCTGCAGATAATCTCTCCCGCGGCAGAATGACGGACTCTTAATAGTTCAGGAACGCCTGTATAACCAGTGTTCCTCCAAGATTATTACTGATGTCTTTGCTCCTTGGTATTGTGTTAACACAAGACAAAAGAAAAGAGTTGTATGAAACAGTGTTTCTGTATGTTTAGAGGCAGTTAAAAGGCTGATTCTTGTATGTTCAGATTTAAAGTAACGTCAGTAGCTCTGTGTTTGTTTCCTACAGCAAAAAATCACCAACTCAAGTTGAAGTTTGGATCAACTTTGACCTGATATCGTGAAAAAAAAAACTGTTTCTGCATTCGGCAGCTGCTGCTCAGTCCTTGATTGCTGTAGAAAAGATTAATTTAGACAATAAGACTCAATTTGACGCTGAAGATGTGTTGCTCTGTGTTTGACATCTGGGACAATAAAAGCTGTTTGACACATCTCTGAGTTCGCTGGTCTGTCTGTGTCAGTGACGTGCCTCCAGTGCTGTCAGAGAAAAGAGGACTTGTGGAGTCCCGCCCGTCTTCGGCCATCTTTGCACTGCAGTCGGTCGAGCCCGCCGGCATCAGCTCGGACTGGAGGGACGATTGACCGCAGCATACTTCTACATGGAGTGGAAACTCCTTCAGCTGAGCCAGTCTGTTTTCTCCATTTTATATGAATATATGGATACTTTTAACTCCTACATTTTCAGATTTGTATTTATTATATTTTAATTGTTTATTTATTTATTTGCTAATACCCTAATGGTAGCATGTATCCATTTATTTACTGTCAGTCTTCAGTGTTTCCTCCAGTTCTGCTCCATAATTGGAGGATTACTGGTCTGGGTTTGGGGTCTGGGTTCTAGGTTCTGGGTTCTGGGTTGTGTGTTGTGGGGTCTTGGTCTGGGTCTTGGTCTGGGGACCAGACCTGGTTCCAGACCAAACCAGACTGATGTTAGACCTGGACCCAGTAGAGGACTGGTGTGGTTTCATGGTTTTGTTGTTGCTTTTGTTTTAGTTGTGTAATAAATAAATGTTCTCCAACACACATTTTTTTTATTTCATTTTATAGTCAGTCCACAAATGAAACTTCCTAATTTTGATCGGAAACATTCTGCCGGTACTTTCCATTATTTCAAAAAACAGGAGCAGAGATTTGAGATCTTTTAAGGAGAATTTGACAAATTAGTAAATTTTGTTAATAATTCTTTGTTTCTTTTTTTAACCCACAGTTCTGTTTCTCAGAGCTACAGCCGACTGTCTCCACGTCTAACTTCCAACAGTGTCCTCAACTTCCCCCTCACCTGTCTGCTCCTCCTCACCTGTCTGGTCCCCCTCACCTGTTCCCCCTCACCTGTCTGCTCCCCTCACCTGTCTGCTCCTCCTCACCTGTCTGGTCCCCCTCACCTGTTCCCCCTCACCTGTCTGCTCCCCTCACCTGTCTGCTCCCCGTCACCTGCTCCATCTCACCTGCTCCCCCTCACCTATCTGTTCCCCCTCACCTGTCTGCTCCCCCTCACCTGTCTGCTCCCCCTCACCTGTCTGCTCCCCTCACCTGTCTGCTCCCCGTCACCTGCTCCATCTCACCTGTTCCCCCTCACCTATCTGTTCCCCCTCACCTATCTGTTCCCCCTCACCTGTCTGATCCCCTCACCTGTCTGCTCCCCCTCACCTGTCTGCTCCCCTCACCTGTCTGCTCCCCTCACCTGTCAGCTCCATCTCACCTGTTCCCCCTCACCTGTCTGCTCCCCCTCACCTGTCTGCTCCTCTCACCTGTCTGCTCCCCCTCACCTGCTCCCCCTCACCTGTCTGTTCCCCCTCACCTGTCCTGCTCCCCCTCACCTGTCTGCTCCCCTCACCTGTCTGCTCCCCTCACCTGTCAGCTCCATCTCACCTGTTCCCCCTCACCTGTCTGCTCCCCCTCACCTGTCTGCTCCTCTCACCTGTCTGCTCCCCCTCACCTGCTCCCCCTCACCTGTCTGTTCCCCCTCACTTGTCTGCTCCCCCTCACCTGTCCCACCTCACCTGCTCCATCTCACCTGTCCCACCTCACGTGCTCCATCTCACCTATCTGTTCCCCCTCACCTGTCTGCTCCCCCTCACCTATCCCACCTCACCTGCTCCATCTCACCTGTCTCACCTCACGTGCTCCATCTCACCTGCTCCCCCTCACCTGTTCCCCTCACCTGCTCCATCTCACCTGCTCCCCCTCACCTGTTCCCCTCACCTGCTCCATCTCACCTGCTCCCCCACACCTGCTCCCCAACACCTGCTCCCCCACACCTGTTCCCCCACACCTGTTCCTATCCTGTTTACTGTTTACCGGTTAACTGTGCTCTTCATTAGAGGAACAAAACAGCAAATATTTAAAGTTTCTTATTTGTGCTGTTCTGCTGAGACCGAAAAAATAAAATAAGATAACATTTCACTTTTTTATTTCACTGTTCTGGTGTCATTTACTGGAACAAACAGCAGCATCAAACAGAAAAAATGGGTTTAACATTCTGACTTACTCTCCTGATCCAGAATGTTTTATTTTCAGGACTGAAGAATCACCTAAAACTGCAACAAATCTGAAAATCAGACATCACTGTGCAGACGAGCCTCCGTCTCTTCTCCGTCTGGACTTTAAATCAAAGCACCTGTCGTGGTTGCGTTTGACCTCATTTATTATTCACCCACAAATGAAAAGTCAAAATGATTAAAGCTCTAAAACAAAGCCTCAGAAAGCCAATCACAAGCGTTAAACGTAAATCTGCTCTAAAGTTTAAAAAAAAAAAAAAAGTGCTTTTGAAATATTTAACATGAGAGCAGGTCTGATCTCTGCATCCAGGTGAAAAGCTTTCTGGGATTTAAGTAAAGCTGTGATGAGATGCAGAGGTGAGCGTGGCGCATCCACGCCCGGTGAATCAAGAGTGTGAATTTATCTCCACGTTTAAAAGAAGGGTATTTTACTCTGAAAGTTGGGTAAATATAGAAACAAACTGCAATGAAAAAAACTTTCCTCTGGTGTTTTTTATTCCACAATTTCACTCTAAAACCGTCTGCTGGGGGGGCTGCAGGCGAGGGGGGGGGTATACACACACACGGTTAAAGCATTTTAAAATATATTGAAAGAAAGTAATTTGTCTCGTCATGAAGGTTTCCATCTCAATATTTTCTTTATTTTTGAAAAATCTATTAACTGACATTTTTGTCAGACTTGATGGTGCAGTGGAGCTGCAGTCTATAATAATCCATCTGGGAGGTTTTTGTTTTCAAGAGGAGCAGCCAAAGATCAAGGAGGTCTGCGTGGCCAAAACTGCTCCAGTAATCTATCAGGTATTGATTGGGATCTGGACCAGAAAGCTGGACTGACCTCCAAACAAGTTCAAGTGTGTCCAGAAGGATACAGACTCAGTTAAAGCAGGGAGGACTGGCGCGCCGGTGGCGTAGAACCTCTACTACTACATCTCAAGACAAATACCCCTCCTTTAAAACGTGCAGGTCAGATACACTCGGAGAATTTGATTGGGCGCCTGTGGATGCTGTTTCTAGAAATGTTTGGAGTCTAATTTGCTGAAAGGGTGGCGTTGGCTCGAGGGCCGTCCCAGCCGAAGCCGCCGTCGGGGAAAGCTTTCATGAAGAAGTGATGGCGGCCGAAGGGCACGTCGCAGGAGTCGGGGTGCAGCAGGTACCCGGAGAAGGTGCTGGTGCTCTCGCTGCTGGCGAACATGCCGTTGGTGGCGACGTCCTTCACCTGCAGCCACACCCTGTCCCCCGCGGCGAGGTGGAGGACGACCGTCTGACTGGTGGTCGCCTGGGTGGACGTCTCCGTGGTTTTGACGACGGGGTAGAAGTTTCGGAAGAGGCCGACCTTGAGGGGCTTCTCTGCGGTGGCCAGGTGGAAGGAAAAGATGTAGGTGCCGTTGACGGGGGCCGTGTAGATGCCCATGGACGGGTTGAAGTGCCCCTGCATGTTGGTGAGGATGTGCGGGAAAGAAACGGGCCAGTTCTGAGCAGGGAAAGACTCATTGAGACATGCGGAGAATGCAGACTGGATGGCTGGAGAGCAGGGCCCTGGTGGCCCCATCGGACCCATGTCACCCTGGTGGCCCTGCAGCCCAGTGAGGCCCTGTATACCCTGGTCACCGCTGTCACCTTTGTCCCCTTTGCTGCCCTTTTCTCCTGCACTCCCATCGGCGCCGTCGGCTCCGTCCGTGCAGTCACAGATACCCTGCTCACCTTGATCCCCCTTCGGACCGTTGAAACCAGGCTCCCCGGGCACACCGAGGTCCCCCTTATCACCCTTAATACCCTTCGGCCCCACAGCTCCCTGCACCCCCTGGTAAACCTCTGGCTCCCACTGCTCCAGGCGGCCCGTGCATTCCCGGCGCACCTGGGACACTCTCGCAAGAGGCAGGGCACGTGCCGGTTTCTCCCTGAGGGCCCTGTGAACCCATGGGCCCCATAGATCCTCGGTCCCCTTTCTCCCCTGGAAACGAGAACAGGGCGTAACATTACCAACATGTAGAGCTCTTCGGAACAACCAGACAACCTGAAAACCTGAGACCCGACCCAACACGAATCGGGTCTCAGGTCCGTTCAAAAGACGTGACTCCGGGTTCAGGTTGGAATCAGTAGTTAGTCTCAGGTCCAGTTGGTGCTCTCTGACAGGCTGGGTCCGTGTTTACTCCAGAGAGGTAAAGATATTGGCGGTGGCAGCCAACGTCAGGATTCGGGGCAGTTTAATTAATTATTCATTAATGTGGCGTGTTTGTCATGAAACAATCGTGTTGCCGTAGCGTGTTATTAGCTGTTTGCCCGGCAGCTGTAAAGCACAACGGATCACCAACATGACAACGCTGGATAAGAGAACATATTCACTACACGTCCTGACCGGTGTAGGCTATTAGTGCTAGCAGTTGCTACCAATAGCATCTGTATCCACAAAGAAAATAACGACGTGGATTTATTGTTGTTTTCATCACGTAGCCTATGTAGCAACTGAACCGGTAGAAGAAGACAACTTTAGGTAAGAAAATCAAGTTTTATTTAACGCTAGACAACTTTTAACATGATCAACTATGGGCTGGATTGTCTCAGTTCTATTCAGGTAACTCGGTTCGGTTCGTGATTGGAAACTAAAGACTCGGGTCGGGTCTGTTCCGGGTCCAAATTGCGTTTGGACCGCCGGACTTATGATAATAGCTCGGGTTGGGTCGGTTTCGGGTAGAATTTTCAAGGGTCCATTTGAGTTCGGGTCCATGAAAGCGAACCCGTGAAGGCCTCTACCAACTTGTAAAGTCAGGTGTTTCAGCTTGATTCTGTTAGGATTTAGGATTCACTTAGGGAACTGTTTTAACAGTTAAAGCTAAAACTTTATTGCTTGTGGCGATGCTGGCTGCTTTTATGACCGTGAGTCCTCAGTTTGCCGCTTTACGACCTAAAAGACTGGAACATCCTGACTTCCTGATCTGCTGTCTTCCAAGGAAGTTTGCGACAGCATAGATAACACATTTAGGGTGAATTCCAATTCCTCCCTTAACCCTCAATCTCAAAAATGCGCGCTCCCGCTAAGTCCAAGTGCTGTCCCGACTCTTTGAGTTTGAGGGCTGTATCGCCCTCAAAATTGAGATTTTCCAACACCACCTTTGGAAGTAAGGGCTACCCAAAAGGCACTGGGTAATTTAGCCAAGACATCTTCGAGAAGGATGGCGACAAAAAAAGCTAGCTACAAATGTAAGTATCTGCATAGTTCTTAAAGATATAAATGTTACGAAACCATCTTATTGTCTTTGTTTGAGGCTTTCTCATGGATTAAAGTCGTTGTTGCATAACATTTATTTTTTTACTTTACGATGTTGGGGACATCGACATTTACGAGGACTGAATAATGTATCCTCTATTTTGTTATTTGCTAATATTATTTGGAGAATATACAACACTATTTTCAATGTTATCACTGTGTTATTTCAGGGAATACAGAGACAACATGGGCTCTGATACATTTCAGTCTAAAAGACTTAACTGCACTCAAGGGGTGTCCCATTTCTAAGTCACAAGATAGACCTGACACCTACTTTCAAGGGTTAAGATTAAGGGCCAAAAATTGAGGGTTAAGGGAGGAATTGGAATTCACACTTAGTTACATCTCATCTCCTGGACAAACACAACTGCATGTGATTCAGAACTGTTGGCCGCCTGGATTCTGAGACAAAGAGCAATAAACTCAGAAGAATGCGAGGACCCACCTTTTTGGAGCTTTAAAAACAGAGAGACTTCACTATTCTGTATGCATTTCCTGGCATCTCTCTGTGGTTTTAAGGCAATGCATTAACTGGCCGATTAAAATATTCTGCATGGCATATTGAATCTTTCTGTTCATGATCGTATATTAAACTCTTTAAATTGGTGTTTGTTTTAGTCTCTTCAATGGTACCAGATAAAAGAAGACGGAGAATTACTTTCAATTCTGTCAAGAAATTTCTCAAAATGAGTCAATAAATTCTGTGAAACACCCAAACTTTAGATCACACTGAGTAGTTTGAGTGATGGCAGCAGACCTTTAAATCCCCGTTCGCCCTTCGCCCCTGTAAAACCGACCATGCCGGGCTGTCCTTTCTCTCCGATGTCTCCTTTCTGACCTAAAAAGAACAAAGAGTAGGAATTAGAAAAACAATTCAAGGTTCAGGTAGGTCCCTGAAGATACATTTAGATTAAATTTAAATGAGACGAGCTTGGTGCTGCTGGAAGGTGGATTTTTATTAAGTCATGGTGTTGCCTCATCACTGGGGCAGTAAACTTTAGCTGTGTTTCCATTAGCAGGGTTTCTGGGTAAAAATCAGGAGGATGGCGCTGTAACTAGGACGACCATCATCTCAGTCCTTAAAGCCGTCTCATCTCCATTTCGGTCAGTCCTTCCCAAATAGTGGGGCGCAACCCCTTTGAGGGGTCAGGGTGCGATGTCAGAGGGGTGTGTGTGACCCTGGGGAACAGGTTTTTTCTTTTGGAATAAGGTGTAATTGCATATATACTCCAGTAGGGGGCAGTGGCGCTCGCATTGTCACAACTGGGAGTATTAGCTGAATTGTGTCTGGGTTTTTTGCACGGTCATGCGCACACAGCAGAGAGCAGGAGATATGAAGAGAACAAACCCTCAAGAGACACCACGGAAAAATATTTAACAAGGATGAAAAGAAAGACGGAGATAATGAGACAAACGAAAGTCAGCAGAAAGTTAAGATGAGGAAATATGATGTTAGGATTAAAATTATCTGAGGACTGTTTAACTGTTAAAACTAAACTTTATGATATGTAGGAATGCAGTCTTCCTTTATGACCGTGAGTTCCTCAGCTTAGATTTTATGACTTAATTTACTGTAACACCCCCCACCCCCCCCCCCCCCCCCCCCCCCCCCCCCCCCCCAACAGTTTGCGACCAAAAGTCTGTGACAACACATAAATAAACACATTTGACGGACATCTCATTTCCTGGGCAAACACAACCACATGTGCCTGGACTTTCTGTTTACCACCTGCACTCGAAGACAAAGGGCCATAAAATTTAGGAGAACTAAGGATCCGCCTCCGCTGGATCTTTTAAGAACAGACAGAATCTGACATCCAGTGTGCATTTCCCTGGCATCTCTGTGTGGTGTCAGTGAAGTGTACTATCGGCCGATTAAAATATTCTGCATGGCATATTGATTCTTTGTTTTCATGACTGTATTAAACTCTTTAATTGACCTTTGTTTCTAGTCCCATCAATGGCACCAGATAAAAGAACACGGAGAATTACTTTCAATGATTATGCGGGGGCTTTAGGGTGACAGTTACACGTAAGCAACCTCTTCGTACCACCTGGTGGCGGTAACGCACCACTGTCATTGTTGGTTAACCACCAATAAATAAAAGAAGAAGGAGACAGTGAAAGATGAGGAAATAAAAGAAGAAAAACAATGTAAAACTAGAAAAGCACTCAGAGAGCGCAGACCTCCGCCAAGTGCAACGATTCCCCCATATAGCGATTTACAGATTGCGATAAAGTCCGCGTTCTGGATCAGGTCTGGATCAGATCTGGATCAACCTTTAAAGACAGATAAACGCCGGCAAAAACATAACCTCTTTGGCGGAGGTTATGTTGAGAAAAACATGAGAGAAGCTAAGCTGGTTGTTGTACATTGACATTGAGACGGTTGAACAAAGTCATCTGTCTGCTGAATATTCAGTCAGCTGTGCTTCACACTTATACAGATAAAACATCTGAATGTTCATATTATAGGATATTTTAAGATAGTGGCTGAAATTCAATCAAAACACAAGAGAATTTAAAAAATTCAGAAAAGAACAGGAATTGGTTTGAAAATGCTGGAGTGACTTCTAGCTCTGTAGGAGACATGATGACACCTGATTATCACTGTTGTCCACACTGGACCCACACTGGACCCACCACAGAACCGGTCCCACCTGCTGCGGCGTGACCAGGTTTGTTCACGCTCATCATCGGTGCACCGACGGGCAACTTACCCTTTATCCCCTGGAGACCCGTGAATCCTCGGTAGCCTTTGAACCCCGTCATGCCTCTTCTACCGGGGCTCCCAGGTTCTCCTGCAGGAGATGACAGTCGGGTGAGTTTTTACAAACCTTTCATGAAATTTCAGAAAGGTTTCTGAATCTGGCAGTTACACAGACCACATAAACCCGTAAGACAAACTACGTGCCTGGGGGGCCCCGGTCTCCTCTGTCTCCTTTGGGCCCCACGGTTCCTTTGCAGTGCGAACAGATGCAGAAGAACGGGATCTGGTCCACCGACGGCGGCACTGGCGCGTTGAACAGCATGTCACAGATCGCCGTTTCGGGAGCCACCGGCAGATCGGTGCTCCCTAACATCCGCAGGCTGTTGTCCGTCACGTTGCTGCCGGGTGACCACTTCGGCCCCGTAAGGGGCCCGCTGCGGGCATTAGGCCCCCGCGGGGGCCGGTCCTCAAGCGGCGGCCCGTCACTGCCCCCGGGCCAGCGGAAAGTGTTGGGGTCGGCCGTGGAGCCCTCCTCCTCGGTGTTCAGGTACGTGGTGGTGTTGGGCAGCAGCATGGACCAGCAGACGGGGGACAGGACCAGGAGTCCCAGCAGACTCGACACCATCTGGGGGAAGAAGAAGAAGAAGTAGGTTTTTACCCCCGGACCCTCCAGCCAGGACTCAGAGGTCCACCAACCAAACCCTCTTGGTCTTTCCAGGACTGAGGCTGGTTCCTGACTTTTATTCCACTAAAATGCCGTTAATTTACTTTAATATTTGTTCTATTTGTTGATGTTTTCCTGCCTTGTTTTCACTTCCAGTCAGACATTAACGTTAACCGTGACTCACCGTCCAGCCACGTCAGTCTCATCTCAGGAGTGAAGGAATAAAAACGACTCACCGCTCCGTCTGAGTCGCGCAGCATCTTCTCTCCAGGCTGATTTTTTTGGGAAGATGAGCTGGATGGACGAGGCTTTGATGCATTTATAAGCCTCGCCCAAAACAAAACGTCTTTCAGGTTCAGTGTCACCTGGCGGCCCGCGGACAAAAGGCGCCGAGGATGGGGGGAGAAGGGGGGGGAGTGTTGTTATTGTCCTGCTTCGAGGAGAACTGGGCCTCTTGCCTGTGACGTGACCTCCTTCAACAGTGAAAACATATTCAGATGAGGGGGAAAAAAAAGAGATGCTGATCTGTTATCTCTCCATGATACTCCACCCTCCCTTTTCTCTCTCATCCCTCCATTAAAACTCTCTTTTCCTGGTGTCTTCTCTCCTCCTCAACCCCTTCTTCGACCGCTCTGGAGTTGCATGAACCCAAACCAGATTACGGCTGTAGAACAAGTGCTCATCACTTTGAAACTGTCTCGGTGGTTCAGGACAAAGAGTCTCCTGAAAGAAATCACCTGGTGATGGAGGGAAAGAGGAAATATTTCCTCTCACCATCAAAACCTGACTGAAGGAAATGAGCCATCCAGTTCGGGACGAGCATATACTACACTTCCTCTTTTATATTATTATTAGGGCTGGGCAAGTTAACGCGTTATTATCACGTTAACTCATTAATTTATTAATGCCAACATTTATTTTATTGCGCGGTAACACATGTTGCTCACATGCTTTTGTTTTGAAAAGTCTGTTACTGGCTGCTGCAGAACTGGAAGAGAATTAGCAGGTAAACATGTGGAAAAGCTTAAACAGACATGGAGAACGGTAAAAATCCGTGAACTTTACAGTTCAGGTAGCAACTCAGGTAGCAATATTAACAATTCTGTCAGAAAAAAAATTCTGAACTGTAACAAAACTTTGTGGTCATTCCTCCATGTTCCATCAGATCTGCTCCATGTGTTCACTGTCCTGCTGTTCTCTAGCTGGTTACTGCAGTGCGGCTCCATCTAGTGGCACAGATGTGTAATGACAACAGAAAGTCCAGTCCTCCATTATAAAACTAATTCAGTTCTGTGGCCCGTTTTTTTCATTTCGTATTTTTTATCCAAGTCTAAAATTGAATTATAAAAAAAACAGGCATTTTTTTTTCGTTTTTTTTTTCTTCGTTAGATTAAAAATGAAAAACATAATAAAATGTCACTTTTTAATTTTCTTTTATTTTTGATTGACAATTGAAAACGGAAAGAATGAATGATACACGGATTGGTAAAGTTCCTGAACTTTAACATGGACATTTTCATTTTAAAGTTCTCCCAGACGGAGGATTCAACAGAAACAAGGTTATTTGTAACAACTGACAAGTTGAACTCTGTTAAAAGTTTCTGTTGTACCTCAGAAATTACCTGTTTTAATGTTTTGATTGTGCTGAAACACAATCATTTTGTTGTTTGTAGACTTTTTTTTTTAAATTTTTTATAAAAACAGGATGACATTAATGTCCTGGCAGTGGCAATAAGCTTTATTTTATTTTACATTTTTTAAGATGAGATTTACACTAAATATGTGTTACTGACAAGTGCTGATGTTAAAAGTGTTTGAACAACAAATGTTATGACACTTTAGTTCATATGGCAGCAGAACATTTCAATAAAAGTGACCTTTACACTACTTTTGACTTCATTATTTGATTTTTAATCGTTACCCAGCCCTATTTATTATTAATTAACACAATCTCTTTTGAAATGACTTATTTGTACGAGCGTCAAATGAAGTTTGACCCTTCATCAGAGCAGGAGCTTTCTCATCTCGTCCACCATATGAGACAGTTTAAACCATCATCTACCTCACTGGCCACAGAAAAACATGTACAAACTACAGCTTCAAACACAAGAATCTGGAAATGCAGCTCATGTTTTTTCTGTTTTCTCATCCTGCTCAGCAGTTCGGTAACCCGACCCCCCGAAAGCAGCTGGGCTTCACAATGAGCAGCCTACTTTCATTTATCAGCTCGTTCCGCGGCAGAAAACAAACTCGACAATGTCGGAGCATCTCATGGGATCATCTGGATACACGATATTGACAAAAGTAATCACATATTTGACTGAAACTGGAGTCCTGTGGGGCGTTAGATGAGAACAGATTCCTTCAGCTCAATCTTTTGAAGTGAATCTCCAAACGTTCAGCTTCTGGAAGCTCATTAAGCTGCACTGATGTGTGATCTTTTGGTTTCAGGGCTGTTCCCACTGTTCCCAGATTTAACGGGGATACTCCAGCTGCTTTGGTGATAAATGGAAATGTGTCCATGTGTCCCTGGGACTCTGACGAAGGCTGCTTTGAATTTCATCCTCCTCCGGGGACTGAGGCGTTGCTGTCTCATTGTTCTGTCTGTCCCAACATATTTTATGTTTCAGGACGTTACTACGTTTGACCAGGCGACCCCGAACAGCAACACCAGGATCATAAAATATAGGTAGTTGTGTCAGTGTTTTCGTTGCATTTCTGTCCATCTCTCCATCAAACGCTGCTGACCTGGGTTTGAGTCACAGGAGCCACAACCAGCCGAGAAATACCATCCCTCTAGCGTGTCCTGGGCCTCCTTGAGGTAGACCGTCACCGACGACCCGAGGAGGTGATGGGCTGGAGAGGATTCCCCCCTTTTCCCACTAAGAACCACGTCTCACTTAACTGAAGGATCCACCAGGTAAAGGTACACCAGGAACACAGGGAACACTCAGGAACCAGGATCAGGGGACGGTGGACAGACGGTGGACAGACGGTGGACAGACGGTGGACAGACAGTGGGCAGATGGTGGACAGATGGTGGACAGACGGTGGACAGACAGTGGACAGACGGTGGGCAGATGGTGGACAGATGGTGGACAGACGGTGGACAGACAGTGGACAGACGGTGGACAGACGGTGGACAGACGGTGGACAGACGGTGGTCTGACGGTGGACAGACGGTGGACAGACGGTGGTCAGACGGTGGTCCGACGGTGGACAGATGGTGGACAGACAGTGGACAGACGGTGGGCAGATGGTGGGCAGATGGTGGACAGATGGTGGACAGACGGTGGACAGACGGTGGACAGATGGTGGACAGACGGTGGACAGACGGTGGACAGACGGTGGACAGATGAAGACCAACGGAAGAACCACCAAAGCAACAAAGGAAAGACCAAGACTTAAATAAACCCACGAGCAAACAGGACGCTGATGAGAAGGATGATGGAGATGAAGAAGGAGAAGTAAACAGGGGAAGACAGACCTTCAAAATAAAGCAGGAAACCGAACACGCGGAACTCTAGAAAAGCATAGAGTAGATAGCCTGTAGCAGAGGACACAGTTCTTCATTCTCCTAAACAACCAAGGAGGTGGAGGCGACGCACCTTCAGCTGGTCGTCAACCATGAAACCCAAAGATGAAGAGGATTGTCCATGTGAAACTTCCCAATGTCAACAACGCATGCAAACAGAGCAGCAATCACATCCTGAGGATGCAGGAAAATGAATCCAAGCCTTTGTTACATCCAGGCTGGATTATTGCTCTGCTGTCATGCTGCTGGAAACCCTCAGCTGGTCCACAATGCTGCAGCACTAACCCTAACCCTAACCCTAACCCTAACCCCAATCCTAACCCCAATCCTTCTAACCAGAATTGGGGGCAGAGATCACATCTCACCAGTTCTCGCTTCGTTCTACTGGTTCCCACTTAAATCTAGACTCACAGCTCCATCCTGTCCTGGTAGAAAGCTCTGCTCCATAAATCCAGGTCCCTCGGGGTGTCCTGTGGGGGGTACTCCAGGAGTACGGGGTGCTGGGCCCGTTGTTACGGGCTGTCCAGTTCCTGTACAAATGGAGTGGGAGCTTGGTCCGCATTGCCGGTTGTAAGTCGGATTTGTTTTTCAGTGGGAGTTGGACTCCGCCAGGGCTGCCCTCTGTCACCGATTCTGTTCATAACGTTTATGGACAGAATTTCTAGGCACAGCCAAGGAGTGGAGGGGTTCCGGTTCGGTGGTATCGGGATCTCGTCTCTGCTTTTTGCAGACGACGTGGTCCTGTTGGCGCCATCGAGTAGGGATCTTCAGCTCTCGCTGGAGCGGTTCGCAGCCGAGTGTGAAGCGGCAGGGATGAGAATCAGCACCTCCAAATCTGAGACCATGGTCCTCAGTTGGAAAAGGTTAGAATTCCTCCTCCGGGTCGGGAGTGAGGTTCTGGCTCAAGTGGAGGAGTTTAAGGGCCTGATTTACTAAAGGTTTGCGTGCGTAAAAACGTGTGCAAACTTGACACCACCCGCAAACCAATGCGCAAGCTGATCTACTAACAGCGTGCAAAGAGGACTGCGCCTCTCAAATGAGCAAAATAGCACACGCTGTTCATTTAGTACTTTTGCTCTGATGAATAATCAATATGGGGCGTACCCGCCAGAAAGCGCTAAATACTGGGAGGGGAAAATGCAAATAGGGCCATTTACCACACGCAATGAGATTTACCAACCCTGAAAGTAATTGCGGGGATTGTGATTGCGTCTGTATTTAATATGTTCGAAAGGAAGGTGCTAATCTGCCCAGCATTACGCACCGATGGCTGCTGTTATTGTGGCAAGGAGGCGACATCGCCAAAATCAAAGAATACGCAGAGAGAGTCTTTCGGACTCGTGTAAATTTGTTTGGAATGAATGAAAACCAGATAGTTGAAACTTAAGGGCTGATTTGGAGCCGGTCACAAGCACATGCAAAAGGAGAAATATTTTATTTGAATGTTAAATCGAGTATTATTCAGCAAAAGGTTGCCACAGGAGGCACATTCATTTTTTTATTTGTGATAATAAATAAATCACGTGTTTTCATGGAGAAAAAAGTGTTTCTTATTGTGCGCCTACCTTGTTCTGCAGTTGGCTCTAGCGTGTCATACCCCAGTATCCCAGTATATCTGCTGCTCCAGAAGGTGAGCTGCACCTGCTGCTCAATGCTGGTTAGAGGCATCTCCTCCGCAGGCCCTCCACCTGTCTTGTTTGCCGAAGTTTTATTAAAGGCCACTTTTTCTTTAGTTCTTCGCCTTACATCTTGCCACCTTCTTTTAACCTCATCTGCCGTTCTTTTTGTCTTACCAACTGCATTTATTCTATCGCAGATTTCTCCCATATTACGTTTCTTTTGGTAATGTTTAAATGTCTTTGCTGTAGTTCATGAATGTGTTTATTTGCCTCTTCCACTAATATCTCTAACTCCAACTCGTCAAATTTCATTTTGCGCTTGCGTCTATCCTGCTTTCCATCCAGACTCTCCATGGCGCAAACCGTAAGACACGCAACACCTCATTTAAATACTGCGGTTTGCACCCGTTATCAATTGCGCGAGCATTCTTAGTTGATCACCCGCAAAACACACAACAACAGCACGCGCAAACTTTTTCAGTGCACACGCAATTTAGTACTCTTTATTTAGGATCTTAGTAAATCAGGCCCTAAGTATCTCGGGGTCTTGTTCACGAGTGATGGAGAAAGGAATGGGAGATTGACAGACGGATTGGTGCAGCGTCTGCTGTGGTGGTGACTCTGTACCGGTCCGTTGTGGTGAAGAGAGAGCTGAGCCAAAAGGCAAGGCTCTCTGTTTACCGGTTGATCTTTGTTCCAATCCTCACCTATGGTCATGAACTGTGGGTAGTGACCGAAAGAATGAGATTGCGGATACAAGCGGCGGAAATGAGTTTTCTCCGCAGGGTGGCTGGACTCTCCCTTAGAGATAGGGTGAGAAGTTCAGTCATTCGGGAGAGACTCAGAGTAGAGCTGCTGCTCCTTCACATCGAGAGGAGCCAGTTGAGGTGGTTCATCTGGTTAGGATGCCCCCTGGACGCCTCCCTGGAGAGGTGTTTCCGGTATGTCCAACTGGGAGAAGACCATGGGGAAGACCCAGGACCCGCTGGAGAGATTATATCTCTCAGCTGGCCTGGGAACGGCTCGGGATTCTCCCAGAGGAGCTGGTGGAGGCGGCCGAGGGGAGGGAGGTCTGGGCCTCTCAGCTGAAGCTGCTGCCCCCGCGACCCGACTTCGGATCAAGCGGGAGTTAATGGATGGATGGATGGATGGATGGATGGATGGATGGATGGATGGATGGAACAAAAGGACCATGAGCACACGGGCGCCATATAAGTTGTAGTTGTTGTTCTAGCAATCAACTCTTCTTTCTGCTTGTGACTTTCCTGAGTGAGTGTATTCACTCATCCAGCTCCATCCAGCTGCTGACCAACGGAAACTGCACCAAACGTCAGGTGAGTTCTGGACGTGCTGCTTCTGAAGCTGAAGGTGGACCGGAAACAGCAGGTCCGACCACGACGCAGCAGGCCGGTTCAGCTCGGGACCGAGGTGCATGCTTGGGAACGCCACGCCCCTCTGTCCCGACGCTTCCTGGGTCACTTCACCAGCCGTGGAACCGGAGACTCCTCTTTTATGTCCCCCGGGGTCATCTTTTATTCTGCGAAAATCAAATAAATAAAAAAAATGGCTCCGGACGCAGATGTAAAGTGAGCCGGCAGAACGAGGCTGAGGCACAAAGGAGGACACGCAGATGAATGGTTCACCTTAATGGGTGTCCTGGTTTCCACAGCCGGAGGGGAGCAGTGACGCCCTGGAGGCCCGAGCCTGGTTCCTCACCTGAGCCCGGCTCCTCACCTGGGCCCGCCCACTCCCTGGGTGTTCCCGGCAGGAAACCAACCTGCATTCCTGCGGGAGGACTCTCCGTGTTTACCTGGGGGGGCGGTGGTGATGAGGTGGTGATAGAGGGGTCATGTGACCGCCCTGACACACACACAGGAAAGCATTTACATGCTCTGTGGAGGTGATTCCAGTGAAAAAAAACTGAGGAATGAGAAAATGTCCTCATTTACCAAAATGGACCTCACTCTGTTGGTTAAAAACTCGAGGTGGTTCTCAGTAAATAGTATGTACAAGAAAACACCCACACACACACACACACAAACAAACCACATCTGGCGGTTTTAGAGTCAAGACTTTGTGAACTGTGGACTTTTTGTTCATCAGCAATCTCAAGTCTTGTGTTTCAGAACGTAATAAAATAATCTGCTGCTTTCCAGGTCTGAACAGTCGGTAAACACAACCTCAGATAAGCAACAACTCATGATATTAATAACACTTTATTCATTAATCAATTAGCACAAACTCAACCACAGAGACAGTTTCATGGGTCTTCAGAGGTCCAGTGGCATCCAGGTCCTGCTGGTCAGCTGACCATCGGCAGGTCTGAGCGCCTCCTGGAGGAGCAGACATGTTGGTGTTTTGGTCTTCTGGAGCGATAAGCTGTGTTTTAACTAGGGCTGGGCAATGATTAAAAATTTTAATCATGATCAATCACATTATTTCCCTGATTAATCATGATTAATCGCAATGTATACGCAAAATCAAATAATGAATTCAAAAGTAGTGTAAAGGTCACTTTTATTTAAATGTTCTGCTGCCATATGAACTAAAGTGTCATAACATTTGTTGTTCAAACACTTTTAACATCAGCACTTGTCAGTAACACATATTTAGTGTAAATCTCATCTTAAAAAATTTCAAATAAAATAAAGCTTATTGCCACTGCCAGGACAATAATGTCATCCTGTTTTTATTAAAAAAAAAATGTAAAAAATCTACCAACAAAATCCAACAAAATGATTGTGTCTCAGCACAATCAGAATATTAAAACAGGTAATTTCTGAGGTAACAGCAGAAACTTTTAATGGGGAGTTCAACTTGTCAGTTGTTACAAATAACCTTGTTTCTTTTGAATCCTCCGTCTTTAAAATGAAAATGTCCATGTTGAAGTTCTGTAACTTTACCAATCTGTGTATCATTCATTCTTTCCATTTTCAATTGTCAATCAAAAATAAAAGAAAATTAAAAAGTGACATTTTATTACGTTTTCCGTTTTTAAATCTAATACAGAAAACAAAAAAATATGCCTGTTTTTTTTTTTTTATATTTCAGTTTTAGACTTGGATCAAAAATACGAAATTAAAAAACGAGCCACAGAACTGAATTAGTTTAATAATCGAGGACTGGACTTTCTGTTGTCATTACACATCTGTGCCACTAGATGGAGCTGCACTGCAGTAACCAGCTAGAGAACAGCAGGACAGTGAACACATGGAGCAGATCTGATGGAACATGGAGGAATGACGCCAAAAGTTTGGTTGCAGTCCAGAATATTTTTTTCAGACCAGAATTGTTAATATTTCTACCTGAGTTGCTACCTGAACTGTAAAGTTAACGGATTTTTACCGTTCTCCATGTCTGTTTTAGCTTTTCCATGTTTACCTGCAAACTGTCTTCCAGTTCTGCAGCAGCCAGTAACAGACTTTTCAAAACAAAAGCATGTGAGCAACATGTGTTAACGCGCGATAAAATAAATGTCGGCATTAATAAATTAATGAGTTATCGCGATAATATCGCGTTAACTGCCCGGCCCTATTAAATACATGATCATTAATCCTGAGTGCTCACAGTTCAGCAGTGCATCAGTGATAACAATGAACGTAATAATACTCGAACCGCAGCAGCTGCAAACCTTTGGTCCGTTAGAAACCTGTTTTTTTTTTTCTCATGTGATCAACTCTGGATCCATGACTGTGATTGGCTGCCATCTTTCCACAGCCGTGCACGTGTTGTGCACGTAGACGTGTGTCGTGGTATCTGATCCCCTGGAGGGTCTTTGACGTGTCTTTCACAGGGCTGAAGCGATACAATAATCTCGCAATACAATACGATACGATATATATCGATATTTATCTTACAGTACATTTGCATCATTTTCTGAAAGATTTTAAAGGGACAAAGTGATTCTGGTGACATCTTGTGAGTGTTCCAGTGACTTTGAATTAACTGACCTGAAAGCATCAATTACACATTATATGGCTGACAGACAGCTTGCAAATGCTGGACAAAATGAATAAAATAAGGAATTTATTTAAACAGTGCAAATTGTTGCTTGCAAGCTTTTAAAGGTGGGACACGGGGGATTTGAAAGAAACTTAGAATATTAATACTCGTGGCTGAAAAATCGATACTCGATAAAATATCGATATATATTGCAGAATCGATAAAATCGCTCAGCTCTAGTCTTTCATTGGTGAGACTGGTATAAGAGTTCAGAGGTAGAAATCAATGCTTAGGCATGAAAACAGTTTTATTATTATTATTCTTGTAAAAATCTCTTTCTCCATGTGTCTGATTTGAGATAATTAATGATTTATATCAAACATTATACACTCTACTGTTATGTCATACTGATTCAATAACTAAGTTCTGCCTAAATCCCAAAAGCTTCTTTTTGTCTTTTTGTTACAGCGTTTTGTTTTGTTTGTTCTTCCTCCCACATATCTGATTTTATCTGCTCCATTGTTTGCTGGCGCCCGGACAATTGAAACAAGTATCTCTAATCTTCAGGCTCTCGATTTGTTGCATTAAAGTAAAAGAAGCCATGTTTCACGTGTAACCTATCCAGCTGTGTAAAGTATCGTTTATTGAACACAGCAGAAGAATCAACGTTTGTCCTCCGGCTTTTTGTAACAACCTTCATTGTTTGAGGTGGGGGTTCCTCCTTCTGATCTGGGGGTCCGCCTGTCGGTTGGAGTCGGGGGGCCCAGGTGCTGGTGCCCCTGATAAGGCCTGCGGCTCCTCCCAGTGTGGACGGCCCCAAAGGTGGTGTTTCCTTGATCCTCAGTGCCATGTCGCCCTACTGGGTGTGATTGTGTGTGTGTTTAGTATGGAGGGTGGGAGGGAAGGGGTTTTATTGTGATAATTTGTTTTTAATTCTGTAAAGCACTTTGTGTTGCATGTTCTTGCATGAAAAGCGCTATACAAATAAAGATTGATTGATTGATTGATTGAGGTGACGCTTTCAGAAATGCTAAATGCTAAACTTGGAGAGCAGCGACTCGCTGGAGCTACAGGTTTTTGATCTTATTCACGTTGACGGAGCTCGTCGCTCTGATGAGCTGTTTCACGGTCATCGTATCATTCCACCAGGTGCTTGAAGCAGAAATAAGGGTTTGGGTTGGACGAACAGACACTCAAGCAGAAATGAGGTGGGCTCGTTGGAGTATTTTGTCGTAGCACCACCTGCAGGTTTCTCAGGGGCTGAAGCCACTTAAACTGAAACAGCTGATCCTTCAGAGCCACTTGATCCAGGTCCTGCAAGCTAAAACCTCCTCGTCTTAGTTTTTTTGACCAGGGGAAAGAATTATAACAAGCTGGAGTGATTTGGACTCAAACCGAACTGAAGTTAAAGAGGTGAATTATTAATTATTAACTTAAACAAGTGAAATAAACCTGGACATGTTTGATCTTTTATCGTGAGCAGTATTGTGGATCTTTAGAGTCACCAGAATGAATCTTCTCCTCATTGGTCTTCCTCTAGACCAGTGGTTCTCAACTGGTCTGGCTTCAGGACCCACCATCACCCTTAATGACAAGCCGTGACCCAAATCAAGGAACATGTCCAACTTCTCAAATTTATTGAATGAAAAGTTTGTGCAGTTTGATTCGGAGATAGTAGAATAGAATATCACAGAATGGCAACAGAAAAAAATAACTTTATTGGTGAACCAAAACAGCAAAAACCAATCAATTAGCTGCATTTTAATTAAATCCAAAACACTTCACTTCAGTGACTTCAGCCTTTTTTAACAGACTCAACATGCACAAACATGAAATAAAACAGTGCAACCACTGAGTAGTAGTTTCAAAAAGAACTCAAATATGTAGCGTTTGCTGAGTACCCACTTCCTGAATATATAACAATTTCCTATTAAAACTATCTAGTCACTTATTTAAGCATTAATCATAAAGCTGACATAACAATCAGAACATTTCAGTAACAGCCATTTTTAAGACTCAACAGTGCTTTTATGCACAAACATGAAATAAAACAGTGAAACCACTGAGCAGTAGTTTCAAAAAGAACTCAGAATATATAGTTTTAGCTGAATAACCACTCACTGACCTTTGTCTTCAAGATAAGAAAATCCATATCTCATATTTTCTTCTTTGTATCTGCGTTTCTCCATGCTCAACATATGGAAACAAATGTTGCAGGTCTTTTTCTAGACTGGCAGGTGTCAACTCGCATTACAGGGCATTATCGCCATTTACTGTTGAGGAGTATGAATGACACACTTTTTTTTTTTAAGCATTTCCTTCCACAGGCAAAGGCCCATGACCCACTGAAAATGGGTCAGTGACCCACTTTTGGGTCGCGACCCACCAGTTGAGAACCACTGGTCTAGACTATTTGACTGGCAGCTCCAACCTCATCAACCCTCTGTGATCCTCGATGAGGTCCCACCTCCACCTTCTGTCACCTCACCACCCAACACTGTCTTCCAGCTCTCATACACATTCTCAACTGCTCACACTCAGTATTTTCCACTTGTTTTTCAGCTATTAATACTTCAAGTTATGCTTCAGTTGCAAGAACTTTACGCAGGGACAGATTATCTCAGAGGGGTCTCTGTAGATGTCCTTTGGAGAATATTCGATGCTTTAGCGAGCGGTTTGCAGTCCTCCACATATCTGACTGATCGAGCATTCCCAGTGTTTACCTTTCCGTCCTGAACCAGTTACAGTTTTAGCTCAGGTTTAACCCACATCCGCCCTCCAAGCAGAATGGGATCCCAGTGTCAGAACAGGTACGGGTCTAACGGGTTTGCAGTTACAGTGGCTGGAAACCAGAAGTACGTTGCAGGCGACAGCGTCAGCAGTGACCTGATGGAGTCGGTACAGCCTACACAGAATCAGCAGAGGCTACCCGAGCTCCACGGTCTAGCCGCTAGGTGGCAGTAACGAGCTGCTTTTATTGCGGACACGACAACAAGAAAGCCAGAACAAGCTGTGCAGATCATTCGTTTTACGTAATTTCTGCCTTTTAAACAACCACGGTGAGCTACTGCGATGCTGCAGCGGTCTACGTCACATAGATCCAAAGCAAAGAAGCTACACATCTATCCCTTCACAGCTAACATGAAGTGGGTAAAGTGGTTGAAAGATCTCTGTGTTGAGGAGATGGGAGGCAGCGATTGCCCGTGAGAGGCAGGACGAAACAGTGACGAGTGTCGACGCGACACTCACGAGGAAATCCAGGCGGTGATCCCATCATTTCGACCAGGGAAAACTGACGGAAACACGAGTGGTGACCCTGTCTGCTTTGCTTGGAAAAACCGGAGGAAGACCAGAAAGGTACAGATCTACAAAGCCCCTGATGAGTGAGTGCTCAAACGTCTAATCAAGATCTTAGTCTCTTAGTCTCCTGATAACTGACGTCCACTGACACTTTAAAGGCCACTTTAAAGTGCTACTTCCTAGCGCGTTGGCTCCTCCCTATAGGCGATGGAGGTGAAGTCACTTTGTCGTGGTGTCCGCTGTAGCTCTGTGAGGAGATTTCATCGTGGTTGACGTGTGACGCAGTACTGAAAGTATCAAACGGCTGTCCGACCGAGACAGGAGCTACTCTGGTTTTTACAGATGATCACAGCAGCAAGACAACGCTTCATAACAGCAATGAGACATGAGTTATAAGCAGAAACAGGAAGGATGTAATTACCGGGTAGAAATCAGCTTCACCTCAGAAGCCGCACATCGTGTGTGTGAATCGTGTAGTGATCCTGACGAATAAATCTGGACCATTAATTTTGTTGTCCCTGTTGTTTTTAATCAGGAGGCAGCACCCTGGA
>JAGFBZ010000920.1:0-20000 GCA_018398805.1 Hirundichthys speculiger | reverse complement strand
TTTGTCGTCATTCCTCCATGTCCATGCCTCCAGACGGAGGATTCAACAGAAACAAGGTTATTTGTAACAACTGACTAGTTGAACTCCCCGTTAAAAGTTTCTGCTGTTACCTCAGAAATTACCTGTTTTAATGTTCTGATTGTGCTGAGACACAATCATTTTGTTGGATTTTGTTTGTAGACTTTTTAAAAAAGTTTTTATAAAAACAGGATGACATTAATGTCCTGGCAGTGGCAGTAAGCTTTATTTTATTTTACATTTTTTAAGATGAGATTTACACTAAATATGTGTTACTGACAAGTGCTGATGTTAAAAGTGTTTGAACAACAAATGTTATGACACTTTAGTTCATATGGCAGCAGAACATTTAAATAAAAGTGACCTTTACACTACTTTTGAATTCATTATTTGATTTTGTATACATGCGTATACAATGCGATTAATCGTGATTAATCAGGGAAATAATGTGATTGATCGTGATTAAAAATTTTAATCGTTGCCCAGCCCTTGTTGTAATGGTTACTTAAATGTGCAAAAACACTAATAATAAACAATAAATAGGTTGTTTTGAAGCAAATAGTCTTGACTCAATTTGTCCTCTGAATGATCAATATCATCTGATGAACATATACAGCAACTTGATTTTTCATCTCTACTTTTAATTTTGATATTTACTGGGTAGAATATCGCAATATATCGTGATATCGTGATAATCTCGATGTTTCGTGCACCAACCATACCTGATATAAACAGGCTGGAAAATGGGGTCCCGTGTGCATTGGCAGCTTGGGGTCACTTGGGTGGCTGGCCCAGGTGGGCCCAGATAACCCAGTCCCTATCCTGCACCACTGCATGGAGCCCATGGACAATCCCATATGCAGCCTCGTTTTCCAGCCCATTTATATCTCAGTTGGCTGAGGACGCTGATACGGTCAACACGTGTTGTCAAAACGCCTCGGCTGTGAATAACTCAGACTCTCTGAAGACCACACGCCAGAACTTTAATGAGTTAAAGCAAAGCTGTCTCGCCGTTTCCCTCCGGTCTAATGCTGTCTCTCTGTCCAGTGTTCTCAGATGCGCCGCAAGCTAACATGCTGCTCCGAACTCGCCGGGCGAACAGCTTCCTGGAGGAGCTGAAGCCTCCCTCCATGGAGCGCGAATGTGTGGAGGAACGGTGTGACTTTGAAGAAGCCAGGGAGATTTTCCAGGCCAGGGAAGCAACGGTAAGACGTCGCCTAAATGCTTCAAAAACCAAGTAGCTGAAACATTTCCGTCAGTTTGGAAGAAGGAATCTCTGGAGTCGCTGTTTCACATGTCAGCTTCTCTCTCCTAGTAAAACTCTTCAGGATAAATTCAGGTGAATGAGGAAAGGGAAGGAAAGAGAGAAGAGCAGTGGAGACACCACTGAGCAGATCTTGTTGGCGTCACCCTGCAGCGTAGGCCTATAGCAGCATAACTATGACGAAGCTGTGTCTCTAGTCTTGATGAAGCCTGTACTGATTTTGGTTCAGCTAAACTGCATCATTAACTCTTTGTTGTTTTTCTTTTTTTTATTCACAGCTGGAGTTCTGGATGGTGTACAGAGGTACGACAAGTTTGTTGCCCTGGTAACAGTTAGCGTGTTGCTGCAGCTGAGTTTATCCTGTGACCGTGTTTCAGATGGGAACCAGTGTCAGTCCAACATCTGTGTTCACGGTAAATGTGTGGACCTGCACCAGGACTACAGCTGCCGCTGCGACCCCGGATACGAGGGCAAATACTGCGAACACAGTGAGACTGTCCTCCTTCCCGTCCGTTGCCTAACTTCATTTAGCATACGCTGACTCCTCGTCAGAGTGATGCAAACTGTTTCCTGTGGTCATTCAGATCAAACGGCCACGAACTGTTCCACGGACAACGGCGACTGTGACCACGACTGCACGGACGGCACGGACGACGCGGACCGCCAGAGGAGAACCTGCAGCTGCATGAACGGATACAAGCTGGACGACGACCACAAGAGGTGCACGCCGAAAGGTGAGCGTTAAAACAAAAAGCTAGATTCTGACTGACGGGCCTGCAGGAACATCATCAGCATTCTGGCATTCTGACGATATGACGATATTGTCATATCATCAGAATGCTGATGATATGACGATATGATGATATAACGATATGACGATATGACAATATCATATCGTCAAAATGCTGATGATATGACGATATGATGATATGACGATATCGTCATATTGTCATATTGTCAGAACGCTGATGATATGACGATATGATGACATAACATATGACCATATGACGATATGACAATATCATCATATCGTCAAAATGCTGATGATATGACAATATGACGATATCGTCATGTCGTCATATCATGACTATATTGTCATATCATCATATTGTCAGAATGCTGATGATATGACAATATGATGATCTAATGATATGACCATATGACGATATGACAATATCATCATATCATCAAAATGCTGATGATATGACGATATTGTCATGTCGCCATGTCATCATATCATGACGATATCGTCATATCATCATATTGTCAAAATGCTGATGATATGACAATATGATGATATAACGATATGACCATATGACGATATGACAATATCATATCGTCAAAATGCTGATGATATGACGTTATTGTCATGTCGCCATATCGTCATATTGTCAAAATGCTGATGATATGACAATATGATGATCTAACGATATGACCATATGAACAAATGACAATATCATCATATCATCAAAATGCTGATGATATGACGATATGAAAATATGACAATATGACAATATGAAAGATTTCCCAGGTAGGCTGAAACATTCAGAGATTTAAAAGCCAGCAATGAATCGATCCGATGATGAACCAACCTTTTGACGAACAGGAAGTCACCTTTGGGGATAGGGTGAGGAGCTCAGTTGTCCAGGAGGGAAGTCTGCTCCTCCACATCGTAAGGACCCAGTTGGGACTGAGTGGCTGAATGTGCACCTTCAAACCAGCTGGTATCAACAGGACTGTGAAGTCATGGCTGCGAAGGGAGCTGTTGTACTTTATCCCTGCGTTATTTACCAAAGCATTTCCCAGAGATTTCAATAAGAACTGTGTCAGCCTTTAAAACAAGATCATCCTGCAGGGTCTGCAGATGGCTGGCCGACCCACCTGCTGCAGGTGCAACATCTGTTTTCCATCTTTATTTACAGTCTTATTTCTATTGATGACATCTTTTCAAAAATGACAGAATCCGTCAGCTTCAGGAGAACTGGTTTAAGCTAAATTTTAAGAAAAAAAACTGAGCATGAACTGTGTTCTGCATGCAGGTTCCTCCACCTGTGGCCAGCTGTTGATCAACAGGTCAGAGTACAGCCAGCCCATGGACGGGCTGCTGCCCTGGATGATCGGAGGGGAGGTGGGCAAGAAGGGGGAGAGTCCCTGGCAGGTACCTCAGCTGCTCTGACCCGTTTCATGAACATCCCGTCATCCTAAGAAAACCTCATACAGTTGAAACCAGAAGTTTATGTTTTTTCTCTCACTGTCCGACATCAAATCAGACTAAACCTTTCCTGATTTAGTTCAGTTAGGATCACCAAAATTATTTCTGTTTGCTAAATGCCAGAATAATGAGAGAATTTTTTTTTTATCTGGCAGTATCTGGTTCCCCAGGATTCAGATCAGGTCTCTGTGGTGTCCACTCCAGAACATGGACTCTGTAGTCCTGATGCCTCTTAGTAACTAATCTGGTGGTGTGTTCAGGGTCATCGTCCATCTGGAGACCCATTAGTGTCCAAGCTTTAACTTCCTGGCTGATGTCTGAGATGTTGCTTCAGTATTTCTCCATAATCTTCTTTCCTCATGATGTCATCTATTCAGTGAAGTCCACAAGTCCCTCCCACATCATGATGCTGCCACCCCCGTGCTCCACAGCTAGATGGTGTTCTCAGGTCTTTCTCCTCCAGATGTAACGATGGTCATCATGTCCAAACAGTTCGGTTTTAGTTCCATCAGACCAGGACATGTCTCCAGAAATGAAGCTTTTTGTCCCTGTGAGCGTCTCCAAACTGTAATCTGTCTCTGTCCTGTCTCTTCTGGAGTAATGTCTTCTTCCTGGCTGAGTGGTCCTTCAGTCCATGTTGGTCCAGGACTGGTTTCTCTGTGGATGATGACCCTCTCTGACCAGCTTCAGCTGCATCTTCACCAGCTGTTCAGCTTCTGTTCTGGGGTTGGTCCAGGTTCGTCTCTGGGACTCAGAACCGTCTCCTTCCTGAGGACTATGATGGTGGACGTTCCCATGGTGGTTCTACTGGTGGAGAACTGTTGAAGCAGATGAACGTGGCTCCTTCAGACATCTGGAAACTGGACCAGGATGGACCAGACTGGTGGAGGACCACACTCTTCCTGATATCTTGGCTGATTTCTTTTGATTTTTCCCATTATGTCACACCAGGAAGCAGTGAGTTACAGATGTTGTCAGTTAACCTATCAGGAGCTTCCAAAGCTGTGACATCATCATCTGGGCTTTCTCAAATTGTTTGAAGGCAGAGTAATGTTAAAATTCATCTCTCTTGTTCTGGTATTTAGCAAATAGAAATATTTTTTATTATTCTAACTGACCTAAAACAGAAAAAGTTAAATCTGATTTAATGTCAGACGGTGAGAAGATAAAGGTTATGTGTATTTTTCTACAGTGTACGTAAACGTCTGGTTTCAACAGTACATGTTCGTCTTGTGACTTTATTTACTTGGCTGGCTGTTCCCAAAGGTTTCCCAATGAGAAAAAAAACCCTGCATATCCTCCAAAACAGGCCTGTGTTGCAACACCATCCACAGCAGCACAGGTGCATTAAAAACCTACGTGAAGAATAGTTCCTGTCCTTACAAATGCAACCAGGATGTTAAAATTAAATCAAAACCATTTACATTTCAGTGCATTTCCAAGAGGACTGGCGAGTCTCAAACCTTTGTAACTTCAAAAGTCTCAAAATATTAATTTACGTCGCTGTCTATGGTCCTGAAAAACAATTGCGTTGCTGCGTGCAGCACTTATGTCAAGAGCAGAATGTATCAAATTCTTTAAGCTGTTTTTCTTAATTGATTTATTTTTTTTCTTAAGCTGTCTCTGTCTATTTGAGATTTCTCAAAGCGGGTCAGAAATCAAAGTTTCACGATGCAGTGGAGCCAGTTCTTACGGTGAACAAAACCTGACCGCAGCTGTTGGAGGGCTACGCGCCAGCTCAGAGGATCCGATATTACAATTACAATATCAGTCTCCCCTCAAAAAGACGTATTAAATAAAGCTTAGGCATTATTGAGTATTTTTGTTACTTAACAACACTGGAAAAAATACATTTAATGCCTGCTGTTTGACTTCACAGCCGTTAGCTCTGCAGCTAACGGTGTCTTTTCTGCCCAGGTGTTGGTACTGAACGCCAGAGGGCTGTTCACTGCGGAGGCGTGCTCATCGACGAGAACTGGGTCCTGACGGCTGCTCACTGCCTCGAGGAAAGCCTGAGATTCAGTGTTCGACTTGGTGAGCTTTCACTCTGCCCCCATGTGGCCAGATTTGGTATTGCTAAATACGATCTGTGCAACACAGCTGTAAAATTTGAAAATGACAAACACTAAGCCCTCAAACTTCACTGGCTGATACCGATCTGTGCTGTCAGGTGACTACGAGCGTCTCAGGGACGAAGGCACGGAGGTTACCCTGAAAGTCGCGCAGGCCTTCCAACACCCCAACTACAACAGCAGGACGGTGGACAACGACATCGGCTTGCTGCGCCTGCTGACGCCAGCCCCCTTTTCCCAATACATCGTCCCCATTTGCCTACCGGGGCGCGCCATGGCCGAACGGGTGCTCCACCTCAACGGCACCCTCACCGTGGTGACCGGCTGGGGCAGAGACGACAGCGGCAAGTACAGCTCGGCGCTCAACGTCATCAAGGTCCCGGTGGTGAGCCGCAGCATCTGCAGCGAACAGATGTTTCCCCACGTCCTCTCCGACAACGTCCTGTGCGCTGGGATCCTGGGCAAGAGCGTCGACGCCTGCGAGGGGGACAGCGGCGGGCCGATGGTCACTCTGTACCGCAACACCTGGTTCCTGGTCGGCCTGGTGTCGTGGGGTGAAGGCTGCGGCCTGCAGGACAAGCTGGGCATCTACACCAAGGTGTCCAACTACAACGATTGGATTGCCCAAATGCAGGAGGACTGGGACACAGGCAAACTTTCACAATGACACCCAACCGCCGGTGCCCATCACAGCAGAGCCCGTCTGCTCTGCTAAACCCACAGGAGCAACCTCAGTGTCCCAGAGATGTTACCCACTCTGTTAAATAAACTTATTTTCTCTCACGAGGCTTCCGTTTACTTTTTCCCACAGCTGATCGACCCACACTGGAGGTCGCCTCAGTGGCGATCACCTGCCGTTGCTGCTATCATCCCACCTTAGACGTGTCTCACGATGACTTCATACTGCTTCACGACACCACGGCACACATCAGCAAAAGCGGTCAATGAGGGTTGTAAGGTGGCGCTAGCTCACAGGCCGCTGCATCTACTGTACCCCTAACCCTAACCCCTAACCCCTAACCCTAACCCTAACCCCTAACCCTAACCCTAAAACGACCAAACAATAGTAAGTGTCAGACAGTATCATAGCATCAGCTTAAACTGGACACCTACAGGAGGACACTCTGGTGAAAACAGACGGAGCAAGGGCACAGTTTACCAGTGGGTAACTATAATATTCCATCCATCCATCCATCCATCTATCCATTAGCTCCCACTTGGTCCATACTCGGGTCGCGGGGGCAGCAGCTTCAGCAGAGAGGTCTAGACCTCCCTCCCCTCGGCTGCTTCCACCAGCTCCTTTGGGAGAACCCCGAGGCGCTCCCAGGCCAGGTGAGAGATATAATCTCTCCAGCGGGTCCTGGGTCTGCCCCGTGGTCTTCTCCCAGTTGGACATGACCGAAACTCTCCAGGGAGGCGTCCAGGAGTCATCCAAACCAGATGAGCCACTTCAACTGGCTCCTCTCGATGTCAAGGAGCAGCAGCTCCACTCTGAGTCTCTTCTGATGACTGAACTTCTCCTCCTATCTCTAAGGGAGAGTCCAGCCACACTGGAGGAAACTCATTTCAGCTGCTGGTATCAATGATCTCGTTCTTTCAGTCTCTATCCACCGTTCATGACTAGGGTTGGGAATCCAGAACCGGTTCCTGTAGAGAACCGGTTCCGTGTGTTTCAATTCCATGGAATCGTTTGACAGTTTATCCAGCGATTCTCTTATAGATTCCAATCAGCACGAATCTCACGTAATTTACGCAAGTTACGCACAGTCAATTCCAGAAAGCACTTACGTGATTAAGTTACATCGGTTTAGCACGCACATTGCAGTTGTAAACAACAATGGCGCCCACCAGGTTCAAACGCTCCAAAGTTTGGCTTCACTTCACCAAAGAAAGATGGCAACAAGGCAACTAGCAGTCATTGTAAAGTGGAGATAACAGCGTCGGGAGGGAACACGGCTAACATGCAGAAACATTTGAACACACAACATGTGATAACGAGTGTCGTGTTTTTGACGCTTCGCACTGATGGATCTCAACCCAGCAGCAGTAGCCAAGCTAAGATCACCTCTGGTAACTCTGGTTAGTAGCTATCCCGCTGCCTATGTGCTTCTTTGTAAAACACGCTATAACATTAGCGCTATGCTATTAAACGAATGCCTTCTGCATTACATTTAGAAGATGACCGTGATGAGAGAGAGAGTCTGGCTGGTTCAGAGGCTGGAAGACATGATTATTTTACTGCTAAAGAATTGTTAATTCTTTATAGTATTTGCAGATTTGAACTATGCACTGTTCCATTGTATTTGATAGTATTTATCTTTCTTTACTTATTATTTTTGAGTGCTCAGTGAGCTCATATATCCTTATAAAAGGGAGATTTTTTTCATTTCTATTAGGAAAAAATCTGTTAGTAAAATGTTACACATTCTTGTGTATTTGCACAGTTAGATATTACAACAGTTAACACGTTATCCAGGCTTTGGGCCTCTTTTGGCCTCGCTGTTGAGTTTGTAAGGTCGTGACTTCTAAGTTAAAAAAAATTGATGCTAATAAAACTTTTTCCCCAAATTAGAATCGATAAGAGAATTGATAAAGAATCAAATCGTTAACGGTATCAATAATGGATTCGGAAAAATCTTATCAATTCCCATCCCTACTCATGACCACAGGTGAGGGTTGGAACAAAGATCTACCAGGAAACAGAATCTCAGCTCTCTCTTCACCACCACAGACCGGTACAGAGTCACCACCACAGCAGACGCTGCACCAGTCCATCTTGAGATCTCCTGCTCCTTTCTCCATCACTGGTGAACCAGACCCAGAGATACTGAAACTCCTCCACCGGAGGAACCTCACTCCCAACCTGGAGAAGACCCTCTACCCTTTTCAGACTGAGGACCATGGTCTCAGATCTGGAGGTGCTGAGTTCTCATCCCAGCTGTGAACCGCTCCAGTGAGAGCTGAAGATCTCCACCTGATGGTCCCAACAGGACCAGGTCCTCCTCAAACAGCAGAGATGAAATCCTGACACAACTGAACTGGAACCCCTCTGCTCCTTGAAATTCAGTCCATCAATGTTATGAACAGAATCAGAGACAAAGATCAGCCCTGATGGAGTCCAACTCTCACTGGAAACGAATCCGACTTGCAACCCTCAATGTGGACCAAACTCCCACTCCGTTTGTACAGGGACTGGACCCCAGACTCCTGGAGTACCCCCCACAGGACCCCCCGAGGGACACGGTCAAATGTCCAAGTCCACAAAACACTGGTTGGGTAAATTCCCATGTTCCCTCCAGGACCCTAGTGAGGGTCTAGAGCTGGTCCAGTGGTCCAGGACCAGTCCACCTTAACGTGGTGGAGGGGTTTGTGTGCCCGAATGATCCCAGGAGCTCTGTTGTCAGGGGCATTTGCCCCTGGTAGGGTCACCCAAGGCAAACTGGTCCTGGGGGACGGGCCAGACCAAGCGTGATTCAGACGACTCTTATGGATAGAATTTAAACAAGAGCTCGATGTTCCTCTCCCGGGTTAGGGTTACCGAGGCCCCACCCTGGAGCCAGGGCTGGGGGAGGGGCTCGTTTGGGAGCGCCTGGTGGCCGGGCCGGGCTCAGCCCGAACAGGCTACATGGGCCTACCACCCGCAGGGAGGGTCTTAGGAGTTGGGTGCAGTGTGTTATGGGTGGCAGCTGAACGCGTGGGCGTTGGCGTGCCGACCCCCAGATGACTAAACTATAATATTGCAGAATAAATTATTCAGGAATTATTCACACCTCCGTCACTTTAATTTGAAATCTGCACAAAGAGGTGTTGGACTTGATGTGCTCCTGCAGACGTGCAACCAGATCAGTGAGACACCGGCAGCAACACTGGATTCCCAGTCGCCATTCCAGCTCACCCAGTTTATTTGCCAGTCGTCTTACATTCCCACCACAATCCGAGGAGGTGACGACTCTGCTCCACATCCCTGACGTCTCCTCTTCGACTCACCTGGATCCAGGGTCCTGTTACTTTAAAAGAGGTTGCTGCCACGTGTGAGCAGCTTCGCTGTTGTTCTGACTCCTGTCAGTCTTTGTATTATGTTTTAGTGGCCCCCTAGTGACATGTCAGGGTATTGCACCTAGAGGGGACTGACTTGAGAAACGGCCTACACGACACATGCAGACTGTGCTCCACCGCAGTGTTGTTGTCAGAACCTTGGAGTAGATCCATCAGTAAGTACAGTTGATTGTAAGCTCATCTAAGTTAAGTTTAAGGTTGTTAAAAGCACATTTAAGTTAAAAATAATTAATTTGTATTTTTTCTAGTTGATAAACAATGCTTACGAGTTTATGCTAATGCTAACAGGCCGTAGCTAGTGACACACCAGATTCAGCTCATTGTTGAGCCTCATTCGCATTGTGTGTGGTGTTTATGTGTGAAACATGGGAACTGTTTGCTGTGTTTATGCTGTCGTTTACCTGTGAGAGTATCCTGTAAGAGAGGGAGATGTGTTTGCTTGGTTAATGTTGTGTTAGTTAATAGGCTGATGCGTAATCTGATAAAGGGAGAAGAGACAAGTGTGACCAGTATTGTTGCATGTATTTCATTTTATTTGACTGTAACATTCTGTATATTTCGTTGTGTTGCAGTTTTAAAACAAAACAAGCAAGATTTCAGTAAACTTTCAACCTGGAATTAAGTCTACGAAGTCTTCTGTTGTTCGCTATCTGTCTACAATACACCTGACGTGTTATCCAGGACAGAATAGTAAAATGATGACCACTCAGCGGGAAAAGGCAATCGAACGACTGTGAACAGCACGCAGAAACACAACAAGATGAGCGACCACGAGGAACGTCGGTCTCAGCTGGAGACGAGGTCTCAGGCTTCAGCTTCATACAAGTCCTCCAAAGCTTCAAGTCGGACATCTGTCAGCGCTGCTGCAACAAGAGCCAGAGCTAAGGCCGAAGCAGCAAAAATAAAGGTATCCTTTGCAGAAAAGGAGGCAGCCATGATGAAAGAAAAGGCTTCAATAGAGGCATCTCTTTATGTGTTAAGACAAGAGAAATGTCTACTGCGGCATCAAGAGAGGCAGCAATTTTCGAAGCAGCAGCAGCAGAATATGAGGGAAAAGACGCTGTTGGTGAGTTACAGGATTTAACTCTTGAAGATCCAATAAAACACACTAAAGACTATGTAGAGACTCAGCAATTTGAAACACACACTCCACAAGTGCTTCAGGATGCTACGCCACTGTCACCAGTCCTGCATCATGAAACAGAGGAAACACGACCCTCTAGCAATAAGGCACAAGAGTCACTGTATGAGTCCCTTAAAGAGGAACCACAAAACAAGACTACTGGTAAACGTTATGATCCTGCCCCAAAGGTGTTTTTGCCAAAGCATGAATATTCACCTGTGACTCCTGATAATGAAAAGAAACACAAAGCAGCTGCACCTCCAGTCTCTCACCCTGCCCAGTATAACAAACACTCACCTTCAACCACTCAGACCCCTGACTTAGCCCGGTATCTTATGAGAAGAGAGATGGTGAGCTCAGGGCTCCTTGCCTTCGATGACTGTCCAGAAAATTACTGGGCATGGAAAGCATCGTTCCTTGCAGCCATAAAAGACTTACACCTATCCGAGCAGGAAGAGCTCAACCTACTGGTCAAATGGCTCGGGCCGAGTCATCAGCTCAAGCCAAGCGGATAAGGTCAGTACATGTAAATAATCCACGGGCAGATGTTGTAATGGTATGGGAGCGATTGGAGGAAACATACGGAAGCCCAGAGGTGATCGAAAGTGCACTGATGAAAAAATTAGACACCTTTCCAGTTATCTCTAACAAGGACACACACAAGCTCAGAGATTTAAGTGACTTGTTAAAAGAGCTAGAAGCTGCAAAGGCTGAGGGATTCTTGCCGGGACTCATGTATCTGGACACGGCTAGAGGTGTGAATCCTATAGTGGAGAAGCTTCCCTTCCAATTCCAGGAACGCTGGGTCACACAAGGTTCCAGATATAAGGAGGATTATCAGGTCCCTTTCCCACCATTCAGCTTTTTTGTTGAATTTGTATGTTCCCAGGCTAAGACCCGCAATGACCCAAGTTTTGCATTTAACCTGTCCTTTACCCCCAGTCAAGCAAAGTTTGAAAAAACACCAAAATATTTCCCGAAATCAGCTGTGACTGTTAGGAAAACTGATATCTCTTCTGCAGTTAGTGCACCTCAGGCTGGCACAGCTGTGAAGAAAAACGAGCCAGACAAACAATGTCCTATACACAACAAACCTCACCCGCTGTCAAAATGTTGTGGGTTCAGAGGAAGACATCTTGATGACAGGAAAACGTACTTAAAGGAACATTCAATCTGTTTTCGATGTTGTGCTAGCACCAAGCATATGGCTAGGGATTGCAAGACCACACTTAAATGTGTAGAGTGTGGGAGTGACAAACATACCTCAGTAATGCATCCTGGTCCGGCTCCATGGTCGTTTGACAAGCAGGCTGAACACTCACCTGAAGACAAGCAAAGCGGGGAGAGTGAAGATGTCTCATCTCCTATAGTCACTTCCAAGTGCACTGAGATATGCGGCGGCGCTCCGAAACCCAGATCTTGTTCAAAAATCTGCTTGGTTAAGGTTTTCCATGCCGATCATCCAGGTAAGTCTCACAGAGTGTATGCAGTGCTCGACGACCAAAGCAACCGATCTTTGGTAAAATCAGAGTTTTTCAGTCTATTGGACATTAACAGCGCTGCATCCCCCTACACTCTAAAAACATGCTCCGGCACAGTCGAGACCGCAGGGAGGAAAGCAAGTAACATCATAGTGGAGTCGCTTGATGGGAAAACCAAGGTGACACTTCCCACTTTGTTGGAGTGCAACTATCTGCCTGACGACAGATCTGAGATCCCAACCCCCGAGTGCACCCAGTATTTTCCTCACCTCCAACCAGTGGCTGATAAAATCCCTCCGCTTGACGCCAGTGCTCCTATCCTGCTTCTGTTAGGCAGAGACATTTTGAGTTTGCACAAAGTACGAGAACAGCGTAACGGGCCCCACAACTCACCGTACACCCAGCGCCTTGACCTTGGCTGGGTCATAGTTGGAGAGTTATGCTTAGGTGGCGCTCACAAGACAGAGGAAGTCAATGCCTATAAGACTCATGTCCTTCAAAATGGACGCGCCTCTTTCCTCAAGCCATGCACCAATAACATCCATATAAAGGAGAGGTTCAAAGGTCCAACCCACCTCAGGCTTCAAACACCATCTCTCACTGAGGAGATCCTTCAGGAGATCTATACAGACAGTTTGGGGGAAAGTGTGTTTAAAAAAACTCCTGAGGACGACAAACTAGCCATGTCAGTGGACGACAATGACTTTCTCATAATTATGGACAATGAAGTATACATAGATGATGAAAACCACTGGATGGCGCCGCTACCCTTTCGCGCCCCTCGTCCACGCCTTCCAAATAATAGAGAACAGGCCTTCCAGAGACTTCTGTCTCTCCAGCGCTCATTCAGAAGGAGACCTGACATGAAAGAACACTTCTTTGACTTTATGCAGAAGGTCATCGACAATCACCAGGCAGAACCAGCTCCTCAACTACAGCCAGGGCAGGAGTGTTGGTATCTGCCAACTTTTGGTGTATACCACAACCAGAAACCCGGAAAAATAAGAGTTGTTTTTCGACTCCAGCGCTGAGTATAAGGGAACGTCGCTGAATCATGCCCTTCTCAGTGGACCCAACCTCAACAACACACTAATTGGTGTTCTACTACGCTTCAGGAGGGAGCAAATAGCTGTCACTGCAGATGTAGAGCAGATGTTCTATGGGTTCAAAGTCAGAGAAGATCATCGCCATTTCCTTCGGTTCTTGTGGTACAAAGATAATAATCCAGACAAGGAGATCATTGACTACTGGATGACTGTCCACGTATGCGGGAACAGCCCGTCCCCAGCCGTAGCGACATATGGAATGAGGAAAGCTGCGGAACAAGGAGAGACCGAACATGGCACAGATGCAAAGCATTTTGTCTTCAGAAATTTCTATGTCGATGATGGACTCACTTCAGTGGCCAAGGAGGATGATGCTATCAATCTCCTGCAACGAACCAAGGCTCTGCTGGCGGAGTCCAACCTAAGACTCCACAAGATAGCTTCTAATAGCACAAAGGTCATGGAGGCCTTTCCTTTAGAGGAACGAGCAAGTGACTTTAAGGATCTAGATTTGGGAGCAGACCCCTTGCCCCTCCAGAGGAGTTTGGGTTTAAGCTGGGAACTCCAAACCGATAGTTTCACTTTCAGAGTGTCAAGAGATGCCAACCCATTCACTCGCAGAGGTATGCTGTCCACGGTTAACAGTCTTTATGATCCCCTTGGATTTGCTTCCCCCATCACGGTCCAAGGGAAAGCATTGGTTAGAGATGTTACCTCAGAGCAGCACGAGTGGGACACACCTCTTCCACTAGAGAAGGAGACTCAGTGGAAGACATGGACTGACTCCTTAGCTGAGTTAGAACAGGTTTGCATCCAGAGAGCATACATTCCAGTCTCTTTTTCATGTTGCAAATGGATAGAACTATGTGTGTTTGCAGACGCTTCAACCATGGCGATAGCGGCTGTAGCCTATCTGCGTGCCTTGGACTTTGATGGAAAATGGCATGTAGGGTTTGTGATGGGAAAATCAAAGCTAGCTCCTTACCCCATGCACACCATACCACGCCTGGAGTTGTGCGCAGCGGTCTTGGCGGTTGAGCTAGCAGAAGTGATCCAGTCTGAAATGGATATAGAGTTGCAAGCAGTCAGGTTTTTCACAGACAGTCGCATTGTGCTGGGCTATATCCACAACAGTTCACGGAGGTTTTATACTTATGTAGCTAACCGAGTAGCTCGTATTCGGAGCTCCACCGAACCAAAACAGTGGCAGTACGTGTTGACTGACGAAAACCCTGCAGACCATGGAACCAGGTCAGTTCCAGCAGCCCTTCTGGCCGCCTCCAGGGACTGGACCCCAGACTCCTGGAGTACCCCCCACAGGACCCCCCGAGGGACATGGTCAAATGTCCAAGTCCACAAAACACTGGTTGGGTAAATTCCCATGTTCCCTCCAGGACCCTCCAGACAAGTCTCGTCCACAGAGCCAAGTCGTTCTCCAGAGAGACAAAGACTGACAAATGTAAGGGGTGGCATCAGTGTGGTCAACCGCTTGCCGAAGAGCGCTCTCAGGCTAAGGTGTACATCTTAGCCTGCTTTGGCAGGAGGATGTATATAAAGAGGAGCTAAAATGTCTGACTCAGGGCATAAAAGTTCACCACCAAGGTCCCCTTGCAAAGCTTGATCCCTACATTGATAAGAGTGGACTGATTAGAGTTGGAGGTCAGATACACAGAGCAGACTTGGAAGACCAAGAGAAACATCCACTTATCCTACCAGCTGGCCATCATGTGACCACCCTCCTGGTCTGACACTATCACGACAAGATAGCCCACCAAGGTCGCCACTTCACAGAGGGCGCATTGCGCACCGCTGGTGTCTGGATTATAGGAGGAAGGAGGCTCATCTCCAGTACCATATTCAAATGTGTCATTTGTAAGAAGTTGAGAGGCAAGAGAGAAGTGCAGAAGATGTCTGAGCTGCCAGCTGACAGGTTAACAACTGACCCGCCCTTTACTCATGTAGGGCTCGATGTTTTTGGCCCGTGGAGTGTCACCACTCGGTGAACA
Source organism: Hirundichthys speculiger (assembly GCA_018398805.1). NCBI lineage: Eukaryota > Metazoa > Chordata > Actinopteri > Beloniformes > Exocoetidae > Hirundichthys > Hirundichthys speculiger. The sequence continues at coordinate 4,722 of JAGFBZ010000920.1, read as the reverse complement.
CGAGGTGGAGCTGCTGAGAGTAAGAGGTGGGTGGTCATTTTCACCTGCCTGAGCACAAGAGCCGTTCACCTGGAAGTTATTGAATCGATGTCAACCTCAAGCTTCATCAACGCTTTGAGACGTTTTCTATCCATACGAGGACCTGTCAAACATCTGAGGTCGGACAGAGGCACAAATTTCATAGGTGCATGCAAAGAGCTTCAGATTAACACAGACGACCTTGAGATCAAGAACTACCTGCAGGACCAGGGCTGCACGTGGACCTTTAATGCTCCCTACTCCTCGCACATGGGAGGAGCTTGGGAGAGGCTAATAGGAGTGGCAAGACGCATTCTGGATGGACTGCTGGTGAAGGATGGATCAACCAGACTCACTCATGAAGTCCTATCAACTTTGATGGCCGAGGTTATGGCTATCATGAATGCTCGGCCTCTGGTCCCCATCTCATATGATGTTGAGATACCGGAAATACTCTCACCAGCTACTCTGCTCACCCAGAAGGCAAGTGTTACCCCGGCAACCCCTGGGAGACTTTGAATTGGATCATCTATGCAAGGTACAATGGCGCCAGGTCCAGAGTTTGGCAGACTCCTTCTGGAAAAGGTGGAGAGTGGAGTACCTGGCAACTCTTCAGCCACGAAGGAAGTGGACCACGGTGAAGCCTGACCTCCAGGAAGGGGATATTGTTCTGATAAGGGACGTTCAAGCAAAACGGAACGAGTGGCCTCTTGGTCGGATCGTCAAGGCCGTTCCTAGCTCAGACTCCAAAGTCCGTAAGGTTATGGTTAAGACTCTTAGCCAGGGGGTTCTTAAGGAGTATCTTAGGCCCATTAATGATGTTGTTTTACTTATGTCACAGAAGAAAGAGTAGATAGTGGTATAACATATTTATACCAAGCGGGGAGTGTTCTGACTCCTGTCAGTCTTTGTATTATGTTTTAGTGGCCCCCTAGTGACATGTCAGGGTATTGCACCTAGAGGGGACTGACTTGAGAAACGGCCTACACGACACATGCAGACTGTGCTCCACCGCAGTGTTGTTGTCAGAACCTTGGAGTAGATCCATCAGTAAGTACAGTTGATTGTAAGCTCATCTAAGTTAAGTTTAAGGTTGTTAAAAGCACATTTAAGTTAAAAATAATTAATTTGTATTTTTTCTAGTTGATAAACAATGCTTACGAGTTTATGCTAATGCTAACAGGCCGTAGCTAGTGACACAGCAGATTCAGCTCATTGTTGAGCCTCATTCACATTGTAATGTTTGGTACCGGATATTGTCTGAAATTTATTGTGAAGGGCACCAGTTTTATTTTGAAGAGCACAGAGAACCGGATGTAATGAAGGAACAGAACTGCGGGAGTGACGGAAATAAATGGACGTGCAAGACGGAAAGTGAGAATAGTCCGGTGTCCAGTTATTGTACAAATATAGCTATAATACTTCTCGTATATAGTCATATCACAACATGGTGTCAGAGTAATTGTAAAAAAGGTCCATAAACTGCCATACAGGACTCCCCCCTAAGTTGGTACATTCCAGCCTCAGGATGCCTGCACCAGGATTATTCCCCCCACACACCGCTACAGATGGTATGGTCCAACTCCGGTGAATCCGCGGCAGTTTGTGCAGAGTGAAATAGGGACAGAGAGACTGAAAACCTGTTGCACAGTTCAGTAATAGAAATTATCCTTTCTGTGTGTATATTTTCCATTGTGTGCGTCCACTGAACTGTGAGTATGTTTACTGCTGTTCTAGCATAATGTTACTGTTAATTTAGTTAAGTCTGCTAGTTTGAATGTTTACAGACTAATTAATGCATAGTGTGTGATGCCAGCTTCAGTTTCATGTTTCATGCTATCTGTTAGCCAATTTCCCTCCTTAAGTGCCTTGTATGTGCCTATAGCCTTTAACAGTGTGAAATGTAGCCATGTACATTCTAAATATTGATTGTATATGAATAGCTTGCTCTGGTTGAGAGATATTCTTGTTAATTACATATAAATAATTGGGTTTAGTGTCATATTTTCATAGTTTAAGCACGACAGTCAGCTCAGTTAATTTATTACTTTATTAATGACACATGCATCTTTGTTGTTCCCTTTTCTTTATAGAAACCACACACACACACACACATACGTGCTTCTACACACACACGATAAGAGTGCAATATTTACCAGCATGCACAGTTGTACACCCTGTGAAGAACCTCAATAAACCATCTAACTGGGACCCTGATTCAGTCGTGATTTGACCAGTCACAACAGTGGTGGGAGGTGATTTCCGGAACCTGAGTTTGAAAGAAGCCAAAGTCAGCCGTTCTTTCTTTTATGGTCCTTCGAGCCGGATCCATCTCATCGCTGTAAGAATGTCTAGGTCTCCAGAAGAGCAGCAGAGTGTGCGTGTCAGGAGGAAGCAATCCCTCCCCACACACCTAAAGGATTATGAGATTTCTGGCTATCATAAGACAAGTGATCCTTTGCCTGAGCCAATAAAGCCTGTTCAGCAGAGTGAAAAGGTAGTTGAGGACGAGGATGGTGCATACGGTGGTGCACGTTCACCATCTCCCATCAGCCAAGAAGACTTTTACCATCCACAGTGGAGAGTCAGAGACCAGTGGCCATCGAATCAAATGTCTCAGAGGAGAAAGGATCCTAAAATGGATGCACTGCTTCGTGAGATGGAAGCATTGGAAATGGAAAATGCTAAGCTTCGCCGTGAGAAGGAAGATGGTCAGTACAGGCTAGATCGGCCTAACCATCAGAGCCCCGTTGATGCTAACTATCTCTACAAACAAGTGGAACATCTGGGAGAGATGATTCAGCATCTGCAGCTGCAGAACATGGCTAACCCGCCCACCCCAACCAGACTACCTCAAACAGGGCCTCTGTCAACTAGAATGGATCACCACTCCAGAAATCTAGGATTTATGTCTTCTTCTCATCAGGAAAGTATTTATACAAGTAGAAGAAGAAACCCAATCAGCGGAGAAGCATCTGACCCATCCTACATAAGCTCATCTGATAGTGAGGACCATCAGGAGCAGCGTTATAGTGCAGCATCACCCAGAGCTCGGAAGTCATATGAAAGGGATGATTCAACCAGGAGGTATGGCAGCTCTCACCAGCACCGTCACTCTCGTCACCGAACGCCAAGCCCAGTAGGGGGACAAGAGCGGTACTACAGGGGGCCCACTCCCACCATTCCTGACATGAACCACCCAAATCCTAGAGAATTCAATCGTCTGAGTATTGCTCTGGAAAACCTACTTCCTCCTGATGCTTCAGAGAGATTCAAATATCAGATACTTGTGGATCACCTCAAGACTGAAGAGGCATTGTTAATTGCTACTCCTACTGTAGTTCTAAGACCCCATTTTCTGATACAATGGCAGCCCTGAAGTTGGAGTTTGGACAGCCCCATCTGCTAGCCTTACAGCGCATAGCGGAACTTATGGATGGGCCTAACATCACAAGTGGTGATACACGAGCCTTTAGAATGTTTGCTCTTCGTGTGCGCTCCCCTCGTGAGCATGTTGGAGCAACTGGAGAGAAAAGGCAAAGCAGAGCTAGAATGTGGCTCTCACGTTACCCGTCTGTTGGGCAAGCTTCCCCATGATCTGCGCTCAAACTTCCGCCGCTACATCCATCCCCACAGAGTGCCTGTACCAACCCTCCTTGACCTGTCAGACTGGCTTGAGTATGAGCTCCAGGTACAAGAAGATACCACCAGGTGCAGTAGCCGCACAAAGAGGGAGAAGGAAAGCAGGTTTAAAATGCAACAAAAACCTACAAAGTCTACAGCAGGGTCTTCCGCAGTTCTTATGAACACAGCAATCACATCTCAGAGGGCAGTTAACCCACCATCAACCTCAACTGATATCAATAAGAAATACTGCCCCTACTGTGATAATGATATGCATTCCCTGAACAACTGTGCTAATTTCAAGATGCTCAGTTCAAGCCAGAAGCAGACCTGGATTCAGGAGAATCATCGTTGCTGGCGCTGTGGCAGAGGGCATCGGGCTGCAGAATGTAATCTCAAAATGCGCTGTAAGAACTGCAAGAGCAGACACCTCCTTGCACTACATGATATCAATGGTGGGGCCAAGGATGGGAAAGAGCAGATATGGGTCAAGATGGGGAGCCAGAATGAGCCCTTCAACAGCACCTCTGAGGAGGTACTATATATTGATCGACCACTAGAGGGCCGCAAAGTTCTTCTAAAGATCAGTAAAGTGGTTTTGAGGAATGGAACTAGAACAATGGATGCTTATGCAATCCTGGATGATGGGTCTGAACGCACCATCCTTCTTCATTCTGCAGCCCAACAGCTTGGCCTTAAAGGGGAACCTGAAGACCTCCCTCTACGGACTGTCAGACAAGAGTTTCAGATCCTGCATGGTGCCATGGTATCATTCACTGTTTCTCCTGCGGCAGAGCCCCAACGTGTTTTCTCTATCAACCAAGCATTCACAGCAAAACGTCTGGGGTTAGCGGAGCACACACATCCAGTGGAGGTTCTGCAAAAGAAGTACAGGCATCTGAGAGGTCTGCCCCTCCAGTCAATGCACCTAGTACGCCCTGTGCTACTAATTGGCTCTGATCACCCACATTTGATCACCCCAGTTGAGCCAGTACACCTGGGACCTCCTGGAGGTCCTGCAGCAGTGAGGACACGTCTTGGATGGACTCTCCAAGGTCCAGTACAGAGCTTGAGACATGA